>OY282449.1:53433370-53920870 GCA_958295655.1 Palloptera scutellata
AAGTTTTTGATCCAGAAACGCATTTAATTTACACAAACACACACCGGACCAACCGACATTTTGTTGTCATATGCCGCTTATTTGCTGTTGTCTGTTAGTCTGCTGTCCATATTTTACTCGTTCCAATCGAATGCTCAAGCATAATCATCATCGTCGTCATCATCATTGCCATTCATACGCTCATCCTCATTCTTTGGTAATTAATCATTTCCTCATCATAATCGCAAAAATTTGTGTGCATTCATTTTTGAATTGCATAATTTTCTTCCTTTTTGTTCCCATCACCCCCACTCGCTCACTCGGTTAGTGAAAAGAGAAGGTGGCGGCGGCGGCTGTTGTCTTCATCGCATTCATTTGTGAAATGTGGTGTTATTGCTTTTTTTTTTTGGGGAATCTTGAGTTTTTGCCAATTCTCTGAGCTTTCTGAGTCATTCAGATTGTGCTTTTTTCATTATTATTTTCTTAATGAACGTTGTAAATGTGTTGCAGGCTTGTTTTTTTTTTGTTTTTTGTTTTTATTTATGTAGTTTTATGAAATTTTAATATTCTATTTCATTTCTGTACACAAGAGAAATTGATGACAGTGACATTGAATTATTAACTTTGAATATCACAAATGAATTCGTTTTGCATGGAATGCATGGTTAGCAAGCAACTGATCAGCATTAACCGAAGGGCGGTGTCAACAGTGACGACAGTCGATCATCACCGGCTTCTGTCATATTAGGGCGCAAGCGGCTACAACGCTAATCCCTCATAGTGTCTATTGTCGCAGCAGCTGCAAACAATAACATGAGGGGAAACAAGCTTTGGTGCACTTCTTCTGCAAATGCTTAGCTTTATGGAAAGAAATGTTCAATACTTGAGTAGAACAGGACACTTGTATAAGGATTGAACCTCAAGCAGAAGATGTGTAAGGAAAAGTTGCTTGAATTTGTGCTTTTATGGCCGAGCTAGTGCTGCTTAGATGTTCGAAGGACATGTCCTGGACATAGCTGAATATTTTCGATAGCCATGGAATCATATGAGATTTCTTGAACTGAACCAATTAATTGAACGGTTGCAGATGTTAAAATTATTTTAGTAATAAATATCAATAATTTCCAGAATTCATTGCAAAACTGTCCCCTTCGAGGTCTACTGCTGCCGAAGAGAAACGATGAGTGGGGTGGCTAGGATACGATTTTGCAATGGGTAGTTGATATTTTTCGAGATTCTTTACAATGGCTGGACAGAAGTCCAAGAGCTTGCTAGATCAATATGAAAAATGGAATCTAAGGAAATATGCTAAGGAGTGCGTCGAATAAAATTGTCTGGTACAAAAATGATGAAATCTTTTGTACCAGTAGTCCGATTTTTTTAAACTAAAGTATTTTATTTTGCAAATTATTTTTAGATTAAAAAAATAAAAACAAGAAACCACAAATTATTAGTTTTTAATAAAAAGCTTTAATTTTTCAGGAACCCCTTCCATTTATGTTTTTATGGTAGTGTCCGACACCCTCACACCTGCAGCAGACCACTTTCTTTTGAAATCTTGAAGGTCTTTGGCCACTTTTTTTGTTACCTTCATCTCCCTTTTTACTAAAGCCCAGTACCTCTCAATCGGCCTTAGTTCTGAACAGTTTGGTGGATTGGCTCCTCTAGGCACCAAAATCACTTCATTCCATTGGAACCACTCTAAGGCCGTTTTGCTGTAGTGACATGAAGCGAGGTCAGGCCAAAAAAACGTGGCCACTTCATGTTGGCGTAAAAATGGAAGCAATCTCTTTTGCAAGCATTCCTTCAAATATATTTCGCCGTTGATTGTATCCGATGTCACCAATGTGCTGCTCCTTTTGCCACAACTACAAATTGCCTGCCAAACAAGGAATTGCTTTGGGAATTTTGTAATTTTTTTGGCTTTGAATTTTTCAGCGACATTTCCCCGAGCTGTATAAAATTCCTGGCCATGTAGCTGGGAAAAGTCCACTAAAACATAAGTTTCATCGTCCATTATGCAGCATTCAAATTTCTTGACAAAATCTCGGCTCAGCATTTTCGCTCGTTGTTTTGCGGTTTCATTCTTCACGGCGTTTCTATCCGGAAATTTTTGAACTTTGTACGTTCTCCTGCGCACGAAAGATTCTGAGCAATCAGCCTTCCCCGCCAATTTCCTTCCCGAAATGTTTGGATCTCTCTTTAAAATGGTCACAACGTTCTTCGCCTTGTCACGGTCATGTGGCCCTTTCTTTTTACCAGAACTTTTCTTCCGATCAATACGCAGTTCTTCCTTAAAACGTTTAATAACGCGAGAAATGGTTTTAGGGTTAACCCCTACCTCTTTGGCAATTTTTTTGAATGACCACTGAGGTTGCTTTTGAAAAATTATAATAATATTTTCTCGCACTTCCACTTCGTTTGCCATTTTCGCGTCAAATAAATTTTTATTGTCTTTAACTGACACTACTGTGGGCTGGCAGCCGTGTCGAAGTAAAGTTCGAAGTAAAGTTCGAAGTAGAACAGATAGTAACTGTAACTGGCAACTGTTTATTTCTAAGATAAAAATTCATTACAATTCATTACTTATACATAATTTACAAAGAAGAGAAGAGAAATTGTCTTACCGTCATCAGCACTTGTGGTCGCTGTGGCGTAGTGGTAGTGCGTTGGACTGCTACGCAGAGTGTCCGGGGTTCGAATCTCGGCACAGGCAAAATCAAAAAAGAAAAAAAAATTTTTCTAGACGGCACCACCTCTTGGCAGGCAATGGCAAACCTACAAGAGTATAAATTGCTATGAAAAGCTTTTCACTTCGCCGTTCGGATTCGGCATTAAAAACTGTAGGTCCCTTCCATTCATGTACAAATATAACACGCACAACATGAGTGGATGCGAAAAGCTCGGCCTAGGCCCTCCATGGGCTGTTGTGCCATTAAAAGTAAGTAAAGTCATCAGCACTTCACTTCAACTTACTGTTCAAATGTCTCAGAATCAAATCTAACAGAATTTTCATGTGCAAATCTAACGGGATTTTCATGTGGTTGAGTTTGAACGAAAGTTATTTGCTGACTACGTTAAGATCACACGGTTGCATTTAATTTCAATATTTTACAACTACTAAGATTCAAATTTTTGATTTTGAATCTTTCAATAGCACAGTATGGGAAGAAATGTAACGAACAATTTTATTCGAAGCAGTCCTTACATAAAGGGTGCTCCAATAAGAGTGCACGATTTAATTTAAAAATAAAACGCATATTTGTTTAGCGTTTGGTGATATTTTTATTGCATTGTAAAGTGGACATGTTCCGATTAAGTATGGAATAAATTATACGGCAAATGTCTGCCCCTCGACTCTGATCACAGACTCTTGCCTTTTGAATGGAATATTTCGATGACTTTTTGAGAAAGATGTGGCTCATCGATGACACGTTGGATCTCGGCCTTGAGCTCAGGAATTGTTTGTCGACTATTCACATAGACCTTGGATTTCACAAAACCCCCAAAGAAAGAAATTGCACGATCGGTATTGCGGGAGATGTTTCGGTGCGAAAAGCTCAGCCTAGCCCCTCCATGAGCTTGTTGTAACATTAAAAGAACGAAAGAAGAGTCGGTCTGGAAATCGTTGCTTCAATAAATACGATTATTTCCTGCATGGCGCCATCCTGCTGAAACCACATGTCCTCCAGATCCATACCGTCCACAGTTGGACGATATGAACTCCCCAAGAACTCCGATATCATGTTCCTATAACGAATGCCATTCACAGTCACCGCATTTTACTGCCTCATTTCCACAATGACAACGCATTGTTGTTGTCCTTTGTGTAGCGCTCCATTTTTAATAATCAGAACAATCGTAGACGACAGCTGTTACATTTCAGAGTTGCCACTTGCACAAAATTTAAATCGTGCACTCTTATTGAGACACTCTACATTATAGGGTATATATGGTAAAATACCTTCATACAGCTGCGGTCAAAATAATAGCCCCTTAAGTCTGATCAGTTTTTAAGAAGAAAAATCCTACAAACTACGCGATTAACCGAAAGTGAGAGCCTTCTTAAGTGAACGGGATCCTCTGCCCCCAAATAAAACCATTTTGTTCTCGTCAGCCCAAAGGCTCCACTTGCTTCAACTGGCCAATTTAAGTGAGCTTTGGCAAAATGCATTCGTTTTGCAACATGTTTTCTGTAATAAGAAGTAATACTTTCCTGGACCTTCGGGCGTTTAATTTGTTGTCTCTTAAGCGTCGTCGAACTGTTTCCACGCGGGCCTCCACATTCAATTGGGCTACCTTGTGCATAACCAGGTTAGTCGCGCTACCATCTTCGGTCACATTACTGACTTTCGGCCACGTATTTCCTCTTTCGGTTGGTGCACAATTGGTTTACATTTCTTATCATTTTTTTTTGAACAGCCAACCAGTCTCAAGTTTTCGGCGTAGGTTTTCCCCTTGGAAATAAGTTTTTGGATAAGAGTCCCTTTTGCAGGCGAGCTAAAAAGCTAGTTCAGAAAAGTGAGCTAAGTTTAACAAGATTTGGATTTGATATAGTTATATAAAAATAACTTTATTGAATCAAATATTTTCCAATGTTATTGACCACCTCTTGCCATCTTTCGGGCAAAACTATAATACCGTCCTTTAAGAATTCCTGGGGTTTCTGGTTGAAAAATTCGGATAAGACCTTTCTGCAGCCCTCTTGGGAATTCAACCTTATGCCATTAAGATAATTCTGCAACGATTGTACAAAAATTGGTAATCCGAAGGAGGAAGGTCTGGGCTGGGGCTGTTATTGTGAGTGCATTACAATGCTTCCTAGTCAAGCTCCCTCAGTTTTTGGCGGATCACCAAAGAAGTTTGTGGTCTAGCGTTGTCGTGATGAAAGACGACGCCGTTTCTGTTGACTAATGCCGAACGTGTTTCCTTGAGCGCCGCTTCATTCAGTCTTGTTAATTGTTGACACTACAGTTCCGATTTAATAGTTTGGCTACGCGGCAACAGCTCGTACTACACAGGACCCTTGCAATCCCACCAAATTCTAAGCATAACCTTCCTTGGCGTCAGTTCCGGCTTTGCGATGGTTCAGATGCTTCCTTAGATGACCGTGTATACCCTATCATTTTACTTGTTAAAATATTCCATGCTGAAAGCTGTCACAATTTTGAATTCCCGTTACAGACTAACGCTCTAGAGGTTAGCTTTCATAAACCATGTGGTAATAACAGCATATGTTCAATTCTACTATTGGAATGGTTGTGTTCAATGTTGTAACAGTATTTATGTCCCTACTAAGTAATTTATGGTGTGAAAATATAACCATTGTAGATCGGACTAGCACTCTTATACTAAATTTTAAAGCAATAAATGTCTGCCGTGCTAATATTTTGCCTGCACATTGTGGGGAATAGAAATGTATGAGCCGATCGAAGATTGTGGAAAATCTATAAAATTTTTAAAATTGGGTTACAACTGCAAGGCATTTCTTTATGTACATTAAAATCTCGCATATTTATACAGAAAGTGAGAGAGATTCTCAGAGAGAAGTGAGAGAGGTTTTGAGGGAGATTCTGAGGGAGATTCTGAGGGAGATTCTGAGAGAGATTCTGAGAGAGATTCTGAGGGAGTATCTGAAAGAGATTCTGAGAGAGAAGTGGGAGAAATTCTGAGAGAGATTCTGAGGGAGTATCTGAAAGAGATTCTGAGAGAGAAGTGGGAGAAATTCTGAGGGAGAATTGAGAGAGATTCTGAGAGAGAAGTGAGAAAGGTTCCACGGTAGATTCTGAGGGAGATTTTGAGAGAAATTGTGGGGGAGTTTTTGAGAGCGATCTGAGAGAGAAGTCAGAGGTATTCTGAGAGAGATTCTAAGAGAGATTCTGAGATAGATTCTGAGAGAGAATTGAGAGAGATTCTGAGGGAGATTCTGAGGGAGTATCTGAGAGAGATTATGAGAGAGAAGTGAGAGAAATTCTGAGAGAGAATTTTTGAGAGATTCTGAGAGAGAAGTGAGAGAGGTTCTAAGGTAGAATTTCTAAGAGAAATTGGGAGGGAGTTTCTGAGAGAGATTCAGAGAGAGAAGTGGGAGGTATTCTGAGAGAGAACTGAGAGAGAAGTAAGAGAGGTTCTAAGGTAGTTTCTAAGGGAGATTCTGAGAGAGATTCTGAGAGAGAGAAGCTTGTTTCATTTCTTGACTTCCAATTTCCAGTTTCTGAAAGAGATTCTGAGAGAGTTTCTGAAAGAGAAGGGAGAGACATTCTGCGAGAGATTCTGCAAGAGATTCTGAGAGAGATTCTGAGAGAGAGAAGCTTTTTTCATTTCTTGCCTTCCAATTTCCAGTTTCTGAAAGAGATTCTGAGAGAGTTTCTCAAAGAGAAGGGAGAGAGATTCTGCGAGAGATTCTGAGAGAGAGAAGCTTGTTTAAATTTTTCCTTCCAATTTCCATATTCTGAAAGAGATTCTGAGGGAGTTTCTGAAAGAGAAGGGAGAGAGATTCTGCGAGAGATTCTGAGAGAGAGAAGCTTGTTTAATTTTTTTGCCTTCCAATTTCTAGTTTCTGAAAGAGATTCTGAGGGAGCTTCTGAAAGAGAAGGGAGAGAGATTCTGCGAAAGATTCTGAGAGAGAGAAGCTTGTTTAATTTTTTTGCCTTCCAATTCCCAGTTTCTGAAAGAGATTCTGAGGGAGCTTCTGAAAGAGAAGGGAGAGAGATTCTGCGAGAGATTCTGAGAGAGAGAAGCTTGTTTCATTTCTTGCCTTCCAATTTCCAGTTTCTGAAAGAGATTCTGAGGGAGCTTCTGAAAGAGAAGGGAGAGAGATTCTGCGAGAGATTTTGAGAGAGAGAAGCTTGTTTCATTTCTTGCCTTCCAATTTCCAGTTTCTGAAAGAGATTCTGAGAGAGTTTCTGAGAGAGTTTCTGAAAGAGAAGGGAGCGAGATTCTGCGAGGGATTCTGAGAGAGAGAAGCTTGTTTCATTTCTTGCCTTCCAATTTCGCATAAATTACCTGCTCCCTATAAAAAGTTTCCGTATTTTCTGATTATTCTCAAAAAAGAATTTACAATTAGTCGAATATTGAATTTCTTTAGGTTTATAACTCAAAACAACAAACACCACCTATAATAAATCATAGTGCAGGGCGCAACACAGTGGGGCAACGTTGATGAGAGAAAAAAAAAAAACAAACAAGCAAAAAAATAAAACAAAATATAAAAAGCAATTCATTGAAAATGAAATTTATTGCAGTTATTAAATGCACAACTTTTAACCTTTTTCTGCTTTTGTTTTTTTATATTCGTTAAAACGAAAAAGATCAAGATTCCATTGAATGCGGGGTGATTTGATATGCCAAAAAGTCGAACCATATAAATGGACAGACCCACACACACACACACACACACTCAAATAAGGAATATACTGATGCAGCGTTGTTGTTGACGTTGTAAATTTTCATGACTTTTAAAAATAATAAAATTTGAAAAAAGAAAAATCAATACAAAAAAAATTTAAAAAAAAGTACTCGTTTATGCAACCAGCTAGTTTTTGTTGTTTTTTCTCAACTGCGGGTGAGTGTGTATGTGTGTGTGTGTGGATGTTTCTCAATGCTTGTGTGTAGAGTAAAAAAATCAATTCTCAATTTTTTGGAAAACATCATACATATATTTATTTCGTAGAAATTGCTGCCACTGCTGGTGCCGCTGCCGCTGCTGGTGCTGCTGCTGCTTGTTCTTCAACAGAATTTACATACATAAAAATGTATGCATTATCTTTGAATGAGCATCACCGTCACCATCCCCTGCACCGTAACCGTCACCATTACCGATTTTATGTTGGCCGCCGGAATGAATGAAAGCATGAATTTACCACCTGATGCTTTTTGGCGCATACAATTCGACCATGTCCAAGGCACAAGATTCTGTTTATTTCACTTTCAAACTGACTACTCGTGTGTGTGTGTGTGTGTGTGTGTGTGTTTGTATAGGCTTAAGTATACAAGTTATAAACTCATAATAATAATAGACAAAAGTCAGCCTATCGCAAAAGCAACAGCAAAAGGTTAACTTGCCTGCCTGCCTGCCTGCCTGCCTGCCTGCCCGCATGCAGAGCAATAAAAATCCGTAGCGCAGCAAATTGATTGCCACAATATTTGATTGACTTTGACATGTTGCTGTCATAAATCCGTTTACAAAACTGATTTCTCGTTGTTTCTTTTGCTTCTTTGGCTTCAGTTTCGTTTGATTGTCAGTTGACTTCAGAATCGAATGTGAGGTGTTTTGTATGCGTGTGGTCATAAAAATGTCGCCCATTTGTGAAAATCTAAAAATGATTTAAGTTCCCTTGATTGAAGTCAGATTAAAATTATAATTTAATTTTTCTTTTTTCAAATATATTTGAAATCGGTTAAAATTTGCCATTAAAATCTTTATAGCTTGTGTTTTGATGGATTTTTCTCTCAGATCCAGCTTCTTATGTAGAATAATAATAAAGTAATAGTTTTTAAGCCAGAATTTTTATGGGAGGGAAATTTGTCAAAACCGATTTCATGGCATACAAATCTTGCCACTTACTTTTGTACTTATGCAGGGTTAGGCGATTGAAGTGTTACCAACTTCACACTGGTACATATATCTTGCAATGCGATATTGCCAACTATGTCAAATTCATACCAATAACAGCTGTTGATATTGTTTACAAGATACCACAAGCATTTGCGTCTAAGTTTTATAGAACAAAAGTTATTCGAAATGGAATTCAAACGTAATAGTGTGATTCTGTTATATTTGAGTGGAAAATCACAATCAGCTATTGTTCGTGAGCTCAGGCATGTCAAAGTGAATAAAATGTTTGTGTATGGCAGCATTGCCAAACGCTATGGTGGTGGACGGAAAAAAACAGCATCCTCACCTGAAATGGTTTGGAAAGTAAAGGCTCGACTTGAAAGAAATCCACGTCGTAGTGGTGATCAAATGGTCAAAGAACTGAAGAACAGAACTGAACTGAGAAGCGAAGCATCCGACGTATATTCCAAAATGAGATCAAAGTAAAGCCTTACAAGTTCCAAGAGGTACATGATCTTAGACCAAAGCAAAAAAAAGGTAAACTCGAAAGAGCAAAGGAGTTGTTACGCTTGCACGAACGTGGCGAATTTCCAAACGTTGTGTTCTCTGATGAGAAAAATTTCCCTATTCAGCAGTTCATAAACTCTCAAAATGATCTGAACGCACTTACGAAAATGTGAGCCTACGAATGCCCACCCGCAGAAATTTTCCATCTCAAGTAATGGTATGGGCAGCTGTGAACTGCCGATGGACGTTGTCCAATCGTTTTCATCGAGCCTGCTGTCAATGCTCAATGCTCAATGCGACTTATTATCGGGAAAATGTTTTGGAAGCTGCTTTAACGCCGTGGGCACGCAAACATTTCCGTCGTTCACCATGGCCGTTCCAACAAGACTCGGCACCGTCTTATAAAGCTCGTGTGAATCAAGAATGGTTCAAAACCCCTGTTCTACACTTTATTTCGTCCACACAATGGCTTTCGAATTCACCAGATGCAAATCCGATAAACTATTCCATCTGGTCTATTTTGGAGAGCAAGGTGAGGACGAAAAAATATGCCAGTATGGATGCGCTGAAGAAAGCCATTGTACGGGAATGGGCCAAAATACCGCAAGATCATGTTCGTGCAGCGTGCAACTCATTTTTTAACCGTTTGAACGCCATAGTCAAGGCAAAAGGTGCCCGGTCACATTGAGCAAAAGTGAATGGATTCTAAAATGTTTATTATTTGCACATATTTTTCTAATTTGAATCAATAAAAATGATTTCACACAAAAATAATGTGTTCGTTTGAATAGGTAGCAGTTAAATCGCCTAACCCTGTATATTGCTTAACCCTTAAAAGCCTAACAAAGAAGACAATCAAGGTGTATAAAAAATGTGTGTAAAGAACGAATTGGCGATTTATTTTGGCGGGAAAATATAAATTAAATTTTAACTTAACCTCACAAAATCGAGTGTATCCCTAAAATCCGGTTGTGGACCTTAGAATTGAATTGAATAAATAAAAAAAAAAATTATAAATAATTTAAAATTAAATAAAATTTGATATAAAACTGTAGGTCCCTTTCCTCCATGTACAAATATAACACGTCCAACACGAGTTGATGAGTAGAGCTCTGCCTTTGGTGCTACATTCGGTCATAGTCGACCCTGATAAACTGAAGTTCATTGTGGTAAAGGTATAACACTTGCTACAATGGCTGTATATCTCTTCATCGGTGTCCTTCCTGTGTGATTGCATTCCCTTTCTCATTCCCCCTCCTTCTTCCTCCCACCTATCAATTTTCCTTCCATTCAACACACTGCTCTGCATTCATAGGGCTACACCCAGTGTGTTGAAAAGCAAAATGTGCCTTTTTTGCTGCGTTTTCCATCACTTTTTCTTGCATCTCATGCGGTATAGCATTGATTTCGAATACGAATGTTTGCCTTGAGCTCGTCAATGGTCTGAGGCTTGCTGGCGTAGACTTTGTTTTTCAAATAACACCACACAAAGACGTCCGGAGTGGTCAAATCTGGAGTTCCGGGTGGCCAGTCAAAGTCGCCAGGGAATTTGCGTTGCAGAAACTGCTTTCTTTGATTTGCAGTGTGGCAAGGCTTTTTTGAAAGCTAACAATCGTCCAGTAGTTTTTCACACTTTTTACCAGATGGATCAAAAACAAACGAGGTAATTGTAGCAGCGGGAGTTTATGGAGTTAGGCTGAGAAAGAATATTTTTGCTAGTTTGAGCCAAGAAGACTCAGTTTTTCAGGCATTAGTACACGCAATTGAATTATGTCTTAGAGAATATGAAGAAAGGTCGTTGTGTAAACGCAGCAAATATTATCTCTCGGGAAGTAAGGACCTGACCTGCTGACCTTAAACTCCTTCAAGATAAATTCAAAACTTATATGGGAGTGCGACTTCAACTACCGAGCATCACTAAATAGACTCCACCAAGTTTGGGGTACCTGGATATAGTGGTATTGAGGGCAATGAAATGGCTAACGAGCTAGCTAGAAAAGGGGCATCCGACCTCATGTTTGGACCAACCGCATTCTGCGGTACACCTACCCTCACACTCCTCGTGCCCCCCATGGAGTTTTGTAAAGCTCAACCTTAACACATTGCTGAACAGAAAAGTACATGATGGGACGACTGGGACGAGACCTCAGGCAACTGAAAAGCAAAATCATTTATGAGACAAGTGCGTATCGAAGTTAAGAACAAAAACAACTCTTGAAGTTAAACAGAAATGTTATCCCAGCTGTCACAGGATTACTTACACTGGATACTGACCAGTTAGGAAACAGCTTGATAACTTGTGAAGAACTCGAAATGAATTCTGTAGATTTTGTAACGAAGACGAGGAAACAGCAGAGCACATTCTGTGCCACTGTGTGGCAAGCATGCAAGGCTTAGACTTCGTCACCTTCCTATTTTGCATACCCAACTACGATTGAAGTGCGCAATATAACCCTCAGTGATATCTTAGCAGCATTTTCCATTGCTACAAGCCTAGGCGATCTTCTTCTTAGGTATTCAGTGGGCTCTTTACAATAGGTCTCTTTAGGCCGCAGTGATGTGGTACCTTATGCCCAGACCCTGTGCACAATCTAATCCAACCTATGGGTAAGAAATTTAATAACAAATTAAATTCCAGCAACAAAAATCACGTTTTCTTTCTGCGTTAATCAAGGTTACTTTTAAGCTATTTTCAGTTAACTTCAGTTCTCTCAATTCTAAACCGTTTCTCAAATTAACCGAAATTCCTATTGGAAACTTTCTGAATTTTCTTCAAAAGTATACAGACAAAACCATAAAAGTGACTTTCAATAAAATCATTTTCCTTCTCTCATTGGAACATTTGCGTTAAGTGCTTCGAAATTGAATTCTTTGTTCGTCAAAGCCTTTTTAATGCCTTTATAAAAATTAACATCATTAATACAATGGCAAACAGAAAACAACAAGAATGTAATTTCCTGTTTGTAATTGTAACATTTTGTTGTAATTATGACAACCATTTCAGTTCAGGCACAATCAAATTATGAAAGCCATTCATTATGAGCAGCAGATTTCGCAGAGAGCGCAGCAGAGAAATTAATTTTTTCCCCAGCAAAGTTAATTTTTTGTTATCTTAATCCATTAACACGAAAGCCTTTTAGATTTCTTTTTTTTTTTGTTTTTTATTCATTATTGTTGAAGAAATGACTTTAATAAAATGTTTAATGACATTATTGATTTGTGCACAACCTTTCGAAACTGCTGCTTTTTGTTTTGGAGCTGCTCATGCTCGTATGAAGTGGCTACAATTAAAAATGACACGAAGACAAAATAGCTATAGTAATGAGCTTTGTTTGGTTTTCTGTTCTTCAGTAAAGTGTATTTTAAAATTTTGTATTGTTAATCTTGTCCAGCTGGGCCGTGAGGCTTTTAGAAAGCTCGGTTTGAACTTGAGGGGAGGTTTTGATAGTGGCCTGAATCATGCACACAAAGGAACGAAATTTTGTATGCAGGCCTCGATCACACACACAAAGCAACGAAATTATGATTTTTCATTATCCAAAAACCTGAGTTTCCAGAAATCTTTGAGCAGAAGAAAAACGTGCCCTGCATAAGTAAAGCAAATACAGAAATTGAAACTGAAGAAAACACCAAAGAAAGACGGTGCCAAAATAGAAGAGAACTAAGAGAACCTTTATGGTACTTCAATTAGGCATATTGCATGTGACAAATTTCTACGGAGTCCCCTCTGGACCATCTTATCGCCCTCACTCGAATCATAAAACTAGTATACTGAATGGGTCAGCACTACATAATCAGCGATTCATTCACCACCTAACCCTTGGAGTCAAACAAGGATGTCCAGTTTCAATCCTTCTCTTTGCAATTGTTTTGGTTGAAGTTAAGGCAAGTGAATTCGGAAGGAAGAGGCATAATATGAAACAGTCAACTTGGGAACTTGAACTTGATAGGATAGATATAGGACTGAAGCGACAGAAAGACAAAAACTGAATCCGATCAAAGCTAAGGCGTTTTCATTGACGATTTTCCGTAAATAATTGAAGACGTTGATGGCGACCAGAGCGAGGCAAAGCTGCCACCACATCTCAACCGTTTTTTGTTAAAGTCGATTCACTGTGAGCGTTCTGTGATTCGGCACACAAAATCCCATTGGCAAACCAAATTTGAGTAAAATTCTTTGTTCGATATTTTTATTTTTTTTTTAATTATATTCAGTTCCTGGTGCTTTTTCCACATAATGTACATACATACATATAACGTACCTTGACTACAAAAGAGGCACAACTTAAAATTGAGAAATTTTATTGTACTAATTGTGCATTTATTTGCGATTAAATAAATTTATTCATGTATCCTGGGGTAAGCACTAACTTTTATTTTTCGTATCCTGAAAATTGTTCAATTTTGAGTTGTGCCTCTTTTGTAGTTAGGCAGTCAGTTATGTCTGTTCGCGTGCTGCATCACCGACATCAAGACGAAAATCAATCTGGAAATCAGCATCAAGAGAACCAATGCAATGAGAATTAACGTGCCAAAGCGGATCGGATCACATTGTAATTGAAGGGGATTATTGAATAAGTCGAGAACAAATCCAAAGGCAAGCCGATCGATCAATCAATAAATCAAAGTGCCCTCAAGTTTCTAGAAGAACAAAAATGTCGAGTATTCAACGCATGTGTCAAGTCAATCCTTAATTCATTTCATACAACTTCTTTCTTTCTTTTAATGGCACACTAGGCCATGGAGGGCCCAGGCCGAGCTTTTCGCATTTGCATACAACATCACTCGGAAATCACAAGTTTTCATATCTGCCGATTATATACAGTATATCCGGGCCAAATCTAATAAGAAATTAAGACCTCTGGAACCGTTTAACCGTATATAATTTAACGTGGGCGTGGCACCTCTCAAACAACTCTATTGCCTTTTTAGTTTATCTGCGGAACCATTCTTTAAAAGGGACATTGGTTAATTGTGCCATGCTATAGGCAAAATAGGCAGAGATAGAACTGAAAATGGGGCTGTGGCACCTTCTATAGTATAACCTGAATATTTTTTATTTTATAACTCAAGAACCATCTGTAATACAGTAGTAAGACTTAATGCGAAAATGGGTTATTGTGGAAAGTGAGCTTTTCATTTCAAGTTGCGGTGGCACCTTCCATACAATCTCCCTCTGTGGCACGTCGTTCGTCTACGGTGCAATAGTATATTTTGATTTTCCCGAATCGTTTGTCTGTTTGTCCATCCGTCTGTTTTGAGTATATTTCCGGAACCGTTGAGGGCCAGTAGCATACTGAAATTTTGAAGGAGTTCGTTGGTTGGAAATACCATGATACAAGCCAAATGCGATTGGAATTGGAATAGGAGGTGATGTGGCACCTCCCATAACCCTGAATATTTATTATAGGTTACCTTGGGCCCTTTTTCAATACGGTACTAAGATTTGGTATGAAAAAACTACTTATCAGTATCGAGTGGTGAATTTGAAATCTTAACCTCAAGAGGTTGTGGCAACTCCCATACAACTTTAGAGATTTTTAGAGTATATATCTCCGGAACCATTTATAGCAGGTACAGTAAAGAGATGTTATTATTTAGTTTTTTAATTAAAATTTATGTATTTATTCTTAAAAACTAAGAACTATTTGCTAGTTACAAAATTTTAAGCAAATAAAATGGCAAATCCAAAAAACAAAAAAACAAGAAGAAAACTAGTGAAATTTACAATAACTGTTTATTAACTTTAATACTAAATATTATCCTTTAGTAAAATATTTTTATAGAATCGAAAGTAGAATAAGTAATATGAAAAATGTTCATTTGATATTGCAATTTTTAAACATTTCTACGATATCTTGTTTTTTTAAGTGTAGTTCAGTCTAACCTCACTTTAGAGTCTCTGCTGAGTCGTGATATACACGATTTATCATAGAAAATAAGAACGTAAAAAATCAGCGAATAAACACAAATGTGAGACTTTATTCACTCACTCTATCTCACTCTCTCTAACCCATACACCCACCATAACATTCCGATAATGTACCATACATAGTATAACAGTTAGTTATTGTATTTATTGTTGTGTAGAGTGGGTGGGAAAGTGTATTTGTTGTTGTGTTCTTCGGCGTATCTACTTCATTTTTCTGTTCCCGAGCAAGTAGCAAATGCAAAAGAACAACAACAAGAAGGCGACGACTATGACGATGAAAATAGCAACAGAAATAGAAAGAAACAACAAGAAAAAAACTGAGAGAGATTTTTTGGACACATCTGTTGCCTAAAAATAATGACCATGAAAAGCATCCTTAATGATGCCATCTAATGGTGTGTTTCAGTGCTACTAATTTTTCTCCTTTTGGTTTTTTTGCTTTTTCAGTTGACGCATGTTTCGTTATTCGTTATTCCCTTTTGCTTTCTACCTCTTCGCCGTTTAGTTTTCACTGTGTCTTCGTGAGTGAGTTTACTTTTTTTGGTTGGAATGGTTAGGATGGTGATGGTAAGTAGTTGGGATACACGTTCGTTCGTGCCTACTCCAAAGTTGGGTTCATTTTTCTCTCCCTCCATCGCTTCCCCTCTCTCTCTCTCTCTGTGGCACGTCGTTCGTCTGCGGTGCAAAAGTATATTTTGTTTTCCCAGAATGGTTTGTCTGTTTGTCCGTCCGTCTGGCTTAAACAAATATTAATTGTGTTTTTATTTCGCATAATGTTACAAATAATAATTACACAAATGTGCGAATGAAGTTATAAATTACGTATGTATGTTGGTAATTTGGTTGTTGTGAAAATATGTCGTAATTGCTAGCTGTTGTTGTAATATTATAATTGCTACCATTAGCGGGTCCCGAGATTTCAGAAAGTGGGTGGCGGTGGCGGGTGAGTTATAAGATTTATCGTTCTTTCGAAAAGATTTTTAATTCAAGATTAATATGTAATCAAAATATTGGGTCATATAAAAAGTATCCGCGTTTTGTACACACAAATCTGTCATGCGGTTGATGCCTCCCTCCGCTATCTCCTGATAGCTTGCGTGTCGATTCACCAGTTGCGAAATTTCATCGGCTTTTTCAGTGACTGGTCGTCCAGAGCGAGGTTCATCTTTGATAACGAAATTAACGAAACCACTTCTGGGTCCGACGGTCACTTACCGGCATCCTCAGCGTAAACCGCACAAAGTTTTCGGCATGTTTTTGCAGCGGTTTTACCTTTTCTCTAGTAATAAAGCATCACTTAGCGTATTTTTTCACATACTTACTTCACTCATTTCAAATCAAATCAATGTAACTTTTTACACTAGCAACGAATTACACAACTGTAGCCTGAAAGGTGGCATTCCACCTTTCGGACATGTATTCGTTTGAGATAATCGGACTAGCATTGCGCCAGTGTTGTGGGTACCTACACCAAAAACCGCTGATACATTTTACCCAATACTTGGGATATTTATCAGGAAGAGTGGAAGGAGGTTTTATTCCCAAATGCCCTTCCTTGTTGGCCATTGTCTGTCTTTTTTTTTACCGTGCAAGAAAAATTTAACCAGCAAAATGATATGCCGTGTATGCACGGTCATCTAAGGAAGCATCTGAACTGATCCCACTGGTCGAAAAGGGTCATCACCCAGCTTCTGTCATGGTTTGATGGGGCGTCTCTTATGGCGGCGTCACTGACTTGCATTTCTGCGAACAAGCGGTCAAAACTTAGGCCAAAGTTTACCAAGAAACCGTTTTGGAAGCTGTTGTGAAGCCACTTAAGCATTCCCTGTTCCAAAACCAGCCGTGGACTTTCCAGCAGAATTCTGCGCCAGCCCATAACGCTAAGACGACCCAGACCTCGCTTCAAAACAATTTTCCAGCTTTCATTTGCTCGAAAGAATGGCCGTCTGGCAGCCCTGATCCGAACCCACCGGATTACAAATTATGAACAGTTTTAGAGGGCATGGTTTGCCACAAAATATACCCCAACATTGATTCTCTGAAGACTGCTTTGATTCGTGCTTTCAACACTTTTCCAATGCACAAGGTTCGTGCAGCTATTGATGATTGGCCAGTGCAACTTAAGGCGTGCGTGAAGGCCAAAGGCGGGCATTTCGAATAAGTAATTGCTTTGATGTTGACGTTTTGCTTATAGTTCATAATTTCAAAGCAAAAAAATGTGGGAAGAGATTATTCTCCGAAGGCGTTGTCAAGGATGTTATGCCATATCTAAGTTACCTTTATGCACAAATCGTCAATGAAAGTTTAAGAAGTGGTACTATTCCAAGTACATACCTATATATGGAAAACGTCTATGATAGTTCCAATCAAAAAAGTAAAAGATACTTTGAAAGCAGAAGTACTTACTACGACCCATAATCCCATTGCCCTGCGATGAGAAAATTTTAGAAACTGTAGTTAATCATCAATTGGTACAGTATTTAGATGAGAATAAAATACTTGTACCTCAACAATCTGGGTTTAGACGAAAGCACTCATGCGAGACAGCATTGAATATGGTTTTAGATAAGCAGATTGATAAAAGAGAGATAAATGATTGAGAATGTTGAGATAAATGATAAATTTTTGCTTAAAATGTCAAAGTTTACTAGAACTTGATGGGCAGTGGCAGTGCCCTCTATCAGCCGAGTATGATCACACTCAGCGCCCTCTATCAATCAAGTTTAATTTATACGCGAATCAGCGCCCTCTACGGTAAATTAACAATATAACTTCCATTTAAAATTTTCAATAAAGCGGTTTGCTGATAAGAGGCAAAAATTAAAATGATATATCATCATTTTCATATTGTGATATATCATCAATGATATATCATTTTCATATTGTGATATATCATCAATGATATATCATTTTAATTTTTGCCTCTTATCAGCAAACAGCATTATTGAAAATTTTAATGGAAGTTATATTGTTAATTTACCGTAGAGGGCGCAAAATTACAGTCTTTATATTTCGCAGTGTGCAAACAGACTTTAAATTAATATCGGAAAAACCAAGTATATGATCATAACAAGAAAGAGCATTTTAAATTTTGCAAGCATCAAGATTATGGTAATAATAAAGAAATTGAAAATGTGAGCAAAATACAAATTGATAATAAATTAAAGTTTGATGACCACATAAACTATGCAAATTAGCCAAAAAAAAAAAATATTTGGTTTACCAAGAGAACTTGCAAGAATTTAAGCAAGCATTATAAAGTAAAAGTTTATAGATCAATTGTTGAATCTCACTTTATTAACTGCCCCACAATCTTCTTCATTATGAAAGATTCCCAAATAGTGAAACTATACCGGTGTACAATTATGAAACCGGTACTGACATCTCTGTGTCGCTAGGTAAAACTATACGCTCAGTCAAACCAAATCATTGGCGCCATTTCTTCGCATTTAGTTCTGTCAACAATATTCAGTTCATAAACACTCAAGTTTCATACAACAACATTTTTGTTTTCGCTCGTAAAAATGTCGAATTTTATGCCTACAAACTACGATATGCGGGGACATCATTGATTTTCTGTTTACAATTGAAGAAATCTGCTTTGGAATCTCATCGAATGCTTGTGGAAGCTTACAGCCAGCACGTTCTAGGCAACACACAGTGCAACGAGTGGTTCAATAAGTTTAAAAGTGGCGATTTTGATGTGAGAAACGAAGAACGTGGAAGACCACCGAAAAAGTTTGAAGATGCCGAATTGCAAACTTTACTCGATGAGGATGAAGATGATGGTCAAATGCAAGAACAACTTGCAGAACAATTAAATGTGACCCAGCAATGCTGCGTTTCTCAACGTTTAGAAGCCATGGGATTGAATTTGATGGTGGGAAGATGGATGTCACATGAATTGACTGAAAGACTGCAAGAAAATCGAAGAACCACCTGTGAAATGTTGCTCGCCAGTTACAAAACAAAGTCATATCTTCATCGAATTGTTACTGGCAATGGATCTGGAAAATGGATCTATTTCGAGAATCCCAAACCTAAACGATCATATGTTAAACCTGGTACACCGACACCGGCCAAATCCACAGCAAAGCCAAATCGCTTCGGAAAGAAGACAATGCTCTGTGTTTTCTGGGATCAGCGAGATGTTATCTGGTTTGACTTTCTGAAAACACAGTTACTGGTCAATGCTACCAATAACAATTGGCCGATTTGAACCGTTTGAACCGTGCTTTGCGCCAAAAACGTCCAGAATATCAAGCTAGGCAACCCAAAGTGATTTTTCTTGATGACAATGCACCATCACATCGGACAAAACAGACGCGGGAATTGGTAGATTCGTACAGCTGGGAAGCCCTCCCCCATGCGGATACGGCTTATTCACCAGACTTGGCTCCATCTGACTATCACTTACCATATTTTCATCAATGGGGCACGCACTTGCTGAGCAGCACTTCGATTCGTACAAAAATGTGAAAAAATGGCTCCACGTAGTTTTAACTTCATAAGAGCATCTGGCGACTGTGATGGCCAATCCAATGAAGTTATGCCGTTTTCCTCTTTCCAACTGCTACACAAGCGACTGCGATGTTTTGGGTCGTTGTCCTCTTGAAGAAGCCAATCTCGGCTTCCTGCCCCAAACCACATATCCGTTGATGACAGAAGTCCACGACGATATATCGTGGTCATGAAGTTGGCATCCAAATTCCTCGTGACCATGATTAATTTGCCAAATCCTTGTTTTGTGAAGCATCGCCAAACATGAACCTTTCCTAGATGTTTCACTGATCGCTGGAGCATCTTAGCGTCTTTAGTGGACCAAGCACGCTTAATAGGGTTTGTCATCCAAAAGGATGATTCGTCTGTGAACACCACTTGGCTCCAATCGTCATCCACATGTACAGTTGCCCACTCTTGGCGTTTTTTTTTGCAGTTAGTAAGGGTTTTACCGTCGTTGCTCGAAATTAGATCTGAAACTCCCTCAAACGGTTTCTTATTGTAATCAGAGAGACATTTATGACCTTTCGAGCAAATTTTTGTTTAGCTGCTTTCAAGGATATGGCTGGATTAGCTTCGAAAATCCTCTTTATAACCAAGTCCTCCTGTTTCGAGGTGGCTCTGCAAATGCCGCGATTTGGCAAGTCGGCCACACTTTTGTGCACCAAAAAATGTTGGTTCCAATGCTGGGCAAACGCCTTCGACTTTTTTAAGTACTTCGAAGCACTCAAGTGGAACATCTTGGAACCTTTTGGATGGGAACAAAGAAAGACTACTTCAAATCGTTTCGCGTATACCGAACTCATTTCTTAAATACTACTGTGGGCAAAAAGTAGTAAGACTTTGTTCATAATTTCAAATTTTTTTTAATCATTCTTCCAAATCTATTTCGTTCCCTTCAAAGTCCCCTTCTTGAGACGAAAGCGTATAATGGACTGCTTCTACAATTACATTGCGAAATTTACAATGAAATCAAGTTTTTTGAAAATCAAGGCCTTCAAATTATTTCATGCGAAAAAGCCGATTGCTTTCTTCTTGAAAGTGCTATATATAACTTGAACAGATTTTTGTTCATTTACTTTTATGCGCATTTGCTGAACCAATTCGTGATCTCATCAATATTTTCTTGAATGATTGCTGTTGCAGTTGTAATATTTTGGTGTGATGCCAAGAGGACTGTGTCATCTGCAAATGTAGCTATAAGTGAATTTCTGCTGTTAGGCTGTGGTATATCTGCTGTATAAAGGGTATATAAAATTGGTCCTAGTACACTTCCTTGCGGGATGCCAGCTGTAGTTTTTCGTAGTGTGGATATTTCATTTTCAGTGTCTCACATAGAAGTGACGGTCTGAGAGATAGCTTTTTATCAATTGGTACAAGCATTCTGGTAATATTCTTTTGAGTTTGTAGAGAAGTCCTTTAAACCAAACTTTATCAAACGCTTCTTCTACATCGAGATAGATCCCAGTGCAAAATTGTTTTCTCTCTAAATCCGTAAGACTTTTATGCGTTACTCTGTGCACCTGCTGGCCAATGTTCTGTTCGGTGCTTTTTTTTCACAATTTTAGGAATAACTTCTTTGTCTGATACCTATGTCATTATTCCAAGCCCTCTATGAATAATTTTAGAAATATTAGGTCAGGCATCATATTTACCGCCTCGTCTCAAAAAGTGCTGTGGGGGTGTGAAAGGCCCCCTCCCCCTGTATGACCATCTACTGTAATATGTATCAAAAATTCTTCAGCTAATTGGCATCCTTGTTTAATAGATTATGATGATTAAAAGTCATATGATTTGCATTCCCATCACTTCAAAAAACAATTGCATTCCCTGGATTCCTACAGAAGCGGCAGCGTTTTGCATAATCGTCTACTTCTTCTTCTTTTTATGGAACAACAGCCCATGGAGGCCCTACGCTGAGCTTTTCGTCTACTGATGGTAATTAAAATGGAAACAATTATAAAATATTGTATCAAATAGTTCTAAATTATTTTTCCTATTTTTGTGATGATTTGTGCTTAGAAATTTCATCACTGAATTCCGGCCGTATTTACCTAATCTGTATATCTGTGTACAGATCTAAGATTTGCATGTGTTCATTTTGCTTTTCAGTTCAGTAATCAAGAGAAAAACACATTCCTGAGTATGTATTTTCTGAATTATTTTCTATTTTCAAGAATGAATTACTTTCTGTACTCTGACAGAGAAAAATAGCGATTAATATCGATAGTTCGTGCACATCGTTAAGTATCGATAATTTCTAGTGTTACCGATGTTGTTAACGATATTACAATGACTTCACGGTTAAAAT
Organism: Palloptera scutellata; assembly: GCA_958295655.1. NCBI lineage: Eukaryota > Metazoa > Arthropoda > Insecta > Diptera > Pallopteridae > Palloptera > Palloptera scutellata. The sequence continues at coordinate 53,455,154 of OY282449.1, forward strand.
CAAGCATAGACCATGTAGTCGGCTACCATAGAGACAATGGTAGCCGACGTCGACGTCTCTGCTCAATTGACGTCGACGTCTCAATTCAGCGCTATGGATGGGGAAATCAGCGATGTTTGTCGATATTTATCGACACTGATTTTTCCCAGCTCTATTCTGAGCTCAGACCTGAAGAAGTTGTCTTTTATTTTCCAAGAGAAAGCATTCGGAATATGTTCTTTATTTCATTTCGGCGCTGAAACATATGTAAACTGAAGAATATCCTATAAATTTTTTCTAATACAAAAAATTGTGTAGTTATCAAGTGCTGGAACTCAATATTACTTATCGTGTAACCTAAAGAGTTTCCTCCTTTCTTAAATCTCTACTTAATTATAAATTTTAAAATAGTATATTTCAAAGAAATGTTTATTGTTCAATTTTGGTCTAACGTCACATATTTGTACATATATAAATGTATGTATGTAGTATGTACGGGGCTGTCCACTTGGCTGTCCCCTGATCAAAACACACGAAACCAGATTGATCACGTTGTGATCGACGGAAGGCACGCTTCCAATGTACTAGACGTACGCACAATACGTGGTGCAAACATCGACTCAGACCACTACTTGGTTGCAGCCAAGCTCTGCACACGTATATGTGTAGCAAATCGCGTACGGATAGGTGCAAAGAGCAAGCTGGATGTCGAAAAGAAAGTAGGAAGCAATCACAACAGACAGCCAAAGTCTTTGCCACCAACTTGCACTTCTCCTTTCGCAAAACACCCCTCAACTTGATGATATATGCGCGCAGTGGACGCACATTTCCCGCTCTATGCGTACGGCTGCCGAAGAGGTACTAGGCTACCATTGTCGACGAAGAAATATGTGGTACGACCACGAGTGTCGCGATGCTACTGAAGCTAAAAACGCTGTTTACAGAGCCACCCTGAAGTCAGTTACAACTCAAGAGAGGTGAGGGAGGAGAAACGTATTTTCAGGCGCAAGAAAAGAGATGAAGAAAGACGCGAGTTCAATGATATCGAAATGTTGCGGGACAGGAACGAGTCCGAAAGTTCTTTGAAAGAACTGGCGCCTCTTCCTGCAAGGATGAAGACGAAAATCTGGTGACAGATGTTCCGGGCATAATGAGATTATGGAGGGAGCACTTTTTGCAGCTGATTAATGGCGATGACGGCAATAATCCCGCCACTGCGGAATCTACTCCGGAAACCAAAATCACTAACGGCGTTGAAGTACCGCCGCCCGACTATGAAGAGGTCTTAACAGTCATCGCTCGGCTGAAAAACAATAAGGCTGCAGGTGCAGATGGCCTGCCTGCTGAGTTGTTTAAGACCGGAGGCGGAGAGCTCATAAAATGCATGCATGGGCTTCTATGCAGAATATGGTCGGATGGAAGCATGCCAAGTGATTGGAACCTCAGCGTACTCTGCCCAATCCATAAGAAAGGTGATTCCACGATCTGCGCCAACTACCGTGGGATGACTCTTTTTAATATTGTGTTGCCAGCGAAAGCCAAACTGATGATCTGGTATTGCGTGATTTCTTTCTAAAATTGGTTGTAGTCTGTCATATATGAGTTTTTCCATTATTTTCGATAGTGTTGATAAAATGCTGATTGGCCTATATGATGACGCTTGTGTGGCATCTTTACTTGGTTTCTGTATGGGAATTATCTCGGCCACTTTCCATCGTTGGGGCTAGTATTTTAGTATTAACATTGCATTCATTGTGTTTCGAAGGTATTGTAGTGCTTTTATCGGAAGTTCTTTGAGCATTTTGCCTGTTATATTGTCGTAACTTGGTGCTTTCTTGTGGCTTATTCTTTTTTTTAATTACTTTACTTTACTTTTAACGGCATAACAGCCCATGGAGGGCCTAGGCCGAGCATTTCGCATCCACTCATGTTGTGCGTGGTATATTTATACATGAATGGATATGTATAACAAGTTTCAATTTCATGTAAGTACTCTTATACGAGTATATTGAGTGTTGTATTCAATTGTTTGATGCGTTTCTTCATTTTCATTTAGTTGGCTTGTTATTGAGTCGTTTGAGAATATTTTTTCGCAGTAGTTAGCTGCAACATATGTGTGTTGCTTGCCTTCGGAGTTGCAACATCATTGTTGCTTTCATATGGCATGACAGTTGCTGCTTTTTCCTCATTACATCTAGCCCAAGTGCCATTTCCTTTTTTTTTAAAAAGCCGGCTGGTGAAATATTTTGTGGGTAAGATTTTTTACAGCTTTCCACAATGAATAATTTGTTTCTTCTATTGGTAGTAGATTACTAAGACAATTTTTTTTGTTCTCGTTTTCTATTAATGCTTTTTTCAGGTTTTTAACAGCTTTGTTGTTTTTTTTTTTCTATCACTTGGTAGCTTTGTAATTTGCCATATTTTTCATAATTTCCTTTTGCTTTTAATTAGATTTTGAATGGATTGTGGCAAATTTAATTTATGCGTTGCTAATGTTGGGGCCGGTGTTGATGTTACAGCAGCCTTAGTTAAGGGTTCGTTTAAGAATAGCAAGGCACTTTCGATTTCATCTTCATTTTACAATGGAATATTCAATTCAAGGTTTGCTACTATATACTCTCTGTACGCATTCCAGCCTGTATTTCGATTATGTAGATTATGTTTTCATTTACAGTTTTGCTGATCATCGTGGTATATTCAACAAATAGTAGGATAATGGTGGTCGCTGTGTGGTGTAGTGGTAGTGCGTTGGACTGCTACACAGAGTGTCCGGGGTTCGAATCTCGGCACAGGCAAAATCAAAAAGTTAAAAAAAATAATTTTTCTACACGGCACCACCTCTTGGCAGGCAATGGCAAACCTACAAGAGTAAAAATTGCTATGAAAAGCTTTTCACTTTGCCGTTCGGATTCGGCATTAAACTGTAGGTCCCTTCCATTCATGTACAAATATAACACGCACACCATGAGTGGATACGAAAAGCTCGGCCTAGCCCCTTCATGGGCTGTTGTGCCATTAAAAGTAAGTAAAAGTAAAGTAGGAGAATGGTCAGATGAAAGTTCAAACAACGATCTTATTTTTAGTGCATCTTTTTTTAAATTTTTGATAATGCAAAAATCAATTAAATCCGGTATTTTATTTGAATCGCCAGGCCAATAGGTTGGTTCACCTGTACTTAGGTATTCAGCGTTGCTGTTTTGCTTTATTGCTTTATACAAACTTTTACCTTTGTGATTAGTTAACCTGAATCCCCAGAGAGTATTTTTTTGCATTTAGGTCCCCACCTATGAGATATCTATTTCCCACTGATCGAAAATAACTGACATATTGGTCAGTTGATATTGAATGTTTTGGGGTGGAATATATTGCTGACACTGTTATGGGTCCATTTTCATCTTTTATTTGAATGTTTGTTGCTTGTACGAGGTATGATCAAAAAATAACCGTTATTTCCAATTTTTTCAAAAAGTATTTATTTATTCATCAACAACTATCTTGTCCCCTTCAAAGTAATCCCCCTCAGATATAATACACTTATGCCAGCGTTTTTTCCAATCCTCGAAACACTTCTGAAACGCGCTTTTTGGTATCGCCAACAGCTCCTGTTTCGATTTTTCTTTTATCTCCTCAATCGTAGCAAAACGCTTTCCTTTCATCGGTGTCTTCAGTTTTGGGAAGAGGAAAAAGTCAGCGGGGGCCAAGTCCGGTGAATACGGTGGTTGAGGCATGATTACGGTTTTGTTTTTGGCCAAAAACTTACGCACAAGCGACGTTGTTTTTGCTCAAAATTTAGCAATTTTGGAACCATCTTCGCTGTCGCACGTTTCATGCCTAAAACATAAAAAACCGTAAAATTTGCTTGGCATGAGCCGCACGATATGCCAACATCATCAGCAACCTCTCTGATAGTGATTCGACGATTCGACGATTATCCAAAATCATTTTCTTCACTGCATCAATGTTTTCATCGGTTGTTGATGTGCTCGGGCGACCACTGACGAGCATCGTCATTGACATCTTCTCGGCCTTCCTTAAACCACAATTGGTTATACCACAATTGAACTTGTGTTCTGCTCATAGTAGACTCGCCAAAGGCCACAGTCAACATTTCAAATGTCCTTGCGCATTTAATTTCATTTTTTACACAAAACTGAATACAGTTTCTTTGATCCATTTTTAGGAATAGTAAAAAATCGAAGAGCACACCAAAACACGACTAACCTTTTTATCTGTCAAAAACAAACTGACAATCCAAAATGGTTAATATTGCCAACATATATAACAGACATGTGTACCAACATAACAGAAAAAAATGCGAAAATCGAACATACGTTACTCACGACATTTGAAAATAACGGTTATTTTTTGATCACACCTCGTATATGAGTTGTATATGCATTTAATTCGATACAATTGATTGAAAATTAATAATTTTTATCTCAGTCAATCTAAGTAATGCCGAAGATGTTCTGAAGTTTCTAGAAAGATATTCTGATTGACTTTTTCTTTTAAAGTTTCTATCTTTCTAGCTTAAAGTAAAGTAGCTAATTTCCAACTAGTTAAGGAGTAAGAGGAATTCCATTTACTAAAATAAATTAAAATGAATCCATTTAAATACTATGCAAAAATGAAAACGACGGATGTGTGAATCCTCGGGAAGCTAAAACTGCTCTACAATACTATATGGTAAACATGCAACCACATGCTACCAACAAAACAAACAAAACACAACAACAACAACAAAAAAAGGCTACCCAAAACATGTGTAACATGCTGCAAAAAGTATGCAAGCAAATATCTAGGTTGGGCATAGAATTATGTGCCCCAGAACGCGTGGGGGGGGGGGGGGACGGAGGGTGTGAAAGGGGGGATAGTGAGGGCCAAAAGTGTGTTAATGACCGACCTCACAGTAAAAAATTGCTGAAAAATGGCTTCAAGCAATCGTGAGGCAAGCAAAAAACAAGAACAAATACAACAATGCCAGCAAATTATACAGCGCGTTCCGTTCTAGATGTAAAAGCTTATAATGAAAAGAGGAAAAAAGAAAAATACAAAATACAAAACGTGCTTAGCACATGCGGTAGAGGAACAACAACAGGAAGAAGAGAAAGGAAGAAGAGGCAGCACAGCAGCAGTAAATGAAGAAGGAGAAGAAGAAGAGTAAACCTGCTACTTGTTTTTAGGATATTTTGATTGTAGTTTGTTTTCTGTGATGCCATATGAAAGCAACAATGATGTTGCAACTCAGAAGGCAAGCAACACACATATGTTGTAGCCAAGCGCAGCACATGCCGTTGACTACGATTTACAACAAAGCCAGTCTGCCAGGCAGCGGTAGAGACGAGAGCTCTACGAGCAGCAGAGTGTGGAACCAAAGATGTTAGTCATGGTTAAGATTTTTCAATTGTGTGTGTATGTGTGTGTGCTTGTGTGTGTGTGTGTGTGCGTGTCTACGTCCAATGGGAGTCAGTCAGTTTTTGCTGTTAAATGTGCTGCTTTATATTGTCTTAATTGAGGGTTAACCGGCGTTGATGATGCTGCTTATGGGGTGGTGAATACTCATCGGTCGTCGGTATATGAATGACACACTTGTGCTCGTATAGCGGCTAACAACTGATGGCATTGAGGGCATTATTGAGGGGATTACTTATGCCTTTGCTTTGGCTTTGGCATGGGCCATGCTTGCCTCATACTTTGTGCTTGTGGCGGCACAAAACTTAATGACTTAACACATGTTGCCAATGCAGCCAGCACTACAGTGTGTGTGTGTGTGTGTGTGTGTCTGTGTTGTGTGTGTGTGTGCTTGTGTGTGTATACTTAATACTCGGTGGTATATACTATGTATGTTTCCTTCCAAAGAATGGACACTTTTCACCAAAAGTTTATGCGCTGTTTAAGTACAATAAGTATCTCTCTGGAATGAACATGTTTAGTTAATGACAATTTTCATCATTTCAATATTGTTGGAAACCCAAATTTTAATTACGCTTAGTTATTGACAAATTTGCAGCTTATTTTCATGGGGAATTGGAAAGCAGTGGAATGAATGAAATTTTAATTGTACTGCATTAGTTTCCTGGAACTTCAATTAAAATTTTGGGTGTGAGTGTGATTTAAATTTCCATTTATTTTTTAATATTTGTTTTTGAAATGAAATAAATTTAGTGTTTGCATATTTCAACACTCTTATCTAGCATGAATACCTCTTTGACTGTGCAACAACTAAGAGGGTTATCATCTATGATCCATGTGCCGTTGATAAATTTTGAAACTACCCATAAGGTGTAAGCGAACTCAGGCCTTGGTTGCCTATGATACTAATCATTGTATGTCTGTCAGTCACTTTGTTTCACCTCCCATCCCATTTCCATTATATTTTATTACTTATTTTTTAAATTTTGCCTATGGGGCTAATCTCTGTGTGTAGGACAACTTCATGCTCAGTATTTGACTGTTTGTTATTAATTAACCGTAGACCTCGTAACGTTGGAAACTGACTTCATTTCACCTTCCATCAATCCTTTTTTTTATACTTTGCCTATTGGGCTAATCAATGTGTATAGGACAACTTCATGCTCAGTATTTGACTGTTTTTTATTCATTAACCGTAGACCTCGTAACGATGTAAACTGACTTAATTTCACCTCCAATCAATCCTCCATCGATTGTAGGTTCTGGTTTCTGGTTGAAGTCAGAATTAATATTTTAAATAATTTTTTTATATTTTGCCTATGGGGCTAATCAATGAGTGTAGGACAATTTCATCCTCAGTATTTGATTGCTTTGTATTAATTAACCGTAGACCTCGTAATATAACATTTTGACTTCGTTTCACCTCCTAATGATTCTCCATCAATTGAATGTGTTGTTTTTTTTCTGAAGTCAAGAGTAATTTCATGTCGAACAACATCATGCTTAATATTTGATTGTTTTTTCTTTATTTTTCCTTAGACTTTGTACCGTTGGAAATTGACTTCGTTTCACCTCCTTACGAACTCCAAACGATTCCTTCTTTTTAAATCGCAATATCTCGATTTTGTCGGCCAACGTCATACAGGTTATGTTTTTGTACTCAGTAAAATCTCACCACGCTTATCACTAGATCTGTGTGTGTTTAAGTCATACTTAGTAAAATATTTAAATTTCACTTCTATCACGACGATTGCTGAAAAAATAAAGTCGCAAGTTTTTAAACACATTTTGGTTAATTAACTCCTAGTTGGTGCAAACTAGCACCATCCTCGAAACAATCCATTTACGTAAACTCATTAAATTTTAATTTGCAAACCGCAATTGAGAGAGCTTATATCTCTCTCTCTCTCTTATCTTCATGCACTGAGAGAGATTTTACTGGGATATTAATTAGTATGTAATGAAATCTATCATCATTTCAATCATATCAAGGGTGTAACCTCTCTCAACCTATTCCCAAAGGATTTAGCTGTGATTTTAACCAAAATTTTATAGTAGAAACCAACAACAATTGACAATTCCAAGGAATGCTTTAGTAGTTGGAACACATCTCATGCTGACAAGTGTCGTATGCATTATGATCGTTGCTCAAAAGCAAAAATACCACACATGCACCGGAAACCGGAAACCTTGCTCAGTGACTGCATCAACAATTGAGCCTGGTCACAGGAGAGTAATATTTGTGGTGTACTGGTAAAAATCGGATTTCTTAGCCGAGAGAGGGGGAGGGGAATATTTTATGCCAAGCAGTAACCTAACACAAAAAGCACAAAACCTAAACCTGCTGCAAGCGCAATTGCTCTCGTGTGGCCAGGCCCATTTGGTTTTTACCTTTACTTAATGAAAACCAATCGCAATTGAGAGCATATCGAAGGATATACTTTCGCCAGCACAAATTACGAGGATTTAAAAGTGCGGATTATTTTCTATAAGCCGAGAGCGTTTACATTTTTCTTTTATTTTTATTTTTTAAGAAATTTATTTGTTACTCAAGAAATTATTAAATTTTATTATTAAAAATTCTCTTTATTCCCGTTTTTATTCCGTCTTTCCAGGTTTGGTTTCAAAATCGTCGCACCAAATGGCGCAAACGTCATGCCGCCGAAATGGCAACGGCAAAACGAAAACAAGACGATATGGGCGGCGGCGGTGGTGGTGGCGACAACGATGGCGACTGCAGCGATGCAATGGACAGCGATAATGAAAGTCTGGATATGGGAGAGACGCCGGCGCAACGTAAACGCTGTCGCATGGACGATAACTATCGTCATTAAAAAAGAAACAAAACAAAAACAATAAAAAAAGAAAACCAAAAATCGAATTTATTAAGTTTTAGCGATTCAGAGCAAAAGTAGGAGGCTGAGAGGTTGAAGGAACAATAGATTTCGTCTTTTCCGGCGAGCGGGCGATATTGTTAAGCAAAGCAGTGGCATTATAATGAAAGCAAAATGAGTACGATCAAATTGGTATTAATAGAAGATCAGATAGAAGTTTGGTACTAATAGAAGAACAAGATGAGAAGCACAGAAACCCTTGCCCAGAAAATGTTGAAATGAGAAGTGCCTAAGATTTAGGCGAAAATTTTTAAAAGTTTTCACATTTGATCACAAAATTACCTAATTTACGCACTCATGTTCAGTTCAAAATTGATGATTCTATTCCCCTTCTACTACTCACTTCACTTTCTCAATTCACGTTCTGAGGAAGTAAAACTATCAACACTTTGATTTGATCTTACTCTATTCAAGCCGTTCTTATGTATGCTGACCTATGCTTAATTCTCAGCGCTTAAAACCCGAATGAAAAGCCGAAGCAAAAAGCTAAATTATTTTAAATAATTATTAACTAGCAATATACACCTATGGTAATAATTGTAAAGGGTGTTTTTTTTTGCAACTTGATTTTCGACGTGATTCTTCACAAGTGTGAAAGTAAAAAATGCTCAGTTTGGTTTGCCATTTCATCATGAATAGACTTACGCCTGAACAACGTTTGCAAACTATTGAAATTTACTATCAAAATTCGTGCTCTGTGAAAAATGTGTTTTGCAAGCTACGTCAACCACCCACTGAACAGGCTATTCAGCTCATTGTGACCAAAGTTCGCACCAGTTTCACTTTATTGGACATCAATCTACCAAATCGTATCCATAGAGTCCGTACCGAAGAGAATATTGCCGCAGTATCCACCAGTGTTGGAGTAGATCGCGATATGTCCATCCGGCGCCGATCGCAGCAATTGCGTTTGTGTTATTCGACGACCTGAAAGATTTTACGCAAAGATTTCGGATTAATGCCATTCAAAATACAGCTGGTGCAAGAACTGAAGCCAGGCCACCTACCACAACGTCGAATTTTCGGTGAATGGGCCTTAGAAAAGCTGGATGAGGATCCGTTTTTTTATCGCAAAATTTTCTTCAGCGACGGGGCTCATTTTTGGCTCTTTACTTACTTTTAATGGCACAACAGCCCATGGAGGGCCTAGGCCGAACTTTTCGCATCCACTCATGTTGTTCGTGTTATATTTGCACATGAATGGAAGGGACCTACAGTTTAATGCCGAATCCGAACGGCGAAGTGAAAAGCTATTCATAGCAATTTTGACTCTTGTAGGTCATTGCCTGCCAAGAGGTGGAGCCGTGTAGAAAAATTATTTTTTCTACTTATTTTTTTTTTTTTTGATTTTGCCTTTGCCGAGATTCGAAACCCGGACACTCGGCGTAGCAGTCCAACGCACTACCACTACACCACAGCGACCATTTTTGGCTCAATGGTGAATAAAACGTGAATAACCAGAATTGCCGTATTTCGTAATTGGAGTGAAGACCAGCCAGAGGCAATTCAGCCGCTACCAATGCATCTCGAAAAATGTACTGTTTGGTGCTGTTCGGTTTATGGGCAGGCGGCATCATTGGGCCGTACTTCTCCAGATCAAAGACGATGAACGCCACAACGTTACGGTCAATGGAGAAAGGTACCGTTTGATGATAACAGACTTTCTTTTTTTTACCGAAAAACCGAGCACGTCAACAACCGATGAAAACATTGACGCAGTGAAGAAAATGATTTTGGATAATCGTCGAATCACTATCAGGGAGGTTACTGATGATGTTGGCTCATGCCAAGCAATTTTTACGGATGTTTTAGGCATGAAACGTGCAACAGCGAAGATTGTTCCAAAATTGCTAAATTTTGAGCAAAAACAACGTCGCTTGTGCGTAAGTTTTTGGCCAAAAACAAAACCGTTATCATGCCTCAACCACCGTATTCACTGGACTTGGCCCCCGCTGACTTTTTCCTCTTCCCAAAACTGAAGACACCGATGAAAGGAAAGCGTTTTGCTACGATTGAGGAGCTAAAAGAAACATCGAAACAGGAGCTGTTGGCGATACCAAAAAGCGCGTTTCAGAAGTGTTTCGAGGATTGGAAAAAACGCTGGCATAAGTGTATTATATCTGAGGGGGATTACTTTGAAGGCGACAAGATAGTTGTTGATGAATAAATAAATACTTTTTGAAAAAATTGAAAATAACGGTTATTTTTTGATCATACCTCGTATGTGAGTACATATTTAAAGTAAAAAAGTTACATTGCGATATATGAAGCTTTAAAAATATATTTTTAAAATTTAGCATTTTTTCGCAGCAAATTCTGAAATAACATTGCTAGAAAATTCGTTTTCTATTGATAAAATGGCTAGGTCGCATATCCTAGATTGACACATAGTTGGAGCGTAAATATGATATAAGTAATTAGATTTAACTTTGAAAAACTTCTTTCACATGAAGCCACAGAGACACTAACTGTTAAGAACAATTGAAGAGCTAAAGATACGATTGAAACAGACTCTATAAAGTCACATTCTACAATAAAAGTTAGCATATCAAGCGTAGTCAATTTACTTGCGACTTTCATTTTGCTGCAATGTTTGCTGCCTTGATTTGTCTACGAAGTCTTTGTACTTCTACTTTAAGTTCTTCTTCTACAACTTCATCGTAGTGCGATGCCAACTTTTTTGCATTGGTATTCAGTTGTTCATTCGTGCAAAACAGCAAGTCATTTGTTTTCACAATTTGAAAGATATCGGCTATATCATTGAATGCCATGGGTTCGATCGTTTCTCGACAATTCTGTGAAAATATAATTAGGGCATTCGATTTCGCTATTACTTTATCGACAGTTACATAGTCCTGGAGTTTGCAAATATTTTTGTGTAGCATCCAGTTCCTCCCACACACATCGTGCAAAAAACAAATGAAAATATAATTTTAGACATTCACACCTACTTAGGTAATTATAATATTTTTTCCGATTTTTGGACATTGCGGGTGTCACCATTTTTGGGGATCGCCCCCCGGACCCCCGCTTCTGCCCCCCTGGCGGAGACCACTACTCGGCAAAAACGCGAAAATTTTAGAAAGAGGCAAGTTCCAGTGAAATCCATCGTAAGTGTGATTCAAACATTACCGCAAGATTGATGAGACAAATGCGGCATGATTCAGATAATCTTGTGTGGAATAAAAACAAAGGAACAAAGGAGACATGCATACAAAAGAGCATTATAAAAAAGCACTACTTGAGTAGGCTTCGACTTGGCATTGGTCGTGGACCGACCAGTGGAAGTAGGTAATCTTTAGTGATGAAAAGAAGTTCACTTTAGATGGTCCTGATGGCTTTCGACAAAGTAAAGGTTGACTCCACAAAGGAGAGAAAAAGAAAATCACATTGCATAGAAATTTTTTGAGGAGGCAACATCATGGTTTAGGCTGGATTCGGTTATGAATGATAGACCCTAATATGCTTTATTTAGCAATCGATTTAATGCTAATGGTTACATCGAACTTCTAGCTGAGGTTGTTGTTACATTTTTGGATGAAATTAGTGACGTAAACACAATTTTTCAGCACGATAATGGTCCACCCATCCATAGAGCCAAAGTAGTCAAAGTAGTGACAGAAAATTGAACTTTTGCGGTTCAACTTTTAGAAGAAGAAATTAAACTGTCAGGTGGTCAGACTCACTATTAAAACATGATATATCTTTAAGTTAAGTCCAGATTTAAATTCAATCGAAAACCTCTGGGGGATTATGGAAAATCGAATTTATACTAATGGACGTCAATAAGTACTCTGGCATGCGTAATCTTTGAGCCGCTTTAAATCCACACATGGGGACAAAATATGCCCTTCTGAGCTTAGAAATTTAATCATGTCAATGCCTTAATTAACTTTCAGAAGAAGTAATTAAAGTGTCAGGTGGACAGACTCACTACTAGAAATTATTTATTTAAGAAAATTTTGGAAGTATACTTTTTTTCCATGAAATTTTTTTTAATATTTTGAGTTAGTTTGTTAAAAAAAAAAATTCAAGCTTCTGTTTCTTTATGTATTTTTACTTAAAATTATTTGAACAAATAAAATTGAATCAAAATTTGAATGCAAAAATTTAAAAACTAAAAAAAAACGCACTACTTTCCTTGGTGGAAGTATAATTATTACCATGGGTGTAGTACAAACATACATACTCGTACATACATACTATACATACATACATAAAACTTGAATAATAAATCACTACTCTAAAGCAACTACCTTATTAACTACTTATTTATGTAAATAGAAAGAACTTTTGATAAAATATTCCAAATAAATCCCAGTCGCAGAAACTTGCCAACTTCCTTGGGTTTCTCTCCTCGAATTGCTTATGTTCCGAAGGCATATTCCCATTGGGAGTTTTCTTATTTTTTTCGGTAGTTAACTTTACGTTCTTACATAAAACCTTTAAATAATATATTGTGTATATATAAAATTTTTAATAATTGTATTTTACTTAATTTGAAATTATGAAAACATTTCAACCTGATTAGGCAATATGTAAAATTCCACTCACTTTTGACCGACCGAGTACTACCATAAGTCAAAAGTGACTGAAATTGTCTGTTAGAATTAAGTTGCTGAAATATTGTCCTTGTTTTAATATGAAAAAGTTAATTTAAATAAATATTAAAGAAAAAATTAAATTGTTCATAATTTAAAAAGAAAAACAAAGCATATTTGATCTTACATGGAAAAAAGGAAAAATAAAAAATTATAATAATAAAAACAAAATCAGTTTTCTAAAGATTATACACAAATATAATTATATTTAGCATATTTTAAATATTTATGTTTATTTTTAAGTATTATTATTAGTATTATACTATCAAATGAAGTGAATATTATGTAATTTTTTTGAATTAAATCTCATCCTTGAAATTGTGAATAAGAGACTTTAGTTTAGTTTGTAATTTTTAAAATTAATTATTATATTACTTTTATGTAATAAAGAAAGAAAATAAATATGCGTACTTAATATAAATTGAATGTATTTAAAAACGAAAAAAAACACAACTAAAAAAACTAAAAAACCAAAAAAAAAAACAAAAAACAAAACCCACACACAAAAGGAAAAACACAAAATGTAATTTCAATTATTTCAAATTGATAAAAATAATAATAAAAAAAACAAAAATGCAATTGAATTGAATATTTTTTTTCAGTTTATTGAATTTTACTTCTTTAGAATCGTTTCTATATTTACGAGGGGGTAAAAGATGATCGTGGCAAAACGGAAATTGTCACGGAAATGAAGCACAGCGCCCTCTATCAATCAAGTATGATGAAAACACATAAATGTGGGACAGCACTTATGCATCCACATGTATCTACGAGTAGGAATCAAACTGGCTTAATAAAGGGCGCTGATTCGCTTATAATTCAAACTCGATTAATAGAGGGCGCTGAGTATGAATCATACTCAATTGATAGCAGGCGCTGCCCATCAGTTTCTAGTAAAAAAAACCTCTGAGGATGCATTTGTATATACACATAAATGATGGACAGCACTTATGCATCCACATGTATCCACGAATGTGAATCAAACTGGATTAATAGAGGGCGCTGATTCGCTTATGATTCAAACTCGATTAATAGAGGGCGCTGAGTATGAATCATACTCAATTGATAGAGGGCGCTGCCCATCAGTTGCTAGTAAAAGTTGACATTTCTAACAAAAATTTTACATTTCAAACCAAAATCGTTAGAAATTTCTAGAGCTGAAAGCATAAGCGAGTATAGACTGAAAAAAACAAACGCGAGGCACAAAGATATGTGATAATATCTCGATAAAATCTTGATAAAGCCAAGTGCAGTCAGGTTGCCCTGCACCTGGTCTTTCCAACGGAGATTAGGACGTCCCCTTCTGCGTGTTCCTCCACAGTGGTTCGAATAAAACACCCTCCCCATTCTAGCCAGAGCGCTTTCTTCCATTCGCTCAACATGACCCAGCCAGCGAAGCCGCTGGAGTTTTATACGCTTGACTATCTCAGTGTCGGCGTACAGCTCATACAGCTCATCGTTCCATCTTATTCGATGCACGTCGTCCACGCATACTGGACCGTAGATCTTACTGAGTATCTTCCTCTCGAACGCTCCTAACAGCCTCTCATCATTGATGGTCAATGTCCACATCTCTGCGTCATACATTAGGACGGGAAGGATGAGGGACTTATAGAGCGTTATTTTCGTCGGTCGAGAGAGGGCTCTACTTCTCAATTGCCTACTGAGCCCGTAGTAACACCTGTTGGCAAGAGTTAGTTTCCGCTTGATCTCAAGATCTGTTGAGATCATACAACCTGATTATTTTAATGATGATGATGATGATTACGTGGTCGCTGTGGTGTAGTGGTAGTGCGTTGGACTGCTACGCAGAGTGTCCGGGGTTCGAATCTCGGCACATGCAAAATCAAAAAGTAGAAAAGATAATTTTTCTACCCGGCACCACCTCTTGGCAGGCAATGGCAAACCTACAAGAGTAAAAATTGCTATGAAAAGCTTTTCACTTCGCCGATCGAATTCGGCATTAAACTGTAGGTCCCTCCCATTCATGTACAAATATAACACGCACAGCATGAGTGGATGCGAAAAGCTCGGCCTAGACCCTCCATGGGTTGTTGTGCCATTAAAAGTAAAGTAAGTAAGATGATGGTTACGTTAATGATAATAATAATGATGATGATGGTAAGATTATAACTATAAAGATGTAGCAAGTAAATTCGCATGCTTTGAGTATGAATATTTCGATGAGGATGATGATTTTGAAGAGGGCGCTGCATGCATTGGAAATGCATACAATCAAAATGAAGTCAATCCAGATGTAGCACACCTGGGATCGGAGACAGAGGATGATGATTTTGAAGAGGGCGCTGCATGCATTGGAAATGCAAACGATCAGAATGAAGTCAATCCAGATGTAGCACACCTGGGATCAGAGACTCATTAAACTGAACTATCCAAAACTTCACGTTTGCATAAATCAGCACATGTTCGTTAAAAATTCCTTCGCCTACGTCTGTAATGGTTCTGTCATTGCCTTCTGATATTTTTGCCTTTTTACGAGATTACTAAACCTAACCTGAAAACCCAAAACGCAAACGTTGTGAAGAAGTAAACTTCTGTAGGGCGTTCACTGACGCACAAAATTTTTTTTTTTTTTTTTTTTTACTTGCTGATTTTTTTTGCCTTCTGAGATTATGAAGAATCCTCTACCAATTAAATTTTTAATTTTTTTGTTGTAATAAATTCAACAAAAGGTTATTTCGGAAACCCAATGATCAGTTGCTAGTCAATAAAAACTTTCAAGGTACGAAAACAGATAACCGGTGGTTTTCACCCGGAGGGGTCTATTAGTTCACTCCAGATAACGAGTTTGAAGAATATTTTTTTCCTAGAAATACAGAGTTCTGGAGACATCTGGACTACAAGACAGAAGTGGGTAGGTTGCACTCTCCGCAGAAAGAAGTAGAAACTCTCGAAGTAGAAATACCAGGCAGAAACCGCATGAAAACTGAAGAATCAACTAGGAAAGAACTGGAGGAAGGAGTTATAAACAACAGCTGGAAGCTGCAAACAATCAGGCATGTCAATTATTGATATACTATCGAGATTAAAGAAAGCAAAGAAGTGGTAAAATTAGTTGATTCACACAAATTTAAAAAGTCAAAGATATTCAGAAACTACAACTGGACACCAATTTTGTAATCCACATAGCTCTCAGGGTTGGTGAATGGACTTGGCTTGTGTTCTAATAAGTTTCAAAAAGTCTAGTCTCTAAAGTTGTCCAACCCATTAAGGACCTACTTAAGTTTCAATTAATATATCAAACACATTTTCCAATTATTAATGTTTTCAATGAGTTTCCAATTATGAAATGCAATCAATATTATTGAACAATATTTTTAACACAATACTAGTAATTCATTAAAATCACATACCAACAACCTACAAATCAGCATAAAATTTAACAATAACCAAACCGGAAATCTGCTACTTTTTGTTCTTGTTTGAAATGAATAAGGAGTCACAAGGATTAAGGGAAACCGAACAATAAACGTAAATATGAAAGAGAATAATAGATTGAAAAATATTAAATTCAATGCAGTGAAAAACGTACATGGATTTCGTTCTATAAGAAAAACATAAGTGTGAAGACCCATGGAAGATTGATGGGCTGTCAATCAAAAAATAAGAATAGAGAGAGAGAGAGAGAGGGAGAGAGAGAGAGAGAGAGAATGAATGAACTGATTAAAGTACAAGGAACAGGAATAGGCATAATAATATTAATAATAATAATGGTAATGGTAATAAAAATAATAATAAACATAATAATGATGAAATTATTAATGCTGCCAGTAGAAGTGACAACGTCTGGCTGAGTAACTGATTAACTGACTGACTGACTGACTGACTGACAGTTTTTGTCATTTGTTACGGCTTTTGCTGCTGCTGTTGCTGTTGCTGGAGTGGAAGCTCTACCAGTCAAAAAGGAAATCAAATGAATGAAGAATTGTTAAACCAGTCGACGGACGATGACGAAAGAAAACAAAAAAGAAGAAATCGTTTGCAGCATGCCTTCTGAACATTGTCAGCAACAAGTTGAAAATAATGAAAGAATCAGTGAGTGAGTGAATGAATGAATGAAAAGATGTACAACTTTTTCATTTCTTTAGCATAATGCAAGACCAGTGATTGACTACAATTAATGGATTTGTTGGTGTTGCTGCTGTTGTTGTTATGGCATTATTCTCATTACCACCGAACTTCATTACCTCCAAAATGAAGTTTGGTGGTAATGAAGTTGAATGGCAATGATGTTGATGGTGGTGGTGATTGCTGTCGATCGATCCCTTGCTCACTGGCTCATTGTTTGTTTATTGTATTCATATTCGTCATCATCGTCTTCTACTCTTTACTTAAGTATTTCTCATTTTCGTTGATGGACATTAATCATCCTTTAGCTTGAAAGCCCACATCCATTGTAATTTTGTTTGACGAATGCGCGGGTGTGTAAACAATAAGAATTGTAATTAAAGGTAAAGCATTTCACAGCCACTGTTCTGTTCGGGCTCGATCGCTGCTTCATCTTCATTTTGCTTTTTGTGGCATTTCTTTTAATTATGCGCTACCTGCCGCAATTTTGGCTGGCCGTGCCTGCCATTCGAATGCCATTAGCAAGTTGATGGTAATTGAAGGCGATTTATGTTGGGCATGTAAATTTTATTCATCTATGTACTTTTTTGTTAGATCTTCTAGTGGACATAAGCAAATGTAGAGGAAGTTGGTTAATGGTTAAATATTTAATGGTTACAAAAGGATTCAATGTTAATAGAAATTTTAATAGATCTTTGGTTTGCTTTAGAAATTCCAGAATTTAGCAAACAAATCAAATTAATCCTAATCTGAGTCATGTTGCAGTGTTTTACGCTGGCCGCGATTGCGATTGTTATTCAAACTTTTTTCGCTCTTCATCGTAAGGGTCAGCAGAAATGATCTGTGATTAAAAATTTACTTATATGACCTGAGACAAGCTATTCCGAAGGTCTTGAAAAACAAAACAAAACTTTAATGACCACTTCGGTATTTAATTATACAATACTGCATTCAAAGCAAATCCAGTCTTGGAGCTAAGGCAATTTTTTTTTTTTTTTGATATTGTCAACGCACAGTAGTTGGGGGGAGGGGGCGGAGTGTACCCATATGAATGCAGAGCATTGTGTTGATTGGAAGAAAGGGCGGGAGAAGTAGTTATGAGCAAGGATCATAATAATCGGGGCAAATATTTGTAGGCAGCTTATTCCAAATAAGCGCGGTGCAACAGACAAAAACACCATTTCTCTGCAATAAGTAGTGCGGTGCAACACCACCGTGTCTACGTGAGTTCCGCTTGCTGTTTCATAAGTTCTGGTGAACACACACGAACTGGCGGCATCAGCTTGCGAAAAGTAACGTGAAAGTAATGTTAAAACAGAGAGACGCAAACCACGTATCGATGATGTTCCAAGAAGTCAATAGAGTCGGAAACTCTACCGTATCCTAATAGCTTTTTCGCTCGATAATGGAACCGGTCCAGGAACTCTAGTTGCGTTCGTGAAGCTCCAGCTCATAGGTGCGAATTAAACTCCAATCTGTCCAATAGATCGTGTCGGAGATCTGTCAGAGTGAAATATTTTTACATCGCCTAAGAAAACCGAGACAAAGCAACTTTGGCTGCAACTTTCGATACGTGGTTCCACCGAAAACATTGCATTGAATGGACTAGGCCACAATATCAAGAGTCGCTGTCTCCACCTCTAGGTTTTTTCTTTATGAAACTTTTATTAAAAACATTCAATGAAAACTGTAACAAAAATAGTATGTAAGTGTCGAACAAAATTATCTAATTTTCTTTATCGAGAGGTTCTACACCTTTCTTTGATCACTTACTTACTTAGCTGGTACTACAACCCATGATCGGTTGGCCGCCTCTGTAAAGATTCAAAAGTCGCCTCTAAGGCCAAATGCAGTCAGGTCGCCCTGTACCTGGTTTTTGTATAGGAGATTAGGACGTCATCTTCTGCGTATTCCTCCACCATGGCTCGAATAAAACACCCTTCTGGCCAGAGCGCTTTCTTCCATTCGCTCAACATTACCCATACGCTTGACTATGTCAGTGTCGGCGTACAGCTCACCGTTCCATACTGGACCGTAGATCTTACGTAGTATCTTCCTCTCGAACACTCCTAACAGCTTCTCATCATTGATGGTCAATATCGACGTCTCTGCCTCATATATCAGGACGGGAAGGATGAGGGACTTATAAAGCGTTATTTTCGTCGGTCCAGAGAGAGCCCTGTTTCTCAATTGCCTACAGAGCCCGTAGTAACACCTGTTGGCAAGAGTTAATCTCCGCTTGATTCCAAGGCGGACGTTATTGTTGGTATTGATGCTGGATCCTAAGTAAAATCCTTGACGACTTGAAAATTATAAGTATAATTGTCAACAGTAACATTTTGTCCAAGACGCCGACAAGGTATTTCGTTTTGTCCTCGTTCACCACTAGACCCACTCGACGAGACTCCCTTTCCAGGTTGGAGAATGCTGCACTGACTGCTCGAGCGTTTTTGCCAATGATGTCAATATCATCAGCGTATGCTAGCAGCATGACACTCTTGTAGAAGATAGTACCAGAGGTATCGATGTTCGCAGCTCGAATTATTTTCGCCAGCATAAGGTTAAAGAAGACGCACCAGAGGGAGTCACCTTATCTGAAACCCCTTTTGGTATCAAATGGCGCGGGAACGGAGAGGTCTGTCCCAATTTTCACTGCACTCGTGGTATCGGCCAGTGTCATTTCGCAAAGACGAATGAGCTTTGCAGGATACCAAAATCAGACATTGCGGCGTTCAAGTGATCCCTAATCGTGCTGTCGAAGGCGGCTTTATAATCGACAAATAGTTGATGGGTGTCGATCTGTTTTTCTCGGGTCTTTTCCAGGATTTGGCGTAGTGTGAATATCTGGTCGATGGTGGAATTACCAGGCCTGAAGCCACACTGATAAGGTCCAATCAGTTTGTTGACGATGGGCTTCAGTCTTTCGCACAGTACGCTCGATAGAACCTTATATGCAATATTAAGAAGGCTTATCCCACGGTAGTTGGCGCAGATCGTGGAATCACCTTTCTTATGGATTGGGCAGAGTACGATGAGGTTCCAATTTTTAATCGAGTTTTGTTAGAGATAAATTGGATGAATTCAATGTAGCAGATATTATTTATGTATGGTACATATATAAAAAAAGGTATGTATAAAAATATCGCATGATAGATTTTAAGTATATATAATATTTTCTGGTTCCTTTATTATAAAAACATAATCAAAGGAAGGTAATCAAAGAAAAAATCTTTCATTGATTATGTTTTTATAATAAATAAACCAGAAAATATTATATATACTTAAAATCTATTATGCGATATTTTGATACATACCTTTTTTAATAAGTATACATAAATAATAATGAATTCATCCAATTATCTCTAACAAAACTCGATTAAAATTAATTTCATAAAAATGGAATGTCCTTATGCCAAATATTTATAAAAAGACACGTTTATTTTAGCCACAAAAAAACACAAATGCTTCAGAACAGTTTATAGCTTATTGTCTGAAGAATGAATCTTAAATTATAAAATCGAAAAACACGCACGCATGCGCAACAATATAATGAACAATTTCTACACAAACACACACAGACACACAAACACTCAGTCATGCACAAATATCAGGAAAAATCAAGTTAAACTACATTTTAATATTGTGCAAAATGAGGTTTCATTCATCAAATTGAATGCCACAACGTGCGAGATCAATGAAGCAATGAACGAATGCGTTTTTCTGCCTCTTCTTCTTCTTCTTCTTCTTCTTCTTCTTCTTCTTCAGGAAGAAAAAAAGAATCAACGAATAATCATTTCCTGTACTTCCTTAAACGCAGCAGGATTCGAAAAGAGAAGAGAAAACACAAACACTTTGTCATAAAATTCAATCAACTGCACAAACTATTGCTAGATCGATAGATCGATAGATCAATTCACAGATTTGTGTTATAAGCCATTGTAAAATTGGCAATAATATTCCAGATGCTCGTTGCTTTGTTTACCTTTTACGCATGCGTACGTGCGTTTCTCTCGAGGGATTTCCTTATTTCCTCAAATGCACGAGAATAATGCAATTGCAAAGTCAAAATGTCGAGATTTTGTTTCCTTTTTTCGTTACCTGCTGCACTTCCTACTTATGATAGAGGTATAAGCCAACTGCTAGGTGCGTACATTAGGCCGGGTCACCTCATATTGAGTGCAAAACCATCTTTTTTCAAAGTAGACCACGAGAGTGTTTCAAGGCAACAAAAAATTGTCCCCCGGGGATATTGAAAAACCGCTAAATCACTCTTTCAGACATAACTTGGTTATTTGATATCCGATTGTCAAGTTTATTATATCGTTGAAAAGCTCTCGATGTGTACGACCTTTCCTTTTCAGGTGATTTTGGCTTATGATATCATCTCCGGGTAGTAATTAATGGAATTTGTTCAGTCTTTCAGCCATAACTTGGTTATTTGACATCCGATTTTCAAGTTTATTATATCAATGAAAAGCTCTCGATATGTACGACCTTTTCTTTGGCCTATAATATCATCTTCGAGTAGTAATATAAATTGTTGGCGTTTGTTTTTAACAAAAACAAGCTCTTACTTGGTTTTTTAATGATATTTAATGATATTAATACTCAATAAAAATTATTAAACCTTTGTGAAGAAGGTTTTTCTTTTCTTTCGTACACAAAAAAGTTACAGCGGATAAAAGTTTGAATACACCCTCTTTGTAAATGGTCAGAATTATGAATAATTTCATTCTTCTTCTTCTTTCTTTTAATGACACAACAGCCCATGGAGGGCCTAGGCTCAGCTTTTCGCAATTACATTAGCTAAACTAAATCTGGATGTGACTCTAGTTGCCCGTAAGGCTCGTCGCTATCGAACTTGTCAAAAAATATGACTCAGGCTCTTTGAATGTTGTTTTTCTTGATGATGAGGTCGTGCAAGTAATTTCTTATGTATTTGTTCAGCAATATCTGGAGAAAAATATTTATTTTCACGTTGTTGCGGCTGGCGAAAATCGAATTTCGGAAAACCGAAACCGGTTGATTGACCTCTGAAAACACTTTCTGTTTCATCAGCCATTTTCACATCGCCTTGCTTGTTCTGGCTCATTATCGAATTTTTCGTATTTTTATAGACAGTGATATTTTTTCACAAGACTAAAATAAAACCGAAAACTTTTTTCGCAAGGGTTTAATCAAAAAATTTGAGAGCGTTAATATCATTTACAATTAAAAAAAAAAAATGCCTGGAAACCCCCTTTTTTGTTAAAAAAAACAAACGAACAAAATTTAAATTATATACAATCTGAAGATGACATCAAAATGACCGAAATGACCTAATAGGTCGTATAATAGGTCCAATGACATGGAAATAACCAAGTTATGCCAAACAGACTTAATTGATTTAGCGGTTTTTCAAGACCCCCTAGGGGGAAATTTGTTTGTTTTGCCCTGCGAAATCCCTCGAGTTATGTCGCACTCTAATTTGCTCCCCCCTTCAATAGTAGATGCACATGACCCGGCCTAGTGTACATACTCGTATGTATGCATCGTATGTATGTTTTAAAAATTTTATTTTGCAAAAATTTCAATAATCCCCTTGGAGGGATTTGCATGATCTTCGTGGATTGTTTGAGCGAACACTCATGGGATTAATTTTAATTATTTGATGAGTCTTTTTGTGTGACGCAGATTTCTTTTGCTAATACGTAAATGTGATTAATAAGTCAAATTGTTGACAGGTTTTACCTTTTTCTTTTTGCGAAAACTGTTTTTTTTAACTGTTTGCGTCATACAATATTTTTAAGGAATATCCGTAGGATTAAATAAAGTTCATTTAACATACAAGTACATATCATAAGTGCATACATACATAAATGATTGAAGTCGAGTTATTCGTAACTGGATTAATGGATTAAATTGAAATTTCAGATCTGTGTACGCCTTGGGGGACCTGGGGCGTAGGACATTCCCTGTGCAGGGAAAGTGCCTCTGTCCAGCTGGCGGATGTCCTCCAACAATATAGAGCGGACATCACCGCTATACAGGAAATGCGACCGGGCAGGGTTGCTCCAAAAGAGCATCCCTGTGATATCTAACACAGCGAAGCTGCTGGATTGTTATACGCTTGACTATGTCAGTGTCGGCGTATAGCTCATACAGCTCATCGTTCAATCTTATTCGATACACGTCGTCCACGCATACTGGACCGTATCTTCCTCTAGAACGCTCCTATCAGCCGATCATCATTGATGGTCAATGTTCACGTCTCGGCCCCATATATTAGGACGGGAAGGATGAGGGACTTACTTACTTACTTTTAATGGCACAACAACACATGGAGGGCCTAGACCCAGCTTTTCGCATCCACTCATGTTGTGCGTGTTATATTTGTACATGAATGGAAGGGACCTACAGTTTAATGCTGAATCCGAACGGCAAAGTGAAAAGCTTTTCATAGCAGTTTTTACTCTTGTAGGTTTGCATTGCCTGACAAGAGGTGGTGCTGTGTAGAAAAATTATTTTTTTAACTTTTTGATTTTGCCCGTGCCGAGATTCGAACCCCGGACACTCTGTGTAGCAGTCCAACGCACTACCACTACACCACACAGCGACCACAGCGATGAGGGACTTATAGAGCGTTATTTTCGACGATCGAGAGAGGGCTCTACTTCTCAATTACCTACTGAGCCCGTAGTAACACCTGTTGGCAAGAGTTAATCTCCGCTTGATTCCAAGGCGGACATTATTGTTGGTATTGATGCTGGATCCTAGGTAAACGAAATCCTTGACGACTTTGAAAAGTATAACTGTTAAAAGTAAAATGTTGTCCAAGACGCCGTGACTCTTTGTTTGTTGACGTTTTGTCCTCGTTCACCACTAGACTCACTCGACGAAACTCCCTTTCCAGGTTGGAGGATGCTGCACTGACTGCTCGAGCGTTTTGGCCAATGATGTCAATATCATCAGCGTATGCTAGCAGCAAGACACTCTTGTAGAAAATAGTACCAGAGGTATCGATGTTCGCAGCTCGAATTATTTTCGCCAGCATAAGGTTAAAGAAGTCACACCAGAGGGAGTCACCTTATCTGAAACCCCTTTTGCCAAACCAAACCAAAAATTGAAACCAAAAATTACAACGATACTCAGATCGAAAGTGAGAATAAAGTCTCGATTTTATGCCATCTATTTTTCTTGATTTATTATTTTTCTTATTTGAAATAAGTTTTTTCGAACAATCTGAAAATAAATCTCAGTTTTTGAGACATGCTGTTTAATTATAATAAGCGCTTTACATTTTAAATGTTTATTATTTATTACAGAAAACTTTTCTGTCGAAGAGGAGGGCCTTGGGTTAAAATTTCTAAAAAAATTTAACCTCGAATTATGTAAAATGAAAATCGCATTGACTCTCTGCGTTGCTTGTGCTTTTGTTTTTATAAATACAATAAATACAATAACAAATTACCAACAACGCGAAGAGTCACGGCGAATTCCGTTTTACATAAAATAATTCAGAGGTTAAATCATTGCTAATAGATCGCAAAAAAATTAACTCCCCTTCCCGCTCGCAGTCATACGATACTAGTGAGTCTATGTCTCAAGATAGGGCAATTTCTTCAATAAGTACACTTCTCTTTTCAAAGAGTGAGAAGAGAGCGAAATGAAAATTCCGTTACGAAATTCCGAACAACACTCACCACAATAGAAATGGAACAGAGACCTCTCTCTATAGAAATGTGTGTGTGTGTGTGTGTGTATTGAGATGTTGTTAGTATGCGATGGTGAGACGGATGCAAATGGAAATTCCGTTACGAAAATCCTAACAACACTCAACACAATAGAAATAGAACAGAGAGGTCTCTCTACAGAAGTGTTTATTGAGAAGTTGTTAGTATGCGAAGGTGAGACGAATTCGGTGCAGAGAGAATGTAGAAAGAAAGTGCAGGTATAACTGAACTAAAGACGTTTCACTTCTTTAGAGTTTGGCGGTTTTTTCTGTCGTTTCATTCTGGTATCCCACAAGCTTAATCGGCAAATGTAAACCACTGGAAACCGTTCACACCATTTCAGAGATCCCCAATCACTTTAATTCAATGCCGTTTTCATCGATTTAGACATCGTCCAATAATTTACTATAAATAATTGAACTAGCATGTTGCAAAAGTCTCGTTTCGGAGACATAAATAATTTGATGTAACAGCGAAATTATTAAATAATAATATGCTTTAATACAATGAATGAGTTTTTTTTTATCTCAAATGAATATAAATTACTGAATTTCGCTTAGACAAAATCGATAATCCAAAAGCAAAACAAAAAAAAAAAAGGATATAAAGAAAAATGCTGATTTCAGCAATTGTTACAATCGCCCACCAATTCTATGCCTCACCAACTATATACGAGTATATGAACGACATTACCTATCTATGGACTCAGTTGATACAAAAATATGTATGTGTATGTATGTGTGGATATGAAACGATGAGAAGATCTTCCACCGAAATTTACATCGTAAATTGTCATTTCAAACATTTACTTCACTTTCGAAGCGATTGAGTGGAATTTATCTGACAATGACGAAGAACAAATTTCCACAAACGTTTCAATATTTAAGTGAGAGAGAAAGAGAGAAAGGAGCATATGAG
Organism: Palloptera scutellata; assembly: GCA_958295655.1. NCBI lineage: Eukaryota > Metazoa > Arthropoda > Insecta > Diptera > Pallopteridae > Palloptera > Palloptera scutellata. Next base: position 53,480,759 of record OY282449.1, read on the forward strand.
GTACACGCACAAACACACAGAGTGTATGGAATAAAATGGGGAAGAGGAGAGGTATCACATGAGGAACACACACACACACAGACCCTACTGTGACATGAGCGAAATGTGGATAAGAGACAATGAAGTGTTCAACGCTTCAGATGCGTCGCTCCATGCCGCACACGACAATTTCATGTTCCGCGCATACCTCGGGTTTCCATTTTCCAACTAATCCCAAATTATAATGCTCGATGTTGATGTCGATGCTGAGGACGAGGACGAGAACAAGCACGACAACGATGAGGACACACAAATTCGAAATCGATAAATGATAAAAATCAACAGCAACAACAACAGCTAGAAAAACAAGCAGCAGTAAGGAGAAAGGCAAAACAAAAAAAAAACAAAAAACATGTAACATGTAACATGTAACAACAACTCACAAACTTCATGATGGCATTTCTCGTTTCATGAAGCTTTTATTGTCTTCTCTAAGCTTTAGCAGGACACTTCATCGTCTGTGTTTGTTTGGCAAATGGCAATATGAATCTCATTCGTTATTATTGGATATGGCAGTATAGTTGTTGTTAGATGGTATTCGTAGTAGTTGTATGTAGTAGCTGCAGTTGTTGTTCTTGCTTTTTGGGTACTGCTTGGATGTTCAATGCTATTGTTTCTATAGCGATTTGACGCCATTTTCCTGCGCAGCTATAATTTCCTCTTATTTTCTGTTTTGGGTGGATAAATTCTAATATATTGAGTACCTACGTTTTCTATCAATGTATGTATGGATGAATGTGTATATGTGTGTGTGTGTGCAATAGTTTAGAATGTGTGCTTACAGTGGAGCGCAACCTATTCGCACTACTCTCGCTTATCTATAGGTATACATACATATACACTATGTAAATACACATGTATGTAGATATGTAAGTGATAGTTTGAGTGTAATTTTCATTTCGCATGTTGTTGGCTGTTGTTGTTCTCTTCAACTTCTTGTTGCCTCTTCATTGTTTTCTCACTATTATTTTTGTATGGTGAAAAAAACAACAGGCACATTACATACTTGGAAATAAGTATTGTGCATATTTGTTGTATGCTATGAAGCTCGAGGACTCCGGTCGAGGGCATATAAATATTTATATAAGTAATATTAATTTTACATTCTAGTCAAATTAAGTATTTTATGACGGAAAATATTATTTAAAGTTCGGTGCGAGAATAAGGAAAAAGAAGTGAATGGAATATTCGACTTCCGTTCCAGCTAAGCAACTTACATAACTCGCCGGATCTAGTGGATCTAGGATTAGTAAATTGTGGACGGGATTTATCTAAATATAGATTCGATTTACGAACAATCGCCAGACTAAAATCGCTGGCTCAAAACCGGTCCAAAAATTAGATTACAAAAAAAAAACACAATTTAAAACACAGATCAAAAGCAGATCGTAATTCAGGTAAAAATCAAGCCAAAAAGTAGACTAAGATTTAGTTAAACATTCATACAAAATTTGAAAGAAAAAGTAATCTACCAATTAGAGCACAATTATCGACCCCAATATCAGTCCCAAAGGAAAAAAAACTCAACCGAATTCAAAACAAAATTCCGGCCAAAACTGGGACCAGAACCTGAACCCAACAATGGACAAATATTCAGCCCAAATCCATCCGCGAAAGTCAAATAGAAATACTAATCAAAGTTTAGACCGTAAACAGATAAAAACATCAGACCAGAATCTAGACCAAATTCAAACCAATACTCAGAGATCAAAATCATAAATTTGACCAACAGTTAGACCAAAAATATAACTGCAACCTAGCCCAAAAGTCAAGCCAAATATCGGGCCCAAGGTAGACCAAAAACCAAAACTAATGAACTAAAAAACTAAAAATCAAAACAAAAAACCAAACAAAATTTCAAAATTAATTCACACCAAAAATCGTACCTACTGGAAGGTTGGCATCTTCTGTAATCTTGCTTCTGTGAGGTCTGGTTGTGTTGCATGAAAGACAAAGGAAGACAAAATTTCAGGTCAAAATTAATTCAGACCAAAAATCGGCTTAAAGGGAGACAAAAAATTTCAGACGAAAAATCAGACCCACTTAAATTCACCCAAAAACTCAGAACAAAAGCAGATCAAATTGAAATCAAATATCAAAAGCAAGCATAATTCAGATCAAATTCGTAACAAAAATTAGACCAAAATGGGATAGAAAAATTCAAACTATAGCCAAGACCAAATGTCATACTAGAATTGAGATTCAAGCAGACCATAATTCAGACTAAAACTTAGACCGCAAGGGTAACAATTCCAGACAATAAATCATTCTAAAATTTAAACAGAAAAATAAACTCAAATTTCAGAAATACCGGCCAAAATTCATACTAAAATTTACACCAAAAATCAAACCAGTATTCAAACCCAGTATTGTCAGTCCGAAATTTAAACTAGAAATTTGATAAAATTAAGACTCAGAGCAGGTCAAAACACATACTGAAAGTCAAATCAAACTCAGACAAATTTAAAAAATTTTAAACCAAAATTCAGACTAAAACTCTTAAAAGTGACAAGAAGCCAGACCATAAATCAGACAAAAATTCATGAAAAAATCGACCAAAAAGTTCACGCCGAAATCACAGAAAAAATCACTCCGAAAGGAGTCCTTACATCAACCCAAAAGAAGACCAAATTCAGATCAGAATTCACTCAGAACAAATTCTGAACAAAATTCAATTAACTAGTTTTCAAAACAGAAGATGTGTAAAACATTTTTATGATCATCGACATACATACATACATACATAAATTCTGGCTTAGTTTTATGATAAGCAAAAATTAAAATTATTCCCAATGCTGGTAAAAAAAAATTAATTTCAAACTCAAAAATTCTACTTGCCAAAGTGAAGAGCGAAGAGCGAAGACGACGACTACGTCTTCATTGTGAAATATTTAATTCAGTTAAACCAATATTTTTGTCAAACGTATAAATGGACTTCTTAACCCTATAACTACACATACATTCTCACACACACACACACACACACACATACTTACAAATATACTCCAACTGTATACCCAATCTGTATTAAAAGTGCTGACAATAAGTTCAAAATGAAACACTCGACGCTCACCATAGGGGGTCCATCCTTCACATCGTCGTCTACAACTGCGGCCGACGACGACGACGACGACGACGACGATGACGACGACAACAGACAACAACAAAAACAAAAACAATACAAAGAAGAACTCACTATAAAATTCGCATAGTTAGAAAACACAGCACGCTACTTATTCAAAGCAATTGAACCTCAACATATTTCACCACATTCGCAATATCACAATACGACCGTCACTAGTGCCATTGGCATCTCCATAGGGTAACACCAACAACTTCACAACTACAGCCGCAAACCATGCAGCAGCAGCAGCACAACATTGAGTATTTTAGCAGTTCTCATTTTATGAGCATAAGTGTGCATTTTAGCCACGCCCTTCAATATGCATATTTGTAACTGGGTAATGGAGGTGGTAGTAGTGGTAGTAGTGGTGGAAATACAATGCGCAGTTACCGAACCGACATGGAAGCGTTCCATTGCCATAACGTTCCTATATGCTCAGTCAGATATATAGTAGATTAAATTAGGTAGGTGTTGTGTGTGGATTTCAAAGGTTCAACTCAAACAGGCAGGTACCTACTGCGCAGTAGTACATTATTTGTATGATAATGTTCTTTGCAGCGAAGAAGCGGAGAGGGTTTTGTTATATTGCATGTTCTTCGTATGAAAAGAGAACTACTGGGGGTTATATGTATATACATACATACATACTCAAATGTATGAAAAGTATGAAAATGAGCAGCAACAAAAAGAACAACAACAATATAAACGACGAGAACAACAACAACGACGACGGCGACAAACGATGGAGTCCATTTTGAGTTTATTGTTTGATGATTTGAACATTTTATACGTTGTGTTGTTGTAATTGTATTTGTTGTACAATGATATTGCTGTTGGTCTTTTTTTTGTTCTTTTTTTTTGTTTTGTTTCTTTTCAAGTACTTACATTGAGAGAGAAGCGAGGTTAAATTTAAAACCAATACTGTGTGTGTGCTCTCCAATCTTTCTGTCTTCTTCGTTGGTTGGAATGGGGCGAAAAAAGAAAGGATTAGATAGATGTACCATAGAAAGGAGAATATGCACACACATTGCAAGAGGAGATTGCTGCTGCCGTTGATGAGTAGAAAATTTGCTGCTGTTGTTTTTATTGCTGTCGCTACTGCTACGCTTAGAAAATGCACTCATGAATCTGTCAAAAGGTTAAATATGTGTGAAACTACTTTATTCAACTTCTAGTGTTCCTTCCGTTTTTATCTCGCTGCCAGTGTTGCGTATCTTTACATCTGTACATTTCTTTTGTTCAATATTTAATAAAAATTTTTTCTTCACTTCTTCTTTTGCATGTGTGTATTATTTATAAATTAATGAAGAATTTCTTTTGCTTTTCTGCTATGCATAAAATTGTTATTCATAAATGTTTTGCTTTTGTATTATGTGTATCAAATTTATATATCTCTTTTATGTATACTTATATGTATTATTATCTATCAATAAACTATTTTATTTTCATTTAATTGACATTTTTGTTTTACTTTCTCTCCCCTCTCCCTGTTTGTCATTCGCTCACTCTCTTTGCCTTTGCAATTATTTGCCATATTACAATGAGATTTGTTATGGTTTATCTTCTCGTGCTGTTACTTTCTTGTTGTTGCTGCTGCTACTGCTGCTGCTACTGCTACTGCCCCATTAATTTATCTCATTTACACCTCTTTGTCTCTCGTTCTTGTCATTTGCCGTTATGTTATGTTTGTGTATTTGTGTGCAATTTTAGTTATTGTTACAATTTATTTTCCAGAACGAATTTGATTATCTTAATTATTTTTTTTTCTAAGTTATCATGTTTATGTAATTCATTAAATTGCTTGTAAGTATGATTGTAAGTATTCGCTCAGGTTTTAAATTTATGTATAAGTAAAGATGTGCACTGTGTTTCTCTTGTTTGGTTCTTTCAGCATCTCTTTACTCTGAATTCTAGAACGATAGTAAGAGGCTTGCACAACCTTAACTTAAGTTCAAAGCAACTTATGTAGTGTATGTATGGAAACCGCGGTTTTGGTCACCCTCTGTCGGTTCGAACGTACCAGTTCACTTTTGGTTTCGGCTTTTCTTATCACTGGGACCTTCCCACACGATTCTTTGGTTATTTTTAATATTACTAGACAGGCTCTTGAAGCCCCTCTGAAGCCCTTGCTTGTAACACAATTCTCAATTAAGACTAGTAATGAATGTAAGAACTGTTTGAGGTTTTCTGCCGCATATCTCGGTGATCCCCAGGAGTCCCTTCCCGAGGTAAAACGATTTACGCCTTGCGGCAGTCGGACAGTCGCACAGCACGGGCTCAACTGTTTCCATGTCTTCATTACATAGTCGACAGGAATCACATTGCGAAATACCAAGCTTCTTAAGGTGATGCTTGAGAAGACTGTGCCCTGGTAGCAGCCCTGTAAGGGTTCGTATATCCATTCCGTTTAATTCGACTATGTATTTAGAGTTAACGGTGTTTTTGGGTTAATAAGTCTTTTAGCATATCGGAGACCTAGTCTAGTCCAGAGTCTTTGCGTGCTTTTGTTTCCCCATCCCCTCTCTATTCGAAGGCTGATTTTTTGGGTGTGATTTGAAGACACACCACAAAATGATTCATATCTATGAACGACCTAAGAAGTCCTTTTTTTCGTTTCACTCACATTCTTCATGACCCATCATATAAGCCGGTATAACTTTATTCCTGTTGGTTAGGGTTAAGAGGGTTAATCTTACTTACTTACTTTGAATGGCACAACAACCCATGGAGGGCCTAGGCCGAGCTTTTCGCATCCACTCATGTTGGCGTCTTATATTTGTACATGAATGGAAGGGACCTACAGTTTAATGCCGAATCCGAACGGCGAAGTGAAAAGCTTTTCATAGCAACTTTTACTCTTGTAGGTTTGCCATTGCCTGCCAAGAGGTGGTGCCGTGTAGAAAAACTATTTTTTCTAATTTTTTTTTTTTTATTTTGCCTGTGCCGAGATTTGAACCCCGGACACTCTGCGTAGCAGTCCAACGCACTACCACTACACCACAGCAACCACCAAGAGGGTTAATCACTCCCATAAAATCAAAGAGTTCAAAGAGTTAGAAGTTTACCTCTGGTACAAATGTGGAGGGCATTTTTCCCATTAAGACGGCTCTTTTGAAGTCTTTGCCCATAGACTCCGGCCTCAGCACTTCCATCTTCCATTTCATTTTAGGCCCATCGGTATACCAAATTTGTGTACCGGTAATAGTTGTTAAATTGTTTATATTTTTCCATGTTTGATGGTCAATTATAACCACCTCAAAGTGTCTACGGAATACCTATATGTGTTTTACCCATATATTCAGTGATTTCCATACAAGGACTGTTCCGAAATATATTCAAAATTGATAGATGCCGTGTAAGGTCCCCACTTTTGCGAAGGTTTCCATTAGGCAGTGTAGGAGCACTTAAACTAGCTTCCGTTTTCGCTGTCAAGTGTAATGAAGGAAGTCAAGTTATTGCCCCAATTGCTGCCCTGTTCTATCCAGACATGCTAGGCATTGAAGATTGTTTAACTCAGATTTCGCCTTCACTTAATGTGTTTTTGACCATCAAGCCATTGGCTGCTTAGATGCCTATGGGCTTGATGATTGTTATATATGTTCAGTACTTAATTTTTGATCCCAGGACCCATGTTTTACCATATATTGGCAGGCATGAAATGCTCTTGTAGTCTTCTTGACTGTATTAAAAAAGTATGAATTTGAGGTAAGCTTTTTACCTCTATGGTCACCCCAAGGTATTTAGCTTTATCTAAAAGTAAGTACCATTTATTGTCCATTGAGTCTGAGTGCTTTAAGATTGAGCTTTCTCCTCAATGTGAAAGAAAACTAGAAATGTTTAATTTGGGTTAATTGTTAACCCTTTTTCGGAACACCACTGTTATGTTATGGTGTTAAGAGCTTCTTGTATTCTATCTGATATAGTGTGGCCATCAGTGGCCCTTGTTGTAATTACTGGATCATCTGCATAGCCCTCGGGGTTAAAACTTACATTTGCTTGCTGCTAGTCTTTGAAGGAGTTCGTTTATGATCATGGTCCACAATAAGGGTGTGGTATTAACCCTTGGAGGCATCCCTCACTTATAGATATGGTAAATTTCGAGCCTTCCTGATCATAGCTAACTATATTTTCTTGTTTCCAATATTGCAATCGTGCACCTTACGATCATAGGGGATATACACTTTCTGACCATGCTTCCGTGCTGCCGAATGCTCCTTAAATATCAATGAAGCCACTTTAAGCTATTTCTTTAACCGCCCAAATCCTTTTGATTTATTTCGTTAGACTATGTATGGTACGGTTTCAGTGGATTTACCGGATTTGCTAGCAAACTAATATTTTTGTAGGGGCCATGTAGAGAGATATTTCCCTCTGATATATTGATCAAGAATTTTCTGTTTCATTAACCGTCGGCTAAACCGGATATTGAGAAAACGGCCTTAGGTTCTGTTTGGTTTTGTGGCTGTCAGGAAACGGCCTTAAGTCTGTAAGAAATAAGGAGCTGATGCTGATGGATCGATAGACTTTAGGCGTGAAATCCGCGCTCTTGCCCATCCTTTAGTATGAAAAGTAATATAACCTCGATCTAACTAGTTACATGGAATATAATGTAGAGTAAGGCTGGCTACCTGTACATTCATGTCAGAGTGACTGTTAGACACTGCTCACCTTACTGTAATAAACATGGGTATATTCCGTCTCTTCCTGGTGATTTTTCACGGGCTGAGTTATCTCCACATTCACATTTAATGCTATTAGAATATAAAATATTACTTACTTTACTTACTTTTAATAGCACAACAGCCCATGGAGGGCCTAGGCCGAGCTTTTCGCATCCACTCATGTTGTGCGTCTAATATTTGTAAATAAAATATTACTAGCCTCAACAATTCCCGTGTAAAGTATCGTTAATCTCTCTTATTTGCTCTAGCACACTATTGCTCCGCTCTTACTTATACACAGTTTCATTCGCTCTTTAGCTTCGCTCTCACGACACACAATTTCATTCGCTCTTTAGCTTCGCTCTCACTATGCACTGTTTCATTCGCTCTTTAGCCGACGGTTCTGTTTCGTTAACCGTCGGCTAAGCCGGACATTGTTTAAACGGCTCAAGGTTTGCTTTGGTTTTAGTGGCTGTCCATGCCCAAGGAAGGCTCTAAGTCTGTAGTCATGGATGAAAATAGCCATCAAATACTCAACAGTTTATAAGCAACATGCACCAAGCTCAAACATGAAGGTAAAATTAAAAGTAAAGCGAAAGAAAGGTAATTTTTTTTTTTGGTTATCATTAGCATACTTTTTCTTTATAAGAAATCTAATAAAAAACAACAATGTATGTATTAAAGTCCAAAGGAAGAGAACAATTAAATAAAATGAAACAATGTTGAACATATTTTTTAAAGTCTTTAGCAAAAGCCTTTTCCCAAAAAATTTTAAAATTTACACAATACCTACAATAAAAGACATACAAAAGTACAAAGTTACAGCAATAAAAAAAAAAAAAAATGAAGCTTATACATATTTACATACATATACATACATACATACATATGTACATATGTAGTATGTATGTACATACATGTCTGTAAAAGTGGACTGAATAATATACAACCCGAGGAGCAGAGCAGCTCTAAAGCGAAGTAAAGAGAAAAGAAAAAAAATATCGGATTGACATTAAATCCATCTAATTTATGGGCTTTTAATTTAATGGGTTGGGTTGAAAATTGCTCTACGTTGCCCATATACGCAATAATGATTGGGATTGAGTACTGAGTGTGTGGCAAGCAAGCAATTCGCAATTTCCTTGCAACAAAAGTCACAAAAGCAAACTCATAAAATGCGTTCAAGAAAAAGGAAAAAGAAAAATGCGACGAGCACAGAAACAAAGAGACAGAGAAGACAGACAAATATACTCATGTGTGTGTAGAAATACATACTTACATACAAATAAATATTTCACACAGTGGCAGTTCATAATATCAGTTACGCTGCTGCTGCTCTATTGCTACTTACATGAAACGCCAGAGGGTTGTACAAGGTGGCGCAGAAGTAATGTAAATTTTGTTAGGGAATGAAAAAGAACTGCGCTCTATTTTCACAGAAAGTTTATTTGAAGGTGTAAAATTTATGATATATATATTTGGAAAGGTTTTTTGTCCGAATTTCGGCGTGATATTTGGTCTAACTTTTAGTATGAATTTAGTTCTCTTGTTCAATATTTTTGGCCTTTTTTTAGCAAGAACTTCGGTTTGAAGTTTGGTATGATTTTTGGTCTAAGATTCTGTTCTGAAGTTTGGTCCGATTTTTGACCTAAACTGTGGTCTGACTTTCAGTTTGTGTATTGGTCCGATTTTTAGTTTGATTTTAGTACGAATTTTTGTCTCAATTTGGTAATTTTTTTTTTGTCCGAATTTCGGTGCGAGTTTTGGTTTGACTTTGATTTGATTTGTGGTCTGACTTTGGCCTGGGTTTGGGTCTGATTGTTTGTGTCAGAAATGGTTTGAGTTTTCGTTTTAGTCTTGATTTTATTTTTTATCAAAATTATCTCTGAATTAGGTTTGAATTTTCAATTTAAATTCTAATTTTTAGTCTAAGTTCGGTTTGATTTTTGTCCTGCCTTTTGTCTAAAGCTTGGCCTGACTTTTAGTATGGTTTGAGTTTTAGTCTGATTATAGCACATTTGTGCTCGTTATACGGCATTTTTAATTATTGCTCGCAAAACATCTGTTTTCTACTTCAATGTTGACTTTCAAGACTTGCAAGGTTTGTGGTTTGTTGTGGAAATTGGCAGATTTCAAAAAGCCCCAAAGGAAGAAGTGTGGCATTGTCAAATCTGGTGACCAGTTCAAATCGCCAAAACGGAAGATCACACGGCCCGGAAATCTGTGTTTCAAAATCTCCATCGTTACCCGAGCTGGGTATCGCTCCATTGCTTATTGTCAATGAATCCTCTAGCTGGCGTATGTTGCACATAAATGTCGAAGCACAATGATATTTAACGCCATTTTCACATTAACATTATGAGATATTACTTTTGCCCCACCTTGTACTTTGTGAGTTGCTGAATAAGTTCGAACAACTATTTATAAAATTGCATACATAAAATTATATTTCAACAATGAAAACAGCAGCAAAAATCAGTTTCACTTTTGCTATAAACAAAATGTTTTTTGTTTTTTTTTGAACACTTTGTTTTTTTTTTTTGCTATTATTTTTAATGCATAAAAATCAAGAATACATAATAAAAATCACTTAAATTTTTACATGATGGAGGCGACATTTTCGTTTTTGCCCTTTTTCGCATGTATGCACTAGTAAAGGGTGATCCAATAAGAGCGCACTTAAACGCATATTTTTGAGCGTGTGGTCGTATTTTTTTTTTATTTCATTGTAAAGTAGACAAGCTCCGACTAAGTATGGTATAACATATCCGGCAATTGACACACTCGGCTCTGATCACAGACCTTTGCTCTTTAAATGGAATTTAAATCGATGACATTTTGAGAGAGATGTGGATCTATCTCACCAGTGACGTCTTTGATCTTGGCCTTGAGCTTAACAATTCATTGTGGATTATTCGCATAAATCTGGGATTTCACAAAACCCCAAAGAAAGAAATCGTCTACTTCTTCTTTTAATGGCACGACAGCCCATGGAGGGCCTAGGACGAGTTTTTCGCATCCACTCGTGTTGTGCGTGTTATATTTGTACATTAGTGGAAGGCACCTATAGTTTTTAGGCCGAACCCGAATAGCTTTTCATAGATAATTTTTACTCTTGTAAGTTTGCCATTGCTTGCCAAGAGATGGTGCTGTGTAGAAGAATAGTTTTTTTTTCTACTTTTTGATTTTGACTGTATCGAGATTCGAATCCCGGACACTCTGCGTAACAGTACAACGCACTACTACTATGCCACAAGGACAAGGACACAAGGAAGAAAGAAATCGTACTGTGTTAAATCGCACAATCGGAGTTGCGGAAGATGATTCGATTTGGAAATCGTTGCTTCAATAAATCGATTGCTTCATACGTGCTGTGGCAAGTGGCGGCCTCCTGCTGAAACCACAAGTCGTTCAGATCCATATCATCCAGTTGAGGCAACAAGAACTTTGTTATCATGTTCCTGCAATGAATTGAAATCACTTGAAGTGAGTTGAAATCACTTGAAGTGAGTTGAAATCACTTGGAATTGTAAGTCAATTGGAAGTCACTTGGGATATGAAGTCAATTAGGATCACTTGAAGTCATTTGGAGTCACTTGAAGTCATTTAGAGTCACTTAAAGTTATTTGGAGTAACGTGATGTCATTTGTAGTCAATTGAAGTCATTTAGAGTCAATTGGAATTTGAAGTCATTTAAATATAGTGGAACACAATGCAGATTTGAAGTAACTTGGAATATCTTAAAGTCACATGGATTCAATTGGAATTTTAAGTCAATTGGAATTATTTGGGAGTTTCTGTCATTTGAGGCCAATTGTAGGTTGAAGTTTGAAGTCATTTTAAATCGTTCACTCTTTTTGGGACACCCTATATTTATGTATGTAGTATATTGAAAATGCGAGTACATGATATGTTTGCATGTCTTCTACTTATATATGTACATATTCTCGTACACACTCGGATTAATTGCAGATGTTATGATTTTTTATTTTAATGCAGTCGCTGGTATGTGTCTGCATTCATATTTTCATCATCCGCTGATATGTGCAAATATGGTATAGAAATTGCTAAAAATTGTTTCTGCTCGATTTAATTTCTTTGTGAAATGTATATTAATTTATTGGAAAATCTTCATGAAAAGAATTTTTTTGTTTATTTTTCTATACATAATTTGAATTCTGTACTTTTATTCATATTTTTCTATTAGATTAAATAAACCACAGACGGTGATGATTATTCAGTTGGATAAAATATATCACTGTATCACTACTATATTCATTGTTACATAAATAAACGATGAAACTTTTTTTTTTTCTATAATTTTAGATATATAGGAGATAGGTACATACATCACATATGTGATGCACATGATTCTGTTATAGACTTAAGTATGTATGTCTGATAAATTTTGTAATAATTCCTCCTCTGCACAGTTTTGGGCTTGTCGGGAGCTCGAAGGGAATTCGTATCGGGGCTGTAAAATCAAGCAAACAATTGAGGGTGATAATTAGTGATTGCACTTACTGATGAATAAATTTGAAACCAGAATACAAAATGTAGTTAGAAAATTTGTATATTTGAAACCAGAAACCTGACTACAGAAACCTTTTTTGGACTCACCGATTGGATTATCCATCTTTTGTAGTGTAGCCAGAGAAATTCAACCGTTTTTTACGATGAAGGGAATGGAAGTCTTAAGACTTTAAAATTGTGATTGAAATCATTTAGAGTCAATAGAGCTTTGAAGTCACTTGGAGCAAATTGGGATTTAAAGTCATTTTAAGTCAATTAGAGTCAATTGGAATCACTTGTAGTCATTTCGAGTTCATTGGAAATTGTAGCGAATTCAAATCACTAGGAGTGACTTGAAATCACTTGGAGCAAATTGGCAATCAATTAATTTGAAGTCATTTCGGATTTGAAGTCAATTAGAGTCACTTGAAGTCATTTAGAGTTAAATGTACTTTTAAGTCACTTGGAAGCAATTGGGATTATTTGAGGTAACTTGGAATAAATTAAAGTCACTTAGATTCAATTAGAATTAATTGTGAGTTACTGTCATTTGAGGACAATTGTAGTAAATTCCAGTCACTTGGAGTTTGGATTTAATTGAAGTCACTTGGAATTTGAAGTCACTTGGGATTTGAAGTCAATGAAGCTATTTGAGACAATTGGTATTTGAAAAAAAAAACTTGAACATAACCAATTTTATCGTTTTAAAATTATGACTGATGTCACTTGAAGTCATTTAAAATCAATTGGGATTTGAAGTAATTTGAATTCAATCAGTCGGAATCACTTTAAGTTATTTCGAGTCAATTGGAATTTGAAGTCAATTGAAATCACTTGCAGTGAGTTGAAGTCCCTTGAAATTCTAAGTCAATTGGAAGTCACTTGAGATTTGAAGTCAATTAAGTAGAGTCACTTGAAGTCATTTGGCGTCACGTGAAGTCATTTGGAGTTACGTGTCATCATTTGGGGTCACTTGAAGTCATTTAGAGTCAACTGGACTTTTAAGTCATTTAAAGTCACTTGGAATCAATTGGGATTTGAGGTAACTTGGAATATCTTAAAGTCACATGTATTTAATTAGAATTTTAAGTCAACTGGAATTAATTGGTAGTTGCTGTCCTTTGAGGTCAATTGTAGTAAATTGGAGTCACTTGGAGTTTGAAGTCAATTGAAGTCACTTGGGATTTGGTGTCAATTGGAGTCACTTAAAATTATTTTGCAACAATTGATATTTGAAAAAACGAAAACTTAAACATAATAAAATTTAACCGTTTTAAAATTATGACTGAAGTTCCTTGAAGTCATTTAGAGTAAATTGAGATTTAAAGTCATTTAGAATCACTTGAAGTCACTTCGGCTCTATTGGAATTAGAAGTCAATTGAAATCACTTGAAGTGAATTGAAATCACTTGAAGTGAGTTGAAATCACTTGAAGTGAATTGAAATCACTTGAAGTGAGTTGAAATCACTTGAAATCACTTGGGATTGTAAGTCACTTGGAATATGAAGTCAATAAAGATCACTTGAAGTCATTTGGAGTCACTTAAAGTCATTTGGAGTAATGTGATGTCATTTGGAGTCAGTTGAATTCATTTAGAGTCAATTGGAATTTGAAGTCATTTAGAGTTAGTAGAACACAATTGAGATTTGAAGTAATTTGGAATATCTTAAAGTCACTTGAGATTTGAAGTCAATTAGAGTCACTTGAAGTCATTTGGCGTCACGTGAAGTCATTTAGAGTCAACTGGACTTTTAAGTCATTTAAAGTCACTTGGAATCAATTGGGATTTGAGGTAACTTGGAATAACTTAAAGTCACATGTATTTAATTGGACTTTTAAGTCAATTGGAATTATTTGGGAGTTGCTGTCATTTGAGGCCAATTGTAGGTTGGAGTGTGAAGTCATTTCAAGTCTCTTGAGATTTGAAGCCAATTGGAATCACTTATAACTTCAAGTGAGACAATACGTATTTGAAAAAAAAAACTTACACATAAAGAAATTTATCGTGAGAAATATTTCGCTTCAAATCGCTTCAATCAAAACCACAAATAACTAATTATGAATCAAGGTTATCTATTCTAAAAAATCATTTGCTTAAACCATTTACGTTTCCACTTATTCACAAACTTCAATAATCCTAAAAATAAAAAACTTTTTGCAATTAAACGCCAGTATGTAATATGAAAAATCCACCCTTAATTAGTTTTGATCAAAATGACGATTGGATTTGATCATCGGATTTCATCATCATCAAACAAAAAACTCGGCAAAAAGGAAGTGAAATTAGCTACAAATGTGAATTTATTTATTTATTTATTTATTATACGGACTGAATGACTTTGAAGTCAATTGGTAGATTGGAACTCATTCAGAATCAGGATCAAAAGGGAGTAAATACCTTGAGTACATATTTTATTATTTGATGAGGGACTGACAGTGCATGAAAAGTAATTTGTGCACTAATATGTGACATATTATATATCTGTGATATTGTTACGTTGAAAGTGGTGGAAGGGAATTTTTGAATTTATGTTGATACACTTAGAGAAAAAATAGTTTAGATATATAAGAAGAGAAGAGACTAGACTAAAACTTTAGAATATGTCATTTGTAGATGACTTCGTTAGTCTAGCGGGTATAACCTTGAAAAATCTTTCTATAGAGAAATTTGATAACAACTAAGATTTTTGATTTGAATTTTTGGGCTGCTTTTGTTCTAAATTTTTTTTTCCAATATTTTGGCTACGATTTTGTGTACTTTGAGACTTAGCCTACTTAAGCCTGAATTTTAATTAAATTTTCGGGCTGGATTTTTTGGGTGAATTTTGGTCTGGAATTTCGTCAGAATTCGGGTTCCTTTTGACTGAGCTTTTGTCTACTTTGTCTGTTCTTTGTTAGCTTTTTAGTTTGAATTTCTGTGCGGTTTTTCACTTGAAGATATTTGACTTTTTGACCGGATTTTGGCTTTGCATTTTTTCTCTTTGTGGTCTGAGTTTTGATCAGAATTTTAGTTTGAGGTTTAGTCTCTATTTGGTTACTATTTGGTTAGAGTTTAGTAGAACTTCGGTCTGACTTTTAGTTTGTGTTTTAGAGTGAATTTAGTTTGCTTGATCTACATTACGTCTAAGTTTTAGTCAATATTTTTAACCTATTTTTTAAACTGAACTTCGATTTAAAGTTTGGTATGATTTTTGGTCTAAGATTCTGTTTGAAGTTTGGCCCGTTTTGTGAACTAAACTGTGGTCTGACTTTCAGTTTGTATTTTGGTCCGATTTTTGGTTTTAGCTTTGGATTGATTTTAGTTCGAGTTTTGGTCTTAATTTGGTAAGATTTTTTGTCCGAATTTTTCCGAATATTTTGAACCTATTTTGTAACCTGAACTTCGATTTGAAGTTTGGTCTTAGATTCTGTTTGAAGTTTGGTCCGGTTTTTGACCTAAACTGTGATCTGACTTTCAGTTTGGTTTTTTGGTCCGATTTTTGGTTTTAGCTTTGGATTGATTTTAGTTCGAATTTTGGTCTCAATTTGGTAAGATTTTTTGTCCGAATTTCGGCGTAATATTTGGTCTAACTTTTAGTATGAATTTAGTTCTCTTGACCTGCTTTTCGTCTAAGTTTGAGTCAATATTTTTGGCCTTTTTTTTAGCAAGAACTTCGGTTTGAAGTTTGGTCCGATTTTTGTCCTAAACTGTGGTCTGACTTTCAGTTTGTGTTTTGGTCCGATTTTTAGTTTCATTTTAGTCCGAATTTTGTGTCAGTAATGGTTTGAGTTTTGGTTTTAGTCTTAATCTGATTTTTTATCTGAATTATCTCTAAATTAGCTTTGAATTTTCAATTTCAATTCTAATTTTTAATTCGGTTTGATTTCGGTTTTGTAAACAAGGTAAAAAACCTTAATTTTCTACTGACTTTTTTGGTCTGGTTTAAGGTTTGGTTTGAATTGTTTATCTAATTTTATGTCTGAGTTTTAGGCTTAATTTTGGTTTGAGTTTTAGTCTGGTTTTTGGTCAGTGCTATGGTTTGATTTTAGTCTAAATTCTGGTTTGATCTTGCCTTGATTTTTAATCTAAACTTTTGTTCTGCATGGTATTTTAGTTGATTTTTTATCTGAGTTGAGTGTGACTTTTTGTTCAACTGTTGGACTGAATTTTAGTTGAAATTTCATCCTCATATTTGTTTTGAATTTGCTTTGATTATTATATGTATGTAGATCTGATTTCGGGTTGCTTTTCATTTGGTGTTTTAAGTGTGGATTTTTTGATTTTTTGGTTTGGATTTGGGTTTGGATTTTGGATTTTGGTTATCCCATAATTTAGCCAAATCAGCCTTCCCTAAATATAAAACCATCTAAATTCACCACTAACCAAAGTGCATCAATCATCAAATAGTTTAGGAGCCCTCGATCTTTTTACTAGATTCGGTAAACTGTTGGGGGTTGATAGGCGTTAGAAAGTGATCAAGCTTCGGGATTACAATTTATAGAAAATATGAATACGATTCTATTCAATATATCCAGTTTAAACTAACTGATTTTTTTCGAATCGTGATTATTTAGAAATATTCCCCAAATAATTAAGAGCTACCGCCAAGATCACTTAGTTACCAATCACTGATGGCTGCTTCTGTTACGATCGTCTGACCTCTAATTTTCCTGTTCTATATAATTTGATCTTTGGCTTATAGCATAAAGCTGGATGATAGAGCTTAGAGGCGCGTGGCCTGGAGCGTAGGACACAAGGTAAAGTTCGTGACAGTCGCAGGTGCGCCCATGTTCGATCCTTGCGCTTCTATGTTTCAAGTCGAGACACACAGCCTCCTCGTGGCGTCCCCTGGATAATGATCTGACACCCGTCAGTGAGCTAACTATTGCGTGCGGCTGACTTCTCCGTGACCTTGAATGAATGGTTGTGCATCGGGCTTCGAACCTAACAACTATATTCCCCAATGAATTCTGCGGCGATTCCAAGACCGATCATCGGTTGTAGTGCCAGCTAAGTAAGTAGAGCTTAGTAATTCTAAATCAATGTTATTTTTAACTTACAATTAAATCTAATATTTATATTTGTTTTATTTTTCTCAGTGTAGGTACATATCTGGCCTGATATATTTTTTTACCCAAAAATAATTTAACTGCGATTTCATTGCGCGTCGCATGTCATTGTCATATACTTTTACTCTGTGTTTCTAATCGCGTTTTGCTCTCGGTGTTGGCAATCAATCAAGTTGAAGTATACGCTTTACCATCGAGCTATCAGCTATCTCGCTCTCACCACCAAAAGGCATCTCTTTCTTGCACCGATTATATTCGCTTCATTATTATTGTTATTGCTTATTATCCTTGTGCGCATGTGATTTTAAATCCGGTTTATTTTCGGTATTTCCTAGTCATTGTTCGAACGGCAGCAATTGAACCAGATTGCGCGCTACCTTTCACTAAATCTATACCTACCTAATTCACAAATTCTTCCCTCAGACAATTGGATTTCATTTGGAATTAAACGAAAGAATAGAGGGAATAGAGGGTATGGCATGAGCAGATGAGAAGGATCGTGGCGCTGTGTGTCTATCGAGAGCATACCCTCGTGTATTAGTGCATTAAATATTGTGTTCCCATTGCTATTATCCTTTGCTAATTTCGCACCTCAATGACTCGTTATAATGACTTGAGAACACACACAAGCACACTCACACACGCACACACACATACACGCATATGGCACCAACACCACCAGCAGCACCACCAATTGCTTAACTTCTGCTGCTACTGCGTGCGATCTTTGTGATCCTGATCCTTGTGACGCACACACTCTTACTACTCGCCCATAATTGCTTTGAGTGATGATGAATGCGCTTTTAAAAACGAAAACATTCACTTTTAGTTTCAGCATTTCAGTTGGCAATTTGTTCTTTTTCCCCTTCTTCTTCTTCTTCTACTTTCTGCTTAAATAATTGTCCTTTTTGTTGCATTGTATGCTCGTGTATCCTTTTTCACACACGCACATATCCTTCTCATTTTGCTGTTGTTGTTAATGCTGTTGTTGCTGCTCAATTATTTTTGTGACTTTTTTTGTAATTAATTTCTGTAAATGATTTGAGTAATTGATATTTTATTTATCAGGCAGCACGATCAAATCAACAACAAGGATCCTTTCCTCTTCGTTCCATGATTTTCCTGATTGTGGCAATATGTTTTGTTGATTTTGCGGATTAAGTGTGTTTCCAATATGAACTTTTTCTTTTAGCTAATGTAATGAGAATTTCAGTTTCAGTTTGTTGTCGTCAATGCTGTTGTTGTAATATGAAAATATGTGTGCATCAGCTGCCATTTAAGTAGCAAATTGCTTTTATTATTATTTAGTAAAAATATTTGCAGTAATTAGAGGAGCAGTAATTGTGTAGGTGCTTCTTAAAACTCAACATAGAATCCTGGAATTAAATGAAAAATATTCAGAAAATCTGCAGCTTTATTTTAAAGTGCATATAGGTAAATTAGAAATTGTAGACCAGTGATGGGCACACACATATTATCACAAATCTCGCTTGTGTGTCAAACAAAGAAAAACGAACTTCAACTTGACATTTCTCTCTGAATTTGCGAAAAATTGTGAAGCGAGGTTTTGTTTCAACAAGTGCTGAACAGCAACTGATTTGTAACAATAACAAAAAAAAAGTCTACACAAAATTAAGTAATTTAGGTAACTACATCGTAGATGCGTGCACGTGGTCCAAAAGACATTTGTTTTATTGGTAAATAATGCTGAAAAGTAATACACGCGCTTAATTGTTCATCAAGGACTAAGCGAGTACATATTGATATTAACTTAAATTTGTAATGTTTTCTTTTTATCTCACGAAATTAGGATTGGTTCTTTAAAATAAAATTTGAAGATATTCATATTTTTCTTCAGAAGATAAGAGTTGAACATTTTGCTAAATACTTATTAGCAAAGGCCTAAACTTTAATAAGGTTATTCTCTAGTGATCTTAGTTTCCTGAACGTATAAGTTTTTCATTTTTATATGAAATATTTTTCATTAGCATTGGTTTCAATTTTAGGTATTGAGCAGGAAGCAACAGCTGAACGCACACGAACGAAAGACACACGAAGAAGCTTACAATATACGTGTGTCAATGTCGCGCAAGCAGCATTGTCTTGCCTATACTTAGTAGTAGTAGTAGTAGAAGTAGTAGTAGTAGTAGTAGTAGTAGTAGTAGTAGTAAATACTGTTACACACACATTTGATATAAAATTAAAAATAATCATTTTTTTTGGAAGAATTTTGTAAAATATATTTATTGTTAAATATTGTATACAAAAAGCAATTACTTATTCCAAATGCCCGCCCTAGCCCTTCACGCACGCCTTAAGTCGCACTGGCCTATCATCAATAGCTGCACGCACCTCGTGCATTGGAAAAGTGCTGGCAGCACGAATCAAAACAGTCCGCAGAGAATCACAATGTTGGGGTATCTTTTGTGGGAAACCATGTCCTCGAAAACTGTCCATAATTTGAAATCTAGTGTGTTCAGATCAGGGCTGCCAGACCGGTGGCCATTTTTCAGAGCAAATTGTTTTGAAGCCAGGTCTGGGTCGCCTAAGCCTTATGGGCAGGCGCAGAATCCTGTAATGCTGGAAATTCCACGGCTGGTTTCGGAACAGGGAATGGTTAAGTGGCTTCACAACAGTTTCGAAAACGGTTTCTTTGTAAAGTTTGGCCAAAGTTTACCACCCTTGTTCACAGAAATGCAAGTCAGTGACCCCATCGTAAGAGACACCCCGCCAAACCATGACTGAAACTGGGTGATGACCCTTTTCAACCCGTGGGATCAGTTCAGATGCTTCCTTAGATGACCGTGCTTGTAACATTTTTCCTGCACGATTAAAATTTGTTCATCCGTAAACAAGATTTTTCTGTGCTTCACCAGCGTGCTTCACCGAAAGACGTTTGTATTATTCTACCCTATTTTTTTTCCAAAGCTGCAGTCAACAAATGTCCGGTGCGACGTTTGAAGGCACTAAGTCCCATGTCTTTTTTTAATAATTCGACTCATGGACTTTTGCGCGATATTCATCTCGCGGTCCATGATTTTCTGTTTTCGGAGCGGATTTAGCTGAAATCTTGATTTGAAGGCTTTGATGACTTGCAGCGTGCGAACTGTACGTGAACGGCCCGACCGGTGGCGGTCTTTAATATCTCCAGTCTCCTCAAACCGTTTTATGCACCGGCAGACGAACATGCGACTAATCCTGAGTAGGCGGAGCGTTTTGAAAATATCGCCTTCTGTCATTTCACACTTACCATAAAAAGTGCTATAACAGCGAGACGGTTCTCATTATCTGACCATTCCATGGTAAAAGCTGACACAATTTTGAATTCCCGTTACAGACTAACGCTATAGAGGTTAGCATTCATAAACCATGTGCTAATAAGAGTATATATGTTCAATTATACTATTGGAATGGGTGTGTTCAATGATGTAACAGTATTTATGTCCCTATTAAGTATTATATAAAGCAAGCTGTCGTTGAGGAGACATTTAACAATACATTTATAAATATGTAAATAGAATTTAAATAATAAAAACAAACATGCAGGCTGAGTATCCAGTTACACACCCATATTTTACATTATTACATTATGTTTCGTAATTTTCACCTTAAATTATGAGATCTTGAGGGGTTTTTCGTTATACCATAGTCTGGAGAAAGTCCACTGCGAATTCATCATCTTAGATGCTAATTGATTTGGATGGTCCAACATTCGTATTTGGTACGAATTATATTTGGTGTTAATTTCATCTTTGACGAAAGGTTATTGTACCACAAATCACGATGTAGTTGTAAATTGGTAACATACCAAGGTGCGTTCACAATCATACGAAGCATTTTGGACTGATAGCGTTGCAATATTTCGACATTTGAATTGGCGGCTGTACCCCCCCAGAGTTGTATGCCGTAGGCCCATATCGGCTTAAGGATCGTCTTGTAAAGGAGCAGTTTGTTTTCGCAACATAGTTGCTAGAAGATACTTCTCAGTTTAAGACCTAGAACTTTGCGCTTCGTAAATATGAGCGATTTCCACGTGAGGCGTCTATCCAGATGCATTCCTAGCTACTTTACATTATTCGCTTGAGGGATTTTTATTGCGTTTATGGTAATTGCACAGGTGGGCAACTATTGCGCCGTGTTATGAATGTTACTTGCACCGACTTGGTTTCGTTCGCCATAATTTTCCAGTTTTTAAGCCACAAGACCGTTTTATTTAAACATTCTTGGAGTTTGAGTGAAGCAGTGGAAGGATCATTATCAATTGACAAGGCAGCAGTATCGTCTGCGAAGGTTCCAATAACAATTGCATCAGTAGAGTATGGTAACATTGGGCCCAGAACACCGCAGAACACCGTCTTTTATATCATATCGAGATGTGATGTTAATGTTTTACGAAGAAATGGCAATTTTCAACATACTTTTTCAAGAACTTGTAAAAGTTTATTGGAAGCGTTTTTCTAGATTTATATAACACACGGTCAAAAGTTTGTGATATATCTAGAAAAGCCGTGGAGCAGTATTTTTAGGATTCGAAAGCTGCGTATTAGTTGTTCAAGAAGTCTATGAATTTGTTCAATTGTACCGTGACCTTGACGGAAACTGAAGTGATGATCAGGAATGAGATGTATCAATACAATAATAGGCATTAGCCTTTTCATAAACAACGATTCTAAGACTTTGGAAGGGATTGGTAGCAGACTTATGGGGAGGTGTGACTTTGCATCTCCAGCATTTTTCTCGGGTTTTTAGATCATTTTTCTTTGTGCAACCTTCCACCGTGGTGGGACAAAGCTAGTTCTCAACATGGCATTGTAGAGTTGGATTAGGAAGGTTATTGCTTGCTCTGGTAATTCCTTCAGAATTTTTCATGTAATCAAATCATATCCTGGAGCCTTCGCAGCTTTCAATTTGTTTATAATTGACCGTACTTCGTTTTTTTGTGAATAGAGATATCGGTAAATCTAGTTGATATAACTGAGCTAAAAGCTCGGATACTTCATCTAATATTTCCACTGGTAATTCGTCAGGATTAGTAACAAATACATCTTTCCCATAAAATGTTGCACGAAAAATTTGTACCTTTTCGTGGTCACTTTTCGCCCACGTTCCATCGGGTTTTCACGTTTATTGGGGGTTGAAATTGTATTGGACTTTTCAATTTATTTGCTGCCTTCCAAACAGAATCTGTTGCAAAAGTTGCTTCGAGTTTTTCAATATAATTTTTGCATAAAATGTTTTTGTTCTCAGCTAACAGTAATTATAACTCGTTACTTTCGGAACCGTGTTTTTTGCCAAATTTTCCTCGTTAATATTATTTCTTATATCTTATGCTATCCAGGATTGAAACGGAATACTCGTTTGTGTAGGTACTTGTAAGTACTGGAGTAGAAGCCCAAGCGGATTGTTGAATACAGTCATTAAAGTGTTCTACTGTTTCTGTAATGTCGTTGGGTGTTTTTAGTAGCAAATTAGATGCAAAAGTAAAAACGGCAATAGGAGATGCCATGCAGAGTCAGCAGACATCAATACTTTAGAAATTATTCTAAAAAAAAGGAACAAAAATACACAAATACAATACACGTGTACTTAGTAGGGACATAAATACTGTTACAATAGTCAACACACCCATTCCAATAGTAGAATTGAACATACCCTGTTATTACCACATGGTTTATGAAAGCTAACCTCTATAGCATTAGTCTGTAACGGGAATTCAAAATTGTGGCAGCTTTCACCATGGAGTGGTCCGATAATGAGAACTGTATCGCTGTTATAGCACTTTTTTTTGGTAAGTGTGAAATGAAAAAAAGGCGATATTTTCAAAACGCTCCGCCCACTCGAGATTAGTCGCATGTTCGTCTACCGGTTCATAAAACTGTTTGAGGAGACTGGAGATATTAAAGACCGCCACCGGTCGTCCACGTACAGTTCGCACGCCGCAAGTTTTCAAAGCCGTTAAATCAGGAATTCAGCGTAATCCGCTCCGAAAACAGAAAATCATGGCCCGTGAGATGAATATCACGCAAAAGACCATGATTCGAATTATTAAAAAAGACATGGGACTTGGTGCCTTCAAACGTCGCACCGGACATTTGTTGATTGCAGCTTTGGAAAAAATAGGGTAGAAAAATCCAAATGTCGTTTGGTGAAGCATGCTGATAACTTGCACTGAAAAATCTTGTTTACGGATAAAAAAATTTACCATGCAGGAAAAATTTAACAAGCAAAATGATAGAGTTTATGCACGGTTATCCAAGGAAGCATCTGAACTGATCCCACGTGTCGAAAAGGGGCATCACCCAGCTTCAGTCATGGTTTGCATTTCTGCGCACAACGGTCTAAACTTTGGCCAAAGTTTACCAAGAAACAGTTTTGGAAGCCACTTAACCATTCCCTGTTCCAAAACCAGCCGTGGACTTTCCAGCAGAATTCTGCGCCAGCCCATAAGGCTTAGGCGACCCAGACCTGGCTTCAAAAGAACTTGCCAGCTTTCATTTGCTCTGAAGAATGGCCGTCTGGCAGCCCTGATCTGAACCCACTGGATTACAAATTATGGACAGTTTCAGAGGACATGGTTTGCCACAAAAGATACCCCAACATTGATTCTCTGAAGACTGCTTTGATTCGTGCTGCCAGCACTTTTCCAATGCACGAGGTGCGTGCAGCTATTGATGATAGGCCAGTGCGACTTAAGGCGTGCGTGAAGGCCAAAGGCTGGCATTTCGAATTAGTAATTGCTTTTGGTTTACAATATATATCAATAAATATATTTTACAAAATTGGTCCAAAAACATTAATTATTTTTAATTTTATAACATCAAATGTTTGTAACAGTATTTATGTCCCTACTAAGTAAAAAAAAAAAAATCTTTTTTGACGTGGTAGAGTAAAGTTAATAATTGAATCTTTCCTACCTCATTCGCGGTTGAGTTGACTGTCTTCGAGATGTCTAGGACGCCGTCTAGTTCTGAGTATTTCGCTGTGAAAATTGGGTTGGTCTTTATTGCCCTGCCAATGCTAAGATTTGTTTTTTTTTGTAGATTTGGTTGTGTTTCAAAGTGGTTTTTTCAGTAATTGCCTTTAAGTAGATTTATATATTGTAGGTTTGTGAATTCTATTCTAAATGCGACGAACTCTTCTGATTCTTCTTTTAATTCTGATAACGAATCTTCGAACTCTCTTTTCATCTGTTCTATGTACCTCCTCGAGTTTTTCATTTATTTCATTTTTCGTGTCCAGTGAGTATTATCTACCTGAGCTCTTTTCTATGATGTTTGCTAATATTCTTTCTAGGCTTTCGTTTGCCTCCTCCATTTAATAAGATGGCTAATCATAAAATTTAAATGTTTTATTTCTAGGTCATACTATTTATTGATTCAAATATTATAAAATTTTTTATTTTTTGTTTTTTTGTTTTGTGTAAGTTAAGCTGTACATTTGATATCTATTAATCTTATGGTAATTGCGAAGGGGTAAAAGTCATTGGCATTGAAGGTAAATTAATCTTATGTGAACTTATACTCTTAGTTCGAAGGCTAATCTACAAGAGTGAGAATTGCAGGCCGTCCTAATTTCGGCAGTTTCTCCACGCGGCCTTCATATTTAAAGCGCTCGATTACAGATTGGATAGTGAAACGACTGCGGGACACTAGCTTAGCTATGTCCGGTTATGAGTTTTGCTCTTGCACGTGCAAATTCGGTATAGCCTTACGCTCTTCAATTGACCAGTATTTACCCGACTTTTTTCAATATAACTTTAAGCAAGTCAATCAAATTTTGTTTTCTTTCACGAAGCTTTTGATATGCATTGCTGTTTTTTTGTTTGCTTATGAATGAAATTGGAACTAGCTGGTGTACGAAGACTTTAGCAGACTTTAGCAGGCACACTGTATATTTTTTATGTTTTGGAAACATTCAACCAAAATGGTGTACCCCTATGAATGCAGAGCATTGTGTTGATTGGAAGGAATATTGATAGGTGGGAGGAAGAAGGAGGGAGAATGCAATCACAGGACACCGATAAAGAGATAGACAGCCATTGTGGCAAGTCTTATGCCTTTACCACAATGAACTACTTTAGTTTTCTTTTTTATCAATGTCGACTATAACCGCATGTAGCGCCAAAGGCCGAGCTTCTTGAACGGATTTTGGGACTGTGAAGCAGGTAACTTAGACATGCTGCAGAAAATGATAACACAGGGTCGGGGCAGCAATCCCAAGGTAACCAGGAAAATTTATTTAGTTATTCTCCATTTGATTATGTAAGGTGTCAAGTTGTCACACTAAGTATGCAATTGAATGATCAATTATTCCCAATACTGCTTGAGTTTGATAGTTCTCCAAAAATCACACACACACATACATAAGATTTACATATGCATGGGCGTATCAATTTTACGAGTGAATTATAAAATTTATCGTATGTCATTTCGAGTAAAACTTTCTGGGTGCCAATACTTCAGAAATAAACTCTACACATAAGTACTTGAAAACATATTTTTGTGGTTTCCAGCATAATATGTCAATAAATCGAAAATAATAATCAGGAATAACCAGCGCAAAAGGAAAAATAAAAAGTTAAGTATTAACAAAAAATAACTTTTTCTTACAAGAAGAACAAGGTTGTTTGTGTTTACCGATATGCTGAAATGTTCATATACATACAACTCTATATACATACATACACATACATATGTATATGTGTGTGAATATGTGTGCGAGCGTATGTAAAATATAACCCTAATGTAGATTTACTAATTAAAAGTATTTCACATGTCCTTACATACAATACGAATACAATAGCGAAAACCCACCCCCCCACCCCCTGCCCCCTGACCCCTCCCCCCGTCCAACCCCCAACTCGTTCTGAAAATCAAGAAGTATAATTAGCAAAAATGCGAGTATGGTAATAAAAATTCATTCATTCAATTTCACTTTACTCTCATTCCAACTCCTGCCTGCCAACCTAACCTCGAAAAGGAACGATCTGCATACGAACATATAGTATGTACAAAAGGATATGTTGTTTTTATGCTAAAAACCATTTTGGCAATGAGTTACGCTTCTCAAAAATATTACCAAATTAGCTACAAATGCAAATGTAAAGATGCTAGGCGCTAGCCTCCTGCTCCCTCACCTCAAATGCTTCATGCTCCTTAATGCAAATGTAACTCTAAAACCATCTTGAGAAATAATTAAGATGTATGTATGAGTATGAGTGTGTGTGTGTGTGTGTGTGTTTGTGTGTATGTGTAAGTGGTAAATGCCGAAAATGGTAAAAGGATAATATTTCTTTGACTCATTCCACAACATGCTCACATGAGTGGCGGCGTTTGTTTTTGTTGTACTTACATGCACTGTACTAGACCAACAAACACACACACTCACGGCTACATACTCACACACAAACGGAAAGTTTTTTGTCCCCAAAAATGTTAAAGCTAGTAAGCTTCTACGAAGGAGCGTCGCTAAGTAGCTGGCTGTAAGTAGAAGGAAGGAAAGTCATTAGGAAAAAGCGACGCCATTGGGTTTGCTGCCATTCTAATTCAATTATCACATGAGTTAAAGGCAACAACAAGCTGTTAAAACAACAACAACAACAACATATGTACAAACTCGTATATGAAGTAGTTGAAATTGATGTTGAAAAAAAAAAAAAAAAAAAAATTAAATAACACTAAAAGCCCTGTCACAAAGTACTCCTCACACATACCCAGTACCTAGTGGAAGTACATACATACATACATACATACATACATACATATGTTATTAAGTAGTCGGCGAGTAGAGAGTAGAGTACCCGGCGTATGAGTACCGTCAAGACATACCATAGAAGTTTCTTAGTGATACATTGCCTTGTGTTTTGCTAAATACTAAGAACTTATGTACATGTGATTGTGTTTGTGTGCTTTTAAGTACACGCACTTAAGTTTTACATGTGTATGTGTGTGTGTGTGTGTGTGTGTCCCGATGTATCTTGTATGCACTACTTTGTGGTTGTCACATTTAGTGTTTAGTTAGTTCTTTTCTTTCCTTCTCTTTTTTACATTTTGTTTGCCTTTATTTCAATATGGTTTTCATGGCGACTCTGTTGTTGCGAGCTTAACAATGAAACTTCGATTATAAGTATTTGAGTACAGGAGCGTTTTAGACATTCAGTCGTGATCATTGAACAATGCTTACGGCTTAGTGGTCGAAGGCCGGGGTTATGCTGGTGCTCGCTGTTCGATGAATACAAAACATTTTGCCTTTGTGCTAGATTGAGCTCGTTGCAGAGTTGTTTTTGATCGACATTATGATTTTTTTTAATACTATTTTGTGAAGAATGGCAACACTAAATGAAACAGAAACAAACTTTAAACACTTTTATTACCATAAGATGGGCACTAAAGTTAATAATTTCCAATGATGCCCGACCATTTGCATCACATCGTGAATTTCCCTTAAATGATGTACTACAAATGCTCTTCATAGTTTTATAAAGAAAATAATATTCACTTTGTTTTTCAATGCTTAGGGTATAGTGATCTAAGGCCGTGGTTATGCTGGTGCTCGCTGTTTGACGGACACATCACAGTTTTCTCTTGTGCTTGGTCTGGTGGTTAGATTGAGGTCATTGCAGAGTTCTTTTTGGTCGAAATGAGGTTTTTTGAATTCTATATCGTGCGCAATGGCAACACTAAATGATTAAATAATAAACTTCAAGTAAACTTTATCAAGTGGAATTTGCCATTTGCATCACATAGTGAATATCGCTGATATGATGTACCATAAATACTTTTGATAGTTTTATAAAAAAAATAATATTAATTTTTAAGTTCTAAAAATATTCGCTGCCCTTTCAGCAAATGAAAATACGGGTTTTGCATGGTTTCATACTACCGATCTGGCAACTCTTTATTGCTAAAGGTAGTTGATATCCCTGAGAATCATAAACAATTGTTACCCATTGACATTTTTTTATTATTCAACTGATTTAACGTCACTAAAATGAGTACAGAATCGGAAAAAATTCATTACATTTTACTTTATTTCTTCGAAAAGCACTGAACGGCCCACAGAAAAATTTGTGCACATTATGGAGAAGGTGCATTATCGGAAAGGACAGTTGGAAAATGGTATGTATAATCGATTCCGCTCTGGAAATTTTCAAGTAAAAGACGCATCTAAATCTGGTCGACCATGCACCGAAAAATTGGACGAAATTCTTGAAAAGGTGGAGAAAGGCCGGCATTTAGGCAGTTGCGATATCGCTACGGATCTTGACAAATAATAAGAGAGAACAAAATTTACTGACCGCATTTCAGTATGTGAATCTCTTCTCAAACGGAATGATCTCGAACCATTTTTGTACGGATTGGTTATTGGTGACGAAAAATGGATAACATATGATAATAATGTGCGAAAAAGATCATGGTTGAAATGAGGTGCGCCTGCCCAAACCATCGCAAAGCCGGAACTAACGCCAAGGAAAGTTTTGCTTAGTATTTGGCGGGATTGGAAGGATCCTGTGTAGTACGAGCTGTTGCCGCGTAGCCAAACGATTAAATCGGAACTGTAGTGTCAACAATTAACAAGATTGAATGAACCGCTCAAGGAAAAACGTGCAGAATTATTTAACAGAAAGGGCGTCGTCTTTCAATACAACAACGCTAGACCACATACTTCCTTGGTGACCCGCCAAAAACTGAGGGAGCTTCTCTGGGAAGTTCTAATGCATTCACCATACAGCCCAGACCTTCGGAATACCATTTGTTTCAATCGTTGCAGAATTATCTTAATAAGGGAAAGTTGAATTCCCAAGAGGACTGCAAAAATGTCTTGTCCGAGTTTTTCGAGCTGAAACTCTTGGAATTCTTTAAGGACGATATTATGGTTAATAATCAAAAGTTATTTTGATATCAGAAACAAATTTGGTTAAACTTGTTTTTTTGTTGTTGTTGTAAAATAGCTCATTGCTACCCTGAATTACTCGGCGTGTTCGTTTTGAAGTAGGTAAAAGTTCTCTGTTTGCGCTCGGTGCAACAACAATGTCATGGTGTTCGCACATCTGAAAATAACCACGGCCTTAGCTGATACGAATCACCGCAAACATCATAGAGACCTCTCAGCTACTTAACTAGTAGTTTCTTGGCTGTGCTGTACATTAACTGTAGATGGGCGTGTTTATTTTCCAAATTTTGATTGTTTGTTCTTTTTTTAGCTTTGCATAGAGGTGAAAGAGAGTTAAATTTCAACCCGAGTATTTTTCTACATATTTTGAGACCTTCAATATGTGCTGAGGTAAGTAGAAGTTTTTGCACTATTTCACTCAGTATTTTTTGCTGGCTGAATTATGACATGAACTGTCTCCTGCCTGAATCCTGCCCTTCATTTCACCACTAGTACTGAGAGAGCGGAGAGAGAGAGAGAGAGAGAGAGAGTAATAAAGTCAACTTAGAATGCCAAAACAGAAATATAGAAATATAGAAAGAAAGTGAAGCCACACCACACAAGCAAGCAAAACCCGAGAAAACGAAAAAAAAAACCAAATCCAGAAGACAAACGAACTAAAAGATACAATTGCAGGATGATTTAGTTAATTTGTTTACACTGTGGCATCGTTATTTTAAAATACTCGTACTGTTGACATATGCGAAACTTCCGAAAAATATTAGCAGCAATTTTGCCATTTATCACATACTTTAGACATTTGCGGTTTTGGTGGCATAGAAATTGTTTGCCAGCCAATAATATTTGGAAATTTAGAAAATTATAATATAATTAATTAAAAGCTTTTGGCTAATACTCGAAAATATAGCGGACAAATATTGTGTGCGTCAGTGGGACGCCCTACAGAAGTTCACTTCCTCAGAACGTTTGCGTTTTGGGTTTTCAGGTTAGGTTTAGGAATCCTGTATGAACTAGAGTCTATCGCAGACGATTAACGATATTCTGATTTAGGTAAACGATAAGCCTTGCATAGCTCAGTTTGATGATTCTCTGATCTCAGGTGTGCTACATATGGATTGACTTCATTCTGATCGTTTGCATTTCCAATGCATCCAGCGCCTTCTTCAAAATCATCACATTCATCGAAATATTCGTACTCAAAGCATGCGAATTTATTCACTACATCATTATAATTATAATCTTACCGTCATCATCATTATTACCATCATCTCATCATCTCATCAAAATATTCAGGTTGTATGATCTCAACAGGTTGAAAATTTGCCTCTTGCCGGTCTGAGAAATGTCGAAAATGTTATGAGATTGACTAGAAACTTGGCAAATCTTCGTCTATGTTTTGTTGTGCTGATTAGAGATGTTTTCTTTCCACGGAGGAAAGATTTTCAGGCAAATTTTCAAGTAAATCTTCAGGACTTCTCTTACGTCGAAAACGTTGAAAAGCTGGGAATTGGGCCACCTCAATGACTGCCTGGTATTGTATAACCTGAGGACCTTCGTCGGTACTCAATGACGTGAGTGTTAATGCAATTATTTACTCTAATGAGCTCATTCGCCATTCATGCTGCCTCTCCGCAGTTGTCTTTGCGAGTTGATTTTCACTGAAATTCGAATTCTGTTGTATCTCAAGTTACTTGTGAAGCCTACACTCTCGCGATCTCTCGGTGCTGGTTTTTGTTTTTTCTTTTTCGCGATAGCAGAATCTGAATTTCGTTGGGTATCCATTTTTCGACGAAGTCTACATTCTCACTGTCCGCTGTTTCTCAGCCGCAGTGGTACTGGAGATTTTATCGTAACATAATCGCCATTTTTTTGTGCCTAGCGTTTGTTTTTTTTCCAGTTTCTTTCAGTCTCTTTCAGTTTCTAGAAATTTTAAACGATTTTTATTTGAAATGTAAAATAATCAAATTTTACTAGAGACCGATGGGCAGCGCCTTCTATCAATCGGGTATGATTCATACTGAGTACCTTTTATCAATTAAGTTTGTATCATAAGGGAATCAGCGCCCTCCATCAGTGAAGTATGAATACTCGATGAATAGATAGAGGGCACATAGTGGATGCATAATTTTCATATGGTACGCTACATTATCGTTTTATTTTTGGGTCTATATTGGCTCATTCTTTGAGCTCTGGAAATTGCTAACGATTTTTGTTTGAAATGTCAAATTTTACTAGAAACCGATGGGTAGCGAGCGCTCTCTACCAATCGAGTATGAATCATATGCGAATCAGCGCCCTCTATCAATCGAATTTGAATCATAAGCGAATCAGCGCCCTCTATTAATCCAGTTTGATTCAAACTCGTGGATACATGTGGATGCATTGGCTCATTGGCTCATTTATGCATATACAGGGTGTTTTTTTAAAAGTGTGGTTTTCAAGAAGAAATAAGACGCGTATAATTTAATGTTATGGCCACGAATTTAGCTTTATTATAAAGATAAGGATTTGCCATTATGTTTTAAAAACGATTTCGGGCAAGTGGTGGCTGGTTCGAATAAATTCCAGCCGAGAGGACCAATTTTCGACCACTTTTTGCAGCAATTGGGGCCGTATGTCAGCAATAACGCCCCGAATA
The DNA here is from genome assembly GCA_958295655.1 of Palloptera scutellata. Lineage (NCBI taxonomy): Eukaryota > Metazoa > Arthropoda > Insecta > Diptera > Pallopteridae > Palloptera > Palloptera scutellata. The sequence goes on from OY282449.1 coordinate 53,512,675, forward strand.
TTTTCTTCCATGGCGTCAATCGTCTCGGGTTTATCTGCTCTGCGTAGACAAGCGACTTCACATAACCCCCCCAAAAATAGTCCAGTGATGTTAAATCGCACGATCTTGGAGGCCACGTCAAAGGCCCACGACGCGAGATAATACGCTCACCAAAAGTTTCCTTCAATAAATTGATTGCTTCGTTGGCTGTATGGCATAGCGCCGTCTTGTTGGAACCAAAGGTCGTCCACATCAACATCCCCGAATTCAGGCATCAAAAAGTCATTAATCATGGCGCTATAGCTTTCCCCATTGACTGTAACATAATGACCGGCTTCATCTTTGAAGAAATATGGACCAATGATTCCCTCTGCCCACAGAGCACACCAAACAGTGACTTTTTGAGGATGTAACGGCGTCTCAACAATGGCTTCTGGATTATGATCACTCCAAATGCGACAATTTTGTTTACGTTTTGGGTACATTAACCCATTCAACCAAAAGTGAGCTTCATCGCTGAACAAAATTTTCTTGTGAAAATCGGGATCGGTGGCCATCTCGTTTTGAGCCCATTCACCGAACGTGCGACGCGCTTGATGGTCGTTCGGCTTCAATTCTTGCACGAGTTGGATTTTGTAAGATCGCAAACCAAGATCCTTCCCCAAAATCTTCCATAAAGTGGGAACAACTCCTTGTTGCGCGCGATGGCGGATGGACTCATTCGGGTCTTCTTTGATACTCTGCTCCACAGCAGCAATAGCGTCTTCGGTGCGCACTGTATGGCGTCTCTAAGGATGCGCATTATCCACTTGAATAAACGTGGTGCGAAACCGATCTATGGTTGCTCGAATTACCGACTATGCTGGGCGATTATGTCGACCGAATATTGGACGCAGCGCGGGATGCGTCGCGCGAACCGAACCATTATTTTGGTAATAAATTTGCACGATTTGCAAACGTTGTTCAAGAGTAAGTCTGTTCATTATGAAATGGCAAACCAAAATAAGCATAAATCAAGTGACAGCTGTCAAAAAGACCAACTCCGAAAAAAGTATTGCCATATTGAAAACCACACTTCTAAAAAAAAAAACCCTTTATATGTACATATGCATCCTCATTGTTTTCATACTTGATTGATAGAGGACGCTGCCCTTCATTTCCGTGACAATTTCGTAAATATAAGAGCGATTCTAAAGAAGTAAACTTCAAAAAGCAGAAAAATATTTTGTAAATTTATAAATAAATTTCGATAGTTTCAATTCTCATTGCCAGATTTAATGATAGCATTTTGTTGTTCAACTAAAGGAGAACATAAAATATTTAATATACGACAAAATCGTATACATAATTTAATTACATTATTGCATATGAGTTCATAATGTTCATAACAAATACACACACACATATATATATATATATATACTTACATATGGTATGTATAGTACATATACTTATGTACATATGTATGTATTTACTCGTACATACATATTTACAAAAACACCAAATTAATATTCAGATTTATGTATTAATAACATTGGCTCATTGGCTCATTGCTCATTGCCCATTTTCTATTTCCATTTCCATTTCCATGTTCAAAATATGAATGTATGTACTACACGCTCGTACGAATCGTTATGAGCTTGGGTCAAATGCTTTATCGTATAATTAGACACCCGTGAAACTGATACGCGCAGCGCACACATGTGAACTCGCTTGCTTTGCCTGCGTATAAGTAAACTACCACAATCGTATTGCTTGGAACCCTCTAAAATTCAAATATGGTATGCATGGGTATATGGTGTCATCGGGTTATGTGGGTATGTGTGTTTGTGTGTGTATGTGTGTGCGTTCGTGTAAATCGCATAATTAAGCTGCTTATTATATGGATATTTTGAATTCTAGCTAATATGTAAGTTTTCGTAATATCAATAAAGATGAGGCGATTACAAATGCTTGACTGGAAAGGATATCGCGCACTCAGAGTTAATGGTGTACATTTGGTATATGAGCTGAACATTCGCACTGTTATTTGTTGTTATATGTAGTAATATGTAGCTAGTTGAGCAAATATGAATAACTGCTGCTACCATCATCCTCATACACACTCGCTTACATAAATTTCCATTATAATTATTGATTTAGGTAAGAAAATAATATTAATTTATATACATATATGGTATTTCTTCTTTGTTTTTTTTGGAAAACTTTGATTAAATATTTGATTACGTGCAGTAAAACAATGTTAACAGATTTTGAGATAGTCATTTTAATGTAGTCATTTTACTATAGAAATAGCACAATTAACGATGTAGATTGTATAATCAAAAATTCTCAGCTCTTTATCCATGCTGGTGACATGAAAATTTACCGACACATTCCAATACCCCTTGACAATCGCCCACCACAAGGTGACTTGAATAATTTTTCAAAATGGTGTTATCAAAAATTTCTCGAGCTCAATGTCAATTCATAACATATTCCAGAGAGCGAATTCCTTCACTTCCTAGGATATGTTTTATACGCGATAACATTGTCCCCGCTGTAATTTCGTTACGAGACTTGGGTGTTATCTGTGATAAGGAACAAAATTTTCGTTCCCATATTGATGATGTTGTCGCTGTGGTGTAGTGGTAGTGCGTTGGACTGCTACGCAGAGTGTCCGGGGTTCGAATCTCGGCTCAGGCAAAATCAAAAAGTAGAAAAAATAATTTTTCTACACAGCACCACCTCTTGGCAGGCAATGGCAAACCTACAAGAGTAAAAATTGCTATGAAAAGCTTTTCACTTCGCCGTTCGGATTCGGCATTAAACTGTAGGTCCCTTCCATTCATGTACAAATATAACCAGCACAACATGAGTGGATGCGAAAAGCTCGGCCTAGGCCCTCCATGGGATGTTGTGCCATTAAAAAAAAAAAATTTATGACGTTGTAAATAGGGCCAACTCTGCTCTTGAATTTGTGCAACACTGATCCAGAGAATTCTCAAACCCATTTGTCACAAAATCTCTCTATTTTACATTTGATAGGCCAATTCTTGAATATGCTAGCCAAGTCTGGTCTCCTTATTATATCACCCATTCCCTTATAATTGAAGCAGTGCAACACAGATTTATTCGGTATGCCTTGCATTTGCCTACCATGGCCGGATACGTTTAACTTGCCCCCATATAAGGATCGTCTAAAACTACAATTAACGTACAGTCCCTTGAAATACGCCGAAAAACCGCCGATACAGTATTGGTTCACCAATTATTAGCTGGAAACATTGACTGTCCCGCGTTGCTCCAAACTATTTTTATTAACATCAACCCACGCAACCTTAGGTCTGTGCCCGCTTTTCCTCTCAATACTCACCGAACAGATTATGGCGGCAACGAACCAATGTCTAGAATGCTTCGAATAGCCAACGACATTCCAATAGGAAATTTAGCTTAAAGAATGCTCTTTATAAAGCCTATTCCCCGCCCTCCTCTTGCTAAGCCATGTATTTAACTATTTTTAAATATAATTTAAGCTGAACAAATAACAATATATTGTTCCCATTTATCTTAAAAAATAAATGAAAAAATCCTTCCCCCTAAATTAAGTATAGATTTAAGTAATTTGCTCGCTTGTACTAAGCTAAATTGTGCTCAAAATTGGATAATTGGATATAATTTTGAGCAATTGTGCTCAAAAATTATACCCAAAAGAAAATAGAATTGATTAGTTTTTTTTTGGGTTATTTAGTTTCTACTGTTTATTTATTTTCAATAAATAAAAGAGGTTCGATCACTGGATTTTGTGTGTATAAAAACCAAATTATTGCAACTTTATTCACAAAACACTTAACAATTACTTCACAATTATAAATTTTATCATAAAACCGGGAAATTCACATATAAAAATCCCGCTGAAAGGGATTGTAAAAATTATTTTTATCGCCGCTTAGTTGGCACCACTGTCCTCTATCCTGACGTACAGCTAGAGCGCGATCTGTCATTTAGTTTGTTTACAGTGCCCGATTTTGTCAGTTCATCTCAAGTGTGTTTTGCGATTTTTACAATGAATAAAAATATGGAACAAAGAATTTGTCTTAAATTTCGAATTGCAAATAGAATTTTGAGTGCCGAAAATGTTACAGTAGGCTTACAGTGAATCGACTTTATTAAAAACACGTCTATATCAGAGGTGCAGTGCATTCAAAAGCGGTCGAGATGTGGTGAAAGATTTGTATCGCCATCATGGTCGGCCATCAACGTCTTCAACTGAAGTTAAAATCAATAAAGTTAAGGAAATGGTGACGGAAAATCTTCATTTAAGTTTGAGAGAGATAGTCCCTGAACTTCCTGTGTCACGCGAATCATTTCGTACCATTGTGGCCAAGTTTGTGGAGAGGAAACTCATGGATTTTGCACCACGGCAACGCACCATCTCACAAGGCTATCATTGTCAACGAATTTCTGGCAAAAAACGCAACAAACATCATCGAACAACCACATTCATTCTCTGTGACTCCGGCTGACTTTTTTCTCTTTCCAAAACTCAATTTACCACTTCGAGGCACCCGTTTTCAGTTGATAGAAGACATGTATAAAAGAGGATTCTCGGTGAAAACTGAAGTAGATTCTGGAAAATGCGTTTGAAAAATGTTTTGATGATTGGATTATTATGCGAAAAGCTTCGCCTAGGCGCTTCATGGGTCGTTAAGAGAAGAAGCATAAGTGTATTATTTCGAAAGGGACCTACTGAGAAGGCGATACATTAAATTTGAATGAATAATAAATATTTTGTGTTTTATTGGCCAATTAGAAAATGCTGTGGTCGCTGTGCGTTGGACTGCTACGCAGAGTGTCCGGGGTTCGAATCTCGACACAGGCAAAATCAAAAAGTATAAAAAATAATATTTCTACACGGCACCACCTCTTGGTAGGCAATGGCAAACCTACAAGAGTAAAAATTGCTATGAAAAGCTTTTCACTTTGCCGTTCGGATTCGGAATAAAACTGTAGGTCCCTTCCATTCATGTACAAATATAACACGCACGACATGAGTGGATGCGAAAAACTCCGCCTAGGCCCTCCATGGGCTGTTGTGCCATTAAATGTAAAGTAAAGTAAGTGTTTACACTTAGATTATCGAGCTCTGTGGCATATTGTATTCCGCTGCTGATGCCGAATTTATAGCTCAGATATCACCGCCGTCACTAATATTCCAGAGCTCTTCAAAGTTTCCAGATGATGTTATGTTTTATGTAGCCACGAATAATTAGTCCATAGTTTCTATTCTAATACATTCCGAAATCGCTAAATGGCGTAGATGTCTACTATCTACATGTGTGTGTGTGTGTGTGTTTTTTTATTGATACATTCAACACACAGGGTGTACCCGTATGAATGCAGAGCATCGTGTTTGAATAGAAGGAAGATTGATATAAGTGGGAGGAAGAAGGAGGGAAAATGAAAGAGGGAATGCAATCACTCAGGACACTACAGATCACACGCGCTTGCTTGCGATTGATATTGTTCTGGAAATATCTTCAGTACTTCTTTTGAATATCTCAATCGATTGTTTTCACTCATTTCATTCAGCTAGGATTTTGTTACAGAAGAAATGCCCATGAGAACAGAGAATAAAATGTTAAAATAATACCACATCTGATGGGACTGAAGTATCGGTATGCAGAAATCGGAATAATTAAAAACGATTTTATTATTTATTTCTTGAATCTACTCAGTGACTGGGCTGCCAGTTGCAGCCTGGTTGTAAATCTAAAGTAAAACAGTACTGGCCAAAATCTCAGACTTTACTCTCCCAAAACTGAATGTTCATACACTTTATCTATGAAAGAACTTAAAATAGTTACTTAGTGGCTATTCTTGACACTAGGCTCAGTTGGAAAGTCAACGTGAAGAAGGTCAAGAGAGCCTACATATGTTGCTCTATAAATCTGCAAAAAAATGCTCCGGAAAAAGTGGGAACCTCGTTCGTAAGTAGCGTTCTTGTCATACGTTCATAGCAATTACACTATGTAACAAAATTGAACTTGTCACCTTTGACATGACGTTTGACTTGGGATTATAAAAGAGGAAGTGCTACTAAGCAATCCTGCTCTTGCAGGATTAGTAAAGATAACACTCGCAGGGATCTTTTCGTCATATCACAATGATAGTTCGCTTAAAAACTACTTTATTTTATTTTTATATCAAAAAATTTGTTTCATTCAAAGGTTCTAATAAATGACGCATTCTTCTTCTTCTTCTTTTACTGACACAACAACTTATGGAGTGGTTAGGGGTAATTTGTACACGAATGGCGAATCCGAAAGGCGAAGTGAAAAGCTTTTATTAGAAAATGTTTCTCTTGGAGGTTTGCCAGTGACTGCCCAGAGGTGGTGTCCGTTTAGAATTATTATTTTCTACTTTTTTGATTTTTGCCTGTGACGAGATTTGAACCCGGTCCAGCAAACTACCCACTATGCCACGGCGACCACTAATGGCGCAATAGAAGCAGTTAAAAGTATGACAAGAGTAAAAATTTAGATAATAATGAAGACAGGAGGAAAAGGAGGCATGTGTTTCTTACTTACTTACTAAGCTGGCACTACAACCATTAATCGGTATTGGCGCCTCTGTAAAGCTTCGCCAGTCGCCTCTGCTATGTGTGCCCTGGTGCCAGTTGATAAAGCCAAGTGCAGTCAGGTCGCCCTGAACCTGGTCTTTTCAATGGAGATTACGGCGTCCTCTTGTGCGTGTTCCTCCACCGTGGCTCTAATAAAACACCCTTCTAGTCGGAGCTTTCTTCCATTTGCTCAACATGAAACAGCCAGCAAAGCCGCTGGATTTTAAACGCTTGACTTTGTCAGTGTCGGCGTACAGCTCATACAGCTCATCGTTCCATCTTATTCGATATACGTCGTCCATGCATATTGGACCATAGATCTCATGGAGTATCTTCCTCTCGAACGCCACTAACAGCCTCTTATCATTGATGGTCAATGCCCACGTCTCGGCATCATATATTAGGACAGGAAGGATGTGGGACTTATATAGCGTTGGTATGTGTTTCTAATTATTTAAAAAAACCTTCCCCTTCTACATAAGTGATTTCCCAGCGTAAGTACCTCAAAAACCTGATATCTTCAACTGAGGTACTTAACTGGAAGGGGTTTAAGGTATATAAAGGGATAAAAAGTATTATCTATCCTCTGCAGTTATGAGGTTTGTGCAGTCAAATAAATTTAAGTGGTTAAGTCTTTTAAACCTGGTTTTTCCAACGAAGAACAATATCCAAACCTTGCTGACAATCAATAGAGATTTTCTGGGTTTGATTACTCGCATATAAATGATGCAATTACACTAACATTTCGTGTTTCCAGGTTTAAGAGTACATGGGCAAAGTGAACAGCAAATACCTTTACTGTTTAATGCCAGGAACCTTTATTATTTCTTTCTTTTAATGGCACAACAGCCGATGGAGGGCCTAGGCGGAGTTTTTCGCATCCACTCATGTCGCGCGTGTTATATTTGCACATGAATAGAAGGGACCTACAGTTTTATGCCGAATAAGAACGGCGAAGTGAAAAGCTTTTCATAGGCAATTTTTAGTCTTGCAGGTTTGCTATTGCCTGCCACAAGGTGGTGCTGTGTTGAAATATTGATTTCTCTACTTTTTGATTTTGTCTGTGCCGAGATTTGAGCACCGGACACTCTGCGTAACAGTCCAACGCACTACCACTAAGCCACAGCGACCACCACCACAGGAACCTTTATATGTATCCTAGAGTTCCAGAGACAACCAAAGGGCCACAACAAAGTTTTCTTTCAAAGTTATCTTACGCCAGTCTCTTTATTCCGCTCCAGCTTGGATTTATAGCGCATAGTCTTCCCTTTCTGTGGTTTAATTGGTGGTTCCAATCAATCGCAGTCCTTGCCATTGATGCATTCCACGTGTCACAGCCGTAGAGCAAGGATGCTTTGACGTTAGAGTATAATGTTGCGTTCGTAGTACATGGCCGATCCAGCCCCATTTTCGTCACCGCATTTCTGTGAGAATTGGTTTTTGCTGAGTTCTGCTCCATAAATCAGCATTTGAGAAGTTTTTGGGCTAAAATATATTCAAGATTTTGTGCAGACATAGGTTTATAAAGACTTGGATTGCATGTATGTCAGCCGCTTATGCATTCCACGTGTCACAGCCATTGAGCAAGGATGATTTGACGTTAGACTTGAATGGTGTGATACGTTCACGATTGATTATAATGAACCGAACGTTGCAATTGTTTTTTTGATGCGGCTTTTGAAGTCTTCACTCGAGCCCAAATACAAGAAAGACTGTACATGTTCCACACCTATTCACATCAATCGAGTACTTCCGCGATTTATGCGTGTTGATGCGTATTGATTTGGTCTTTGGAATGCTCATAGCCAAGCCGGCTTTCGCATTCGATTCTTGCACCAGTTGCAGCTTCAATACCATGTCAGAGTATGAACGTGTGACATTATACAAATATCGGCGGCGTAGTAGAGGTCAGCCAGACGGACTTGCATTCCCTAAGTAAGACCACTTCCAGATCTCGTGGCATTTTTCATTATTATGTCGAATACGTCAGGAACCCTCACCCAAACCCAATCATTCAATGCGTGTATAAATATTTTGAAATTTTAATATTAACCATTCATGGAAAAAGTTCAGCATATTGTAAAACTATAAAAAGAAATTCTTATAATTTTTGATAATAAAAAAAAAAAATATATAAAAAAAAAATTTGCAATACACTAAAAAAAAATTTAGCAACTTGTGTGCAAAGATTATGGCAATGTATACATTAAACCAATACAAACATAATACATACATAAATACAAAACAAATACATACATACGGACATATGGAGAGTCATAAAAGTTCGTCATATTGCAGTTGAAGTATGTATACAAAAATCCATAAAACCGGGACCGGGGCTATTAAATATTATAGATTTACAAAGAAAGCAGAGAAAAGAAATAAATATAACACGGAAAATCTTTGAATATATTTAAGTTTATTACTAGGCTTATTTTTGCTGCCTGCTGCTGCTGCTGCTGTTGTTGTTGTTGTATGACACCTTATAAACCCAGTGAAAATATTATTAACACAGTAGAAAATCTGCAAAAAAAATGTGCAAAAAGTTGATGAATTGCTAATTTTTTTAAGCTGGACGGACACTATCCCTTTGGGTCCTGATAATGACTAAGTCACATGTCGAATAACTAATTCGTTTTTCGTTTCGTTTTACCGAACAGTTTAAAGTCACGGTAACGTGGTGATTTACCCAGCTGGGTTAATTCAATTCCATTCCTATTGAAATTGGGAATTGAAATTTTTAAATTCTTTATAAATGAAAGTGGGCAAAAATTTTAATTCCATTTCAAAGATTATACGGAGAATTGAACTTTCAAGTCATCTGGAACGAAATTAAAAAAATTTTTATTAAATCAGGAACGAAATGGAAAAATGTTTCAATTCGATTTCAAGGAATTGTAATTGAGAATGAGATTTTCGACCACTTAGAAATGAAATTGAGTTCAATTTATATTTCATTCCAATATTTCAAGGAATTATAATTGAGAATGAGATTTTCAACCTTTTAGAAATTAAATTGAGTTAAATTTCAATTTTTAATTTCCAATGAAATTGGCTAAAATTGTATTCCATTCCAAAGAATTGGAAAGAGTTGGAAATTGAAACTTATAATTCGTCAAGAATTTCATTGGGGGAAAAATGCATTCCATGAAATTGTACTGAGAAATTGAATTTCAACTCCTAAGGAATGAGATAGCATAAAATTTATATTCCATTCCAATGAATTATAATGGGAAATTGAACTTTCAATTCCTCCCAGAATTGAACGGAGAAAATTTTCATTCTATTTCAAGGAATTGCAATTAGGAATAAGAGTTTCAACTCCTAAGAAATGAAACCTTCTATTCGGTTCTAAGGAATTATAAAGGGTAATTAAATTTTTAATTCGTCAGGAATTGAATTGACTAAAATTTCAAATTCATTCCAAGGAATTGTAATTGGAAATAAGACTTTCATTTTCTTAAAAATGAAAAGAAATTTCAATTCCATTCTAAAGAATATGATATTGGGATTTCATTCATTGAAGTGGAATAAAGAATTATATTCTAAGGAATTCAATTCCATTAGAATAGAATTAAAATGAACTCAAATATTTATTTTAAATCCACAGGAATCCGAATTCTATTTCATTGTAATTGGGAATTAGATTTTCAATTCCTTCGAAATTAAGTTAGATCAAATTTCCATTCCATTGCAAGGAATTGAAATTGGAAATAAGACTTTTAATTTCTTAAGAAAGACAAGTAATTTCAATTCCATTCTAAAGACTTGATATCGGGATTTCATTCATTGAAATGGAAAGAAAATTTTATTCTAAGGAGCTGAAATTTTCACTCTCCATTCCAATGGAATAGAATTAAAATGGATTCAAATATTTAATACAAATCCTCAGGAATGTGATAGAACAAAAATGTTAGTCCCTTCGAATTCTATTCCATTGTACTTGGGTATGAGATTTTCAACTCCTTAGAAATGAAATTGGATCAAATTTCTATTCCATTGCAATAGGGAATTGAAAAGTTTCCCAACCATTTTTACCAGAAGCTTCTCCCTAACATAGATGTAATTCCACCCGAAAATAAAAGTGTAGAGAGGGAGTGAACGATTTAAGTAAACAAAAACAACTTTTAGATTTTCATAACCAAAACCACTTTGCCTCTAAACCCAAAGTTGTAGGGCTTCAAAATAATAAGCTTTCCCGCCTACTTTCATTAGCCAGAGCTGGGTAGTAAAGCTCACTAAAGGACTTATATTCAAGCTCAATTCGAATTAAAAGTAATTGCAGTACATAATTTTCAGGTTCGGGCGTTTTCTTTCCTTTCCTATGGGGAACATTTCTGCCAAAGAAGTTATATTACCATTCCAAACGATATTTGGGATATTTTTAACAAAAACATTCGAATGAAGATTCTGGAGAGGGACTGGAGGGTTGATGTAAATCTAGGAAATATTTACCTTTTTAAAACGAGGAAGTTTGTCTCAGATGTTGGAGCTCAAAAAATACTATTGTCTTCCACCGATTTCAATCGCCCCATAAAAAGTCAAAAAGTCTTTTAATATAGAGAGAAAGAAATTTTCGTTTAGAGACTTGAAGGTTATGAAAAATATAAATTTTTAACTCAATAAAAAATTCCTAAAAAGTGAAGAATCATGTCAAAATTCTGAAATTTTAGTTTACAGACTTGAAGGTTATGAAAAATCTAAATTTTTAACTCAATAAAAAATTCCTAAAAAGTGAAAAATCATGTCAAAATTCTGAAATTTTAGTTGACAGACTTGAAGGTTATGAAAAATCTAAGTTTTGAATTCAATCAAAAATTCGTAAAAAGTCAAAAATCATGTTAAAATTCTGAAATTTTAGTTTACAGGCTTGAAGGTTATGAAAAATTTAAATTTTGAACTCAATAAAAAATTCCTGAAAAGTAGAAAATCATGTCAAAATCCTGAAATTTAAGTTTACAGACTTGAAGACTATGAATAATCTAAATTTTAAATTCAAACAAAAATTCCTAAAAAGTAAAAAATCATGTCTAAATCCTGAAATTTAAGTTTACAGTCTTGAAGGCTATGAAAAATCTAAATTTTGAATTCAATCAAAAATTCGTAAGAAGTAAAAAATCATGTCTAAATCCTGAAATTTAAGTTTACAGTCTTGAAGGCTATGAAAAATCTAAATTTTGAACTCAATAAAAAATTCCTAACAAGTAACAAATCATGTCAAAATCCTGAAATTTAAGTTTACAGTCTTGAAGGCTATGAAAAATCTAAGTTTTGAATTCAATCAAAAATTCCTAAAAAGTAAAAAATCATGTCAAAATCCTGAAATTTAAGTTTACAGTCTTGAAGGTTATGAAAAATCTAAATTTTGAACTCAATAAAAAATTCCTAAAAAGTACAAAATCATGTCAAAATCCGGAAATTTAAGTTTACAGTCTTCAAGGCTATGAAAAATTTAAAATTTGAACTCAATACAAAATTCCCAAAAATTACAGAATTATGTCAAAATCCTGAAATTTAAGTTTGCAGTCTTGAAGGCTATGAAAAATATAAATTTTGAACTCAATAAAAAATTCCTGAAAAGTAGAAAATCATGTCAAAATCCTGAAATTTAAGTTTACAGACTTGAAGACTATGAATAATCTAAATTTTAAATTCAATCAAAAATTCCTAAAAAGTAAAAAATCATGTCAAAATCCTGAAATTTAAGTTGACTAAATTTTGAATTCAATCAATAATTCCTAAAAAGTGAAAAATCATGTCGAAATGTTAAAAAAGGGCTCTTCAATCAGTTCAATCAGTTATTATGGCTAGTAGAAATCCTCGATTTGGGGAGCTTCAGCAACCGATTCCATCTTCTAAACTGATCGCGAGTTATTTGTTTTTTTTTTTTTTTTGACTACAAATTCAAATGAGCCTATGTGGTAACTATTATTTTCATTGGGTATAAAACTACTTTCATACATACATACATATGTAGGTATATAATGTCTCTAATGTGCGTTAACCGCACAACCTGCTTGAGCAATATATGCACAAGAAAAACGCATAAAAAATGTCATACATATTGGGCATAAAAATCATGTTCCAATAATGGCAGAACATGTTAAAGAAAAGGCTCAAATAAATGCAAGAAGCCAAGCCCAACCGTTGCGGCTGCTGCTGCTGCGGCCAAAGCTCACACACATTTGCATGGCTCATAAAGCGGCGCACACACAGCGGGGTGAAATGGTGAAATGGGTGATATAACTTCATAGCCCTCACAATAAAGGTGTTTTTTTTGCATAATCGGCGATTTTTATTTTAAAATTCTTTCATACTTTTGCTCTATTGGCAATAGGTTTTTATGTCTCTGTATGCGAGTAAACATAAGCATGTGTGTGTGTGTGTGTGTGAGTGTGTGTGTGTGTGACTGCGTTTGGTCACACATAAAAATATATGGTATTTGTATTTTTTTTATAATCCTTGCATATGTTGCTGCTGGCTGCCACTAAAAGTTTCCAAATATTTTTACGATTGATTTGACTTCGTATTCGAAAGTAGAATAAAAAATAAATAATAATGTCATTAGAAAATTTAAGCAAATACGAGTATAAATATACATGGAGTGTTTTGTGATTTTTATGATCCTCGTAGGCATTTCTTTTACTTTTCGTTCTTTTCAATTTGATTAGGTTGTTAACTTTAAAGATTTGTATGTTTACATGCACACGTTACAGCTGTTTAAACTAATAAAATATATCGGTTTTTTTTATTAATTTTATTGAAAATTATTTAGAAGATTTTTATATATTGTACATGTTTAAGAAAAGAGCTAGAACTCTTCAAGTTTTTTTAATCGGGCATGAAATCCCTGGACTCAGACGGATTATGTATGGCATTTAGCTTTATAGAGTTGCGGATTGCAGGAACTAGTATCCGACACTTTTTGAACCGAACCGAATCGAACCTGAACTTCCACTTTATTAAGGTTCGATCGAAACCGACCAAGAACCTTTTCATATAATGGAAAATACGAAAAATTATAAATTATAAAGAAATTTCGTTGTAAACCAAATGTGAATTCAGGGACTCCAAAACTGACAAAAAAAATTCTAGAAATTCATTCTTACAAAAAGTACAAAAGTAGACCACTGTCAAAAAAAAGTGCCGTTTATTTAAAAAGTCCGGTTAAGGGGATTGTAAAAATTATTTTTATCGCCGCTAAGTTGGCACCACTGTCCTCTATCCTGACGTGCAGTTAGAGCGCGATCTGTCATTTAGTTTGTTTACAGTGCCCGATTTTGTCAGTTCATCTCAAGTCTGTTTTGCGATTTTTACAATGAATAAAAATATGGAACAAAGAATTTGATTTAAATTTCGAATTGCAAATGGAATTTTGAGTGCCGAAAATGTTACAGAAGGCTTACAGTGAATCAACTTCATCAAAAACACGTGCGTATCAGAGGTTCAGCGCATTCAAAAGCGGTCGAGATGTGGTTTAAGTTTTGCCTGGCTCTGGTCGGCGATCAACGTCTTCAATTGAAGTTAACAGAAGGTCAGACGGTAACTAAAGCATATTATCTAAGCGTTATGCGGTATTTTAAAGAGTAAATTCGTCGCAAAAGGCCAAGTTTGTGGAAAGAAAAGAAAACTCATGTATTTTGCACCACGACAACGCACCATCTCACAAGGCTATCATTGTCAACGAATTTCTGGCCAAAAATTCAACAAATATCATCGAACAGCCATCGTATTCATCTCCGAGATGGCTCCGGCTGACTTTTTCCTCTTTTCAAAACTTAATTTACCCGTTGAGGGCACCCGTCCTAAGTCGATAGAAGACATACATAGAAAGAGAAGAAATAAAAGAGAATTTGCGGCGAGAACTGAAGTCGATTCCGGAAAATGCGTTTGAAAAATGTTTTGATGATTGGATTATTATGCGAAAAGCTCTGCCGAGGCCCTTCACGGGCTGTTGTCCCATTAACTATTTTGAAGGCGATACAATAACTTTGAATGGATAATAAATATTTTGTCTTTAATTGACAAATTCCCGGTATTTTATAAGGTTCTGGGGAAAAATTTTTTTTTCTAATAATAGGGCAAAGAAAGTACTCTGTAGTTTTTTGATGGATACCAAACCCAAAACTTTCAATATTATAGCAAATATAAAAAGAGATAAACAAGTCTCTTATTAGTTGTTAAAAAAAAAAACATACTTTTTGACTAGTTCGGCCAGTAGTTACTCGAATTTTTTTAATCTAATCCTAACCGATCACTTGATATCTGACCCATCAGTGAATTATCAGTCGGACACTACTAAAAATAGTTAATAGTTTCACTCAAGATATATGAAAATAGAAAGTTCCTAGAACCGTAGGCCTTGGAAATTCTCGATTTACATCGACTAAGCACAGTTCAGTAGGTATAGCTCCCACAACAACAACAGCTGGAAAGGAAGACTAATCCTTGAGTCCAAACAAACAGTTTAAAGGTAATTTTGAATAGAAATTGTAGAAATTAATTTCGTAACTAGAGTACTGATTGTTAGCTGGGATAGCAAATGCAACAATTTACATACTTACTATATGTCATTAAGGCTCACCAAATCACTAGAATCTGAAAGAAACTTGGTTTGTAATCAGTATCTATATATAAGTTGCAAGAACATTATAAAATTGCCTTAGTAAGTTGACAATAACCTCTTCCTGAAGTTTTCTAAAGACTATATTCTGATTAAGTAGAAATTTGTTAAGAACTTTCAAACAAGATTGGGCTGAAAAAATAAATGGATTCGAGTGATATTTTTTTTAGAAAAAGTTCCCCAATACAATAGTTGAGTTTTTTGAGAGTACAGGATTAGGGATATTTAATCCACGGATAGGATGCTGAACATTTATTATTCCTACGAGTACATGAATACTTTTACGAAAATTATATCCAAGAAGAAGATATATCATATACTTACTTACATATCTTATAACTACTTAACGAACTTACAAATTCCGGATAAGCTATAAATTAGACGATGTTAGAGAGGATCTTTAAGCTCTTCAATAACCAATGCAACCATAAGCGTTCAGTATTGATTGGTTGACTTACAGGGCATGGCCAGCTAAACAGAAGCTTAAGAAAACAACCATTATCCGGGTGGGAACATACAAAGTTTGCAGTGGAAACTTTTAATTATTTTCTTTAGCAATGTATTCAATGTGTAAGCAGCTTTAAAACAAAGCAGGAGAATGGTGCAATGAAAATAAGTGAATGGAGGAGAACTAACGATTCAACACGGAGTGGCAACAGAGCTGGGAGTGCTCCACGATAGGAAATTGGATGTTGATGTTGGTATGAGGATGATACCCAACATGTTCGACTTAAAATGAAAAAGACAAATATGTGCTTTTCAGTTGCTCACGATTTGAAAATGAGAGATTGGTGCTGAGGTAAACCTTTCGGAGGCCATCATTACTGGAGAAACTAAAATTTTTTAAAATTTTTTTTATTGATATATTCAATACACCTATGAATGGAAAGAAGATTGATAGGTGGAAGAAAGAAAAAGGGAGAATGAGAGAGGGAATGCAATCACACAGGACACCGATAAAGAAATAGACAGCCATTGTGGCAAGTGTTATGCCTTTACCACAATGAACTTCAGTTTATCAATGTCGACTATGACCGCATGTAGCGCCAAAGGTCAAGCTTTTCGCATCCACTCATGTTGTGCGTGTTATATTTGTACATGAATGGAAGGGACCTACAGTTCTATGCCGAATTCGAACGGCGAAGTGAACTGCTTTTCATAGGCAATTTTTACTCTTCCAGGTTTGCCATTGCCAGCCCAGAGGTGGTGCCGTGTAGAAATTTTGTTGTTGTCTTTATTTTTTTTATTTTATTAATTTTTTTTTTTTGGCTGTGCCGAGATTCGAACCCAGGACACTCTGCGCAACAGTTCAATGTATGATCGAACTCTGAGTTTCTGAAAGAGCGAGAAGGAGAAGAGAACAGCAGGAATATATACTAGAATATTAAACTAAACCAGTTCCACGAAGTAATACCTACGCGTAGTCCCACGAGGAGAGTGGAAATAGATAGTGGAATAAAGGGTGCTTTTAGTCGGTAGGAACCCGACATAACTGTATGGTATCTGTGGAACCTAAGTGTATAAGATTTCCACCAAAGCTTAAAAACAGTCGTGGTGAATAAAGTTGAATTCAACTTTTGGCTTTTCCAATTTTATTATGACTTTCGTCTGAAAAAGAAACAGGCACTCCCCAAAGCTTTGAACTCTTTTTCGTTTTGATAAATCGTCAGAGTTTAACTATTCTCCCAAGTGTGATTATAATCAAATTTTTGGCTATACAAAAAATTTACCACGCACCGCCGAATTTGTAACACACGTTCGCAATGATTTACTTTACCACAAAACTTGTTTTTTAACCTCAATAAAAACGGAAGAAAAAAATTATATGCATATCCCATGACTTTAAAATGATCTCTCTCTCTCTCTCTCACTCTCTCCTCTCGTTGCAAGACGAGTGACATTGTTATCGTGATTGCAATCGATTTAAAATTTGCCTCATAATTTATGCGACAACTACAACAACAATCGACGAGAAAAACTAGCAAGTATCAAACAATGATGAGCAGCACCAACGCTCTAGTGAATAATGAGTCAGTGAGTGAGTGAGTGAGTGAGTGACGAGGTGGCACGCGTCATACTCATACTCATCCTCATTTACAGCATGCAATGCAATACTGCAAAGGAAAACCGCAGCCACACCCAAGTGTTGGCTGACAGCGGTGGCGGCGGCAGTGGTGGCGGTCGTCGGAAGGATGTAAACCCAACTTGCCAACAAGCAAAACTATTAAACGCTTAATGGCAATTTCATTATTGATGTTTTTGTTGTGTTGTAGCTGTTGTGATTACATGCATCATTTTATACGCTTTCACGCTTACAAATCACAGCCAGCGAGTAGCAGGGAAAATGGATGGGAATTGCAGCGAGATTGCATTGATACAAACAACGAGTACAGTGGAGTGAGTGAAAGAGTGTGTGAGAGAGAGAGAGAGAGAGAGTAGTCGCATGTAATCATAGTATCATCATAGGAAAAAGTCACGTGAACAGGTCACGTGTCGCCAATACAAAAACAATATATAGTAACAACACAATAATACAAACCACAACAATAACATCCACAACAACAACAACATCAACTACGAGTATGTACAAATTTATGAGCAAATATTTCGTAATTGAGGGTAAATAATGAATTTAAGAAATGGAAAAATAAAGTGTTTTGATGATGGTAAATGATAATCAACTGAATGTGTTGCCTATGGCATACATACTCGTGCATACATATAGCATCCATCGTAACAACAACAAAAACCACAACCAAACTGTGATGTGCAAAATGCTAAATAATTTTTTGACAGATTGCTACAAGGCAACAACAACAACAACAACATTAAGAACAACAACATCACACTTTAGAGACTTTCAACCTGATGCTGTGCTGCTGCTGTTTTACATTCACGTCAAACAAAATTGCAACAACCACAACGGAAATAACAACAACCCCTTTGTTGCTTATGTTATATGGTAATAGTCGTCTACAACAAGAATAACAACAACAATAACAACAACAACAGCAGCAGCACGTTTAACTTGAAATGCAAAAACAAATTACATTTAAAGCCTTACTCCTTGTATTCCCAGCGGGGAATTTTATTTCGTCACTTGTGCGCTCCAAATCTGGTTTAAATTTTGTCCATTCATTTGCCTGCTTGCACGTTTGTCCCCGTTCGTCAGTCGCTTACAGCTAGCACTGCCTCTGACTAGTCCCGGTGGTATAGAAATATCCCGGTGGTTTAGAAATATATTTATGTTTACGTTTGTGTTTCAATTCTAGTTGTATTTAATTTCCATTGACAAAGCCCCTCTACCCCTCAGTGCATGGTTTTACCTTATACATAAGTATTAAGTGTTTTACCACCCACATTGCTTTGACTCTTTTCATGATCCCACTAGTTTCTACTTCTTCTCTACTTCTACTCTATTCCTGTCTTATTATTCTGGTATCTATGTTTCTAGCTAGAAGCCAGCGGGGGTGGAGTGGCTGGATTATGTTGCTGCCGCTGGCGCTGCATAAATGACACGTCACGAACTTCTTTAATTTGTTTATGATAATTTACGGATTATGCGGATATCTTGACACTTTTTATTTTTTGAAAATTGGGTCTTGAAGTGTTAGGGAAATTAAATTTTTTAAATGTGGTTTGCTTATAAATAAATTGCAAGTTTAGATTTTTTTTTAACATATTCGCTTTTTTTTAAGTACCTTTGGTTTGAGGCTTTAAAGAATTTATAAATGTAAAGGTATTGGTTTTTCATAACATAACAAATTGAATATAGCGATGAACAGAGTGTAGGTAGCAATATCCAGAAGTGTCATACTCTTGGCGATAACGAGATGAGGATACCTAGGGAGTCAATTGGTATCTTTGGGATTCAGTGAGAACTCTACTTCTAATGAATACATAATTTAGTTGATAAGCATTCGAAAACTTCTCGATCTATCCATGGGGGAAAAACATGTCTATTGGCAGAGGGAACTACTCGGAAATATACTAGTTTAAAAACAACGACTGCCACCTCTTAGATTTTGAAAATACTGCGTAAGGAAGGCTGGCATCTTCTGTAATCACGCTTCTGTGAGATCTGGTTGTGGTAATATAATTTAATTATAAATCGACTTCAACTAAGTATCCAACTTCCCGCAAAACCTGAAAATACATACACCGAAGGCAACAAGAAATTCCGGTAACTTACGTAAGGAGGCAGTCGATACCCTTCTGGTTCGCTGTTGGTGGTAAACAGTTGCACTGTCGCTGCGAGTCCTAAGTTAAATATTAATAATAATTGTGAAGGGACCTCCGGTTTAACTTAACTCACAAATTCAAGGCTGAGAGTAACCCGAAAACGTGTACAAAAATAACATGCACAACATGGATGTGGCCGCCCTTCGTTGTCTGTTGTACCATTAAAAGAAAGAAGAAGTTAAATGCCGTTACCATTGAAAAGCATTAACATTTCTCAGTTGAATTGAACTAGCATTAGCAGAGACAATTTTAATGCCAATGAAATGTGGCGTGCGAAAAGCTCCGGCTAGGCCGTCCAAGGGCTATTGGACTGTTAAAAGAAAGATAAAGATATTTGGCGTGGCTTCTGACTCTGAGGTCTATCGAACTTCTACGTTTCCACATTTTAATTAAGCAGATAGTTAAGCTCAATTTTCAGGAAATTTGGAGAGTTTCTCGCAGCCTAGCATTAGTGGTTTCATGATACTGAATATTTTTAAAAACTATATTAATATTTTTCATATATTTTCACTAGCCTCACTATGAAATAGTGCATCAAAAATGTCATAAACCATACAATTTCAACAATGCAACAACAACAACAACAATATCTTCTAATTCTACTTGCTCAGCGACCTTGAGTAACCAAATGATCATTTCTCCTTCCTTTTTCTCTTGGAATAATTAACAATTTGTAATAATGAGATTAATTTGAATTAACATATGTATATCCACGAATAATATTTCTTATAATCTGATGAAGCAAGATGTTACTGTTGTTGTTGTTGGCTGCTACACATTGACAACATGTTGCAAATGTCAATTTATCAATTCAAATTGTTTGTACGCATGAGTTGATAAACACAACGCATTACAAATTATGAAGAAGAAATCAATGCAAAAATATATTCTACATAGGAAAATTACATTAAAAACGTGGCGCGTCACATGACTTTGCACAACACAAACCCATAGACTTACACATACACAGTACATATACAATTATTCAAATTGTAATCAAATGTGTAGGCATAGAAAATGCAAAAGTGCTAATCCTAGCCATCACCATCAAAAGCATCACTCTCCTTCATGCACCGCCCACTCTTTCTCCCTTGCCAAACTCATGCCAAAATATGTCAATTGCAGGTGGTGCCTGCTGCTATTGCTGCTACTGCTGCTGCACATGAACGAGCGTATTCAGTATTGATAGCTTGAGTAGAATATACCCAAAGTGATTCACATAATATTCAAACTGTAGAGATATTGAAAATGTTTGTAGTACGAGTCAATCACAATACACACTGTATATTTTATCATTAGAATGAATCACAGTCACCGAGGAATACATTGTGCTGCCATGTACATACTCTGTTCATAATATTCATACATACATAATAATTTCAATATGCAAATTGTTTCCAATAATCAGCAAAACGAATTGCATTGGAAATGCGATTGCAATTTCATGCTAAATATGCGCCAGCAGCGAATTAAAAATGTCGCACAACGCAACAGAACAAAAAAAGTCGCATGGAAGTCGCAAGCGATTTTTCAATACATTTAATTGAAGTCGCTTTAAGTGAAACGAATTGAATTTCTCTTCTTATTTTTGTTGCGTTATTCTTTTGCAACTTTTATCAATTGAATGCAATAAAAATTGATATTATTAAATTTTTTATATTCAAATTCTGTTTTTTTGTTTTTTTTTTTTGTTTAATGCAATTTTAGATTTATAACATATTGGTAGAAAAAAATTTGCATGCAGGGATGCACGATTTTTTTTTTTTTTATTACTTTTTTGATGTCGATATTGTATGTACATATATATTTCCTTTTCTATAAAATTCTAGTTTCGATTTATTTGCAATGATTTTTTTCGCGTGCTCGCTGGCACATACAAAGGCGCATAAAACTACATATGTACCATAGTTAGTTAGGGTGTAAGGAAAAAGTTTAAATGCTTAGGAAATCAATAATTTTGAATCATGCACTAAGTAATTTGATTTATGTATTAAATGTATGTAAATACTGAATACTATTATATCACAAAAGCCTCATGGAAGACCTAATCTTCGACCTTTTCACCTTTATTTTTGATGATTTTTCTAGTAACATTTTCAAGGTATAAAAATTATCGCAGCATCTAATAAGAAAATTGTAATCAACCTCGTTTTTTCGATCATATGAAATACTAGTCTCACAAGTCTACAGTGGACTAAGATAATGATTAAATACGAAGAAGAGATATATTTATAACAGTTGTTATAAATAAATAAATTTGTAGGTTTCTTGAGCTACTAGTAGGTATTAAACTAAATGATGATTTTTTTAAGAGCTTGGTTTTTGAAAATTCAAAAAACACAGGCATTTTACAAATCAATTCCTGCCATTTACTTTTTAAAGTTAATTTCATTTAAAAGTTGCCCGCGGCTACGCTTTAAGTGCTCCATTCTGTAGGTCCAATTTTGGCACACTTTTTCACACATTTCGGCCGGAAACTCACCAATGACGCGTTCAATGTTGGCTTCCAAAGCAGCAATCGTGTTTGGCTTATCACTACAGACAAGAGACTTAACATAGCCCCACAAAAATAGTTTAACGGGACAAATCACACGATCTTGGTGACTTCTCACCAAATTCGTCACTCAATTGATGCATGATTTCGCGTGCAGTCTGGCATGTGGCACCGTCCGGTTAGAACCACATGTCGGCCGATCCAATTCTTGCATTTTCGGCAACAAAAAAAGATTTGTTATCATCGTCTTTGAAGAAGTACGGCCCAATGATGCGATAAAAAAACGTATCTTCACCCAGCTTTTCTTAGACCCATTCACTAAAAATTCGACATTCTGTTAGGTCGTCTGACTTCAGTTCTTGCACCAGCTGCATTTTGTATGGCATTAATCCGAGATCTTTGCGTAAAATCTTCCAGGTTCTATTCGACAAACCCAATTGCTGCGATCGGCGGCGGATGGGCATATCGCGATCTTCTTCAATACTGGCCGATACAGCCGCAATATTCTCTTCGGTACGGACTCTATGGATACGATTTGGTGGAGTGATATCCAATTAAGTGAAACTGGTGCGAAATTTGGTCACAATGAGCTGAATAGCCTGCTCTGTGGGTCGATTATGACGACCATAAAATGGACGCAAGTAGCTTGCGAAACACATTTTTCACAGAGCACGAATTTTGATAGTAAATTTCAATAGTTTGCAAACGTTATTCAGGCGTAAGTCTATTCATGATGAAATGGCGAACAAAACTGAGCATTTTTTACTTTGACACATGTCAAGAATCACGCGTGAACTGTCAGAAATATAAACTTCAAAAAACGAAGTAGAAAAAAATCACCCTTTATATACCAGATCTGTATGGAAGAGATAAAAACCACAGAATACATTTCTTCATTTCTTTTTGGCTGTTTTGTGTTAGTTAATCTTGGTTTTTCCGAGTATTTGAGTCCGCAAAGCGTATATCACTTAAAGTAAAGAGTTTCTGAAAAATTGGATTTGGATATGCTGGGACTTTTAAGTTTGTGAGGTTCGATGGAAAAATGCATAAGAGCAAGTGGTGTCAAAGTTAAAAAAACAGTGAGGGAAAATTACTCCATCGCTGGGCAGAAGTCGGTTAAAATGTAAAACCTCCAAAGACCTCCATTAATTTTCAATCTATAACATTTTCCTTCCACATATGAATTTGCCACACATCTCCAACTCTTAAGGAGATCCCCATACTAAATTTGTTTTTTTCTGAAATAGGCTCCCTGTGCTTCCTGGATGATCCTGTGGGGGTTAAAATGTACCATAGACCTCCATTAATTTTTACTCTAAAACATTTTATCCAATATATCCCCCATTTTAAATAGAAAATAGACCAGTTACCCGACACAGCTGATGATGAGTCGCTGCTACAGGGATAAAACGTTTCCTGTCTTTCTTTTTTTAATGGCACAACAGCCCATGGAGGGCCTAGACCGAGCTTTTCGCATCCACTCATGTTGTGGGTCTTATATTAAGTATATTTAAACTATTTTTCACTCTCTACTATTTTCCCAGAACATGCTCTTTCCCCTCATCTCCAACCCTTAAGAAGGTTTCCATACAAAAAATAGCTATTTTATGAAATGGGCTCGCTCTGCTTCTTAAGTAATCTTAGATCACAGTAAAATTTAAGACCTACACCCATTAATTTTTCTACTTCAACATTTTTCTCAAACCTACTTACCTTCAACTCCACACTTAAGGGGAATAAAATGTTTGTAAAAACTACCCGAAAACGAATTTAATTTTATTTTGTATGGGAGTCCTACTAAGGGTTTGGAGATCGGGGGTAAGTACGATTAAATTAAATGTAATTGCTTACACCATGTCTATTAAATTAAAAAAAAAAGTGTACCGAATATGATCGAAGCGGTTGATACAAAAGTAGCAAAGCTCACTCCGTTGTGTTAAGTGAATGTAAAATAATACTCCCTCCAGGAAGGAACGCATTGGAAAGACCCAACACAGATGGGCTTACCACACTTGGTCTTTGTCTCTCTGGTTCATTGATCTGCTTTTTTTCCTTTTTATTTCAGTAGCGGATTGATTTTTTTTCTAGGTCCAAAACTCTGCATTAGTTAGTATAAACTCCTTTTCAGTGTCGGACCCAGAGTGGGACTACGAAAGCTGCAGTCTTTCTCAAAAATTATAATGCTTACAATGTTTTTTTTAGCACTGTTTGCCAAATCATGGATTTCTAAATCCACTAGAATTCCTAAAAAATTTTTTTAAAAGATGTCGTCCTTTTTTGGTGTTCTGGTTATTGATTTATTTTTAGGTCTGATTTGTGGTCTGGATTTAGTCTCTCTTTTAGTCGCAAATTTTGCTCGAATATTGGCTTGGATTTGTTGTTAGAATTTTGTCTGAGTTTTCAACTGTTTAAATTTCATTTGGATGTTTCGTCTAAACTTGGCCTAACTTCTTTTCTTTTATCTCATTTTTGGTAAATTTTTTGCTTGATTTTTTGGTCTACGATAAATTTGTTGTGATTTGATTAATTCAGATTTTGTTTAAGCATCGGTTAGGATTTTGGTTGGATTTTTGTCTAATTTATGATCAAATTGTTTTTTTTTGATATATGGTCTGAATTTTAGTTTTAGATTTGGTTCGAACATTTGTCTGATTTTTGATCTAAATTTTTGTAATATTTTAGTCAGAAGTTTTGTATGATTTTAGTCATAATTTTTGTATGATTTTAGTCAGAAGTTTTGTATGAGTTTAATACAAATTTTGGTTTGAGTTTTTATTTGAATTTCGGTCTAACATTTGAATTGATTTTTGCACAGAATTTGGTTTGATTTTTGTCTTCGATTAATACTTACTTACTTACTTAGCTGGCACTACAACCGATGATTGGTCTTGGCCGTCTCTACAAAGCTTCGCCAGTCACTTCTGCTATGTGCACTCTGGCGCTACTTGATAAGGCCAAGTGCAGTCAGGTTGCCCTGCACCTGGTCTTTCCAACGGAGATTAGGACGTCCCCTTCTGCGTGTTCCTCCACCGTGGTTCGAATAAAACACCCTTCTCGCCGGAGCGCTTTCTTCCA
Organism: Palloptera scutellata; assembly: GCA_958295655.1. Classification (NCBI taxonomy): domain Eukaryota; kingdom Metazoa; phylum Arthropoda; class Insecta; order Diptera; family Pallopteridae; genus Palloptera; species Palloptera scutellata. The sequence continues at coordinate 53,537,689 of OY282449.1, forward strand.
TTCGCTCAACATGACCCAGCCAGCGAAGCCGCTGGAGTTTTATACGCTTGACTAAGTCAGTGTCGGCGTACAGCTCATCGTTCCATCTTATTCGATACACGTCGTCCACGCATACTGGACCGTAGATTAATAGCTATTTGATATACCTTTACCTCAGCTTACTGCAATTCTAAAATGTTAAAAAAACATTTTTGAGATTCATAATGAAAGAAAATCTACATTTTTATGTACCAAAATATTTCCAATATTATTGCTATAACTTAACAATTTCACACGCTCTCTCCCTAGATTAGATTGAAACAGGGTCTGCGCACAAGGCACCAAATCACTGCGGCCTATTGTGAAGAGCCCATTGAATATTTGGGATACTCTTCCTAGTATTTGTAGCATATAAAAATGTTAAGATTTATCTGGGAGTCATATTGCCCACTTCAACCGTATTTGGGTATGCAATACTTAGTAAGGTGACGAAGTCTAAGACTTGCAAGCTTGTCACAGTGGTACCGAATGTGCTCTGTTGTTTCAACGTCTTCGTCACGAAATCTATGCTATTCATTCCGAGTTCTTCACATGTTAGCAAGTTGTTTCCTTACTCGGCAATGTCCAGTAAGAAATCCTGTGACGGCTCCCCTCCCCCCCCCCCCCCCCCCTCAGCCTAAATCATATCAGAAATCCACAACTGTTTCTTTCACCTATCTTAGCTCGGAGAAGTTAGTACGAAGAAGAACTCCATTTCGAAAAGGTCCTGTATCAAATTCTGCATGCCTTCTCTAATTCCAATCTCTTTACTTTTCGATACAACCTAAATAATGCATGTTTGTATATAGAGAGAAAACTGGAATCTAAATAGGGTCATAAATCAGGCACACGGCAAATTTCGGGGGCAGAAAATGATATATGACAACATTTCTCATTGGTCGAAAGCATATAGCAAGCAGCAACAACAGCAGCGGTAGCGGTAGCGGTAGCACAAACGCCATAATCATTCATAGCCCCAAAATGTAACGAAAAAGAAAAACGAAAACAAAAATATGAATGCAAGCAGAAAACGGGAAAACGGAAATTGAGAAACGGGAATCGAGAAACGGAAATCGGAAAGCGGTTACGAAAATTGAAACAGTCGATTTGTATGCCAAAAACTTATGCACCGTGTGCAGGTGAATTTTTTGATATCAACACGCGGTAAAATCAATTTGAATATGACGATATGAAATGGTCTACTCGGCTACATTTGCGGCTGTATTTGGTGTGTGCGGGGTGGAGGGGAAGGAAGGGATATGGGTTTGGCTGTTGGTTGGGTTTAATCGCAGATAGTTATGCATGAGGGACCGCATTGTGTTGTTGGATTTGTGTTTTGTTTTTTTTGGTTGGTCGGTTGGTTTGATGGCTCGAGCGGCTCATCTCCATAAAGACACAAAAGCTTCTTGGGCATCACGTAGTGGAGGGAGAGGTGGTAGCCTCTCTGTTGGTATGTAAATAGTATTTCCATCTTTTGTTTATTTATAGTTTTTTTTTTCATTTTTTTGATTTTCGTTTGTGTGTTTGTTGTTGCTGTTGTTGTTGTTACTGTAAAGGGCAAAATGCTGTCAAGCTACTATTTTTCGTTTTGTTTTTGTTGCCTGATATCGCGTGATTTCATCATCGTTTTGCATGATTTATTCATTTGCGTTATTCTTGGTGCCTGATAACTTCGCACAATGTGGAGCTATTGCGGTTGTTGCTGTTGTTGCTGTTGTGCTCGCTCATGAGATGATTTTCAATCTTCCGGTTCCGCTTGTTGTTGTTTTTTTTCTTGCTACCATTACAACTCAATTGAGCTATAGCTTTATACTATATGTATGTAAATTTTCTTCCGAATCGTTTATGGTAACACCAAATAAAAAAATTTAAGACAGAAAAGCATCGTAGACGAAGATATACGAGCATAAGAAGAAATGCCATAAAAATCATATAAATCATAGCAAGAAATATACAATATTCCGATGTTGTGATTAAGCGCTGCGATAACCATTATAAAAAAAATTCACTTTAAATGTAGATACAGCATATGAAATATTGAAGGATGAAAAGTTGGGCGCTAAAAAATAAACATACTTCGAACTCGATAGCATATCAGCGATATTTATTCATGTTCGTCCATGATATTTTCATGACATTGAATACCTTCTACATATTTTATGCATATTGTTTGCCGTGGCATAGTTGATAGTGCCCTGCCCTCTGACGTAGAGTTTCCGGTGTTCAAATCTCGTCACAGGCAAAACCAAAAAGTAAGTAGATAAAGCAATTACTCTATACCGCTTCATCTCTTGGCAGGAATGGAAAATCTTGTAACGAACTTCCATCTTCTTCAAGGCTCACATCATGTGAGGCGGTCGTTGCATACCTAGCAATGCTTCAGTCTTAGCTCAGGAAAAATGGGTATGGGCTAGCCTCAATGATATGAAGAGATGAGTTACATTAAATATTACCAGGTGTACCAGTAAGAAACCAGTAATGACATCTCTGTGTCCCTAGGTAAAACTATACGCTCTGCCAAACCAAATCATTGGCGCCATTTCTCCGCATTTAGTTCTGTCAACAATATTCAGTTCATAAACAATCAAGTTTCATCAACAACATTTTTGTTTTCGCTCGTAAAAATGTCGAATTTCGTGCCTACAAACTACGATATGCGGACATCACTGATTTTCTGTTTCCAATTGAAGAAATCTGCTTTGGAATCTCATCAAATGCTTGTGGAAGCTTACGGCCAGCAAGACACAGTGCAACGAGTTTACTCAATAAGTTTAAAAGTGGCGATTTTGATGTGAGAAACGAAGAACGTGGAAGACCACCGAAAAAGTTTGAAGATGCCGAATTGCAAGCTTTACTCGATGAGGATGATGGTCAAACGCAAGAACAACTTGCAGAACAATTAAATGTGACCCAAAAATGCATTTCTCAACGTTTAAAAGCCATGGGATTGATTTTGATGGTGGGAAGATGGGTGCCCCATGAATTGGCTGAAAGACAGCAAGAAAATCGAAAAACCACCTGTGAAATGTTGCTCGCCAGGTACACAAGAAAATCATATCTTCATCGATTGTTACTTGCGATGGAAAGTGGATCTATTTCGAGAATCCCAAACGTAAACGATCATATGTTAAGCCCGGTACACCGACAGCAAAGCCAAATCGCTTCGGAAAGAAGACAATGCTCTGTGTTTTCTGGGATACGCGAGGTGTTATCTGGTGTGACCTTCTGAAACCAGGTGAAACAGTTACTGGTCAACGCTACCAACAACAATTGGCTGATTTGAACCATGCTTTGCCCCAAAAACGTCCAGAATATCAAGCTAGACAACTCAAAGTGAGTTTTCTTGATGACAATGCACCATCACATCGAACAAAACAGACTCGGGAATTGGTAGATTCGTACAGCTGGGAAGCCCTCCCCCATTCGGATACTGCTTATTCACCAGACTTGGCTCCATCTGACTACCATTTATTTTCATCAATGGGGCACGCACTTGCTGAGCAGCACTTCGATTCGTATGAAAATGTGAAAAAATGGCTCGATGACTGGTTTAACTCAAAAAACGAACAGTTTTTTTGGCGAGGCATTCACAAATTGCTAGAGAGATGGAAAAAATGTGTAGCTAGCAATGGCCATTACTTTTGAAGATTGAATGTATAACCATTTTTCTTAAATAAAAGTGTATTTACTTTAAAGAAAATGCCGGTTTCATACTTGTACACCTGTATTTGTATGCAGCTCACACAGTAGGAAAAATCATAAAATATAAACTCCATAAGAAAACTATTGAACAAGTTTCTAACTACCACCACCAAATGAATAAGAAACTAAAATTTAGAGGGGGGTAACTGAAAGTCCGTTGAAATCAGTAACCAAATTGTAAGAGACACCCCACCAAACCATGACTGAAACTGGGCGATGACGCTTTTCGACCCGTGGGATCAGTTCAGATGCTTCGGAGCGGATTTCGCTGAATTCTTGATTTGACGGCTTTGATGACTTGCGGCGTACGAACTGTACGTAGACGGCCCGACCGGTGGCGGTCTTTAATATTTCCAGTCTCCTCAAACAGTTTTATGCACCGGTAGACGAACATGCGACTAATCCCGAGTGGGCGGAGCGTTTTGAAAATATCGCCTTTTTTTAATTCCACACTTACCATAAAAAGTGCTATAACATCAACAAAATTTAAGGTTCAGGCTAAAGTACGTCTTTATTGTTGAAGCTCCTAGCAGTCTCTCTTCTTTTTTTTCTGATCGACAGTCAAATTTTTTCTACCAAAATGAGAGATAATACATCTATTTTCCTGTGGATAAAAATCTCAATCAGTTAAGTACGTTGACCTTTTCCCCCTACTGTCTAAGTGACCGTCATCTTAGGCTTCTGCATTCACTTTGCATATATTATAGATGGTGTATGCTGTAGCTTGTTCAAACTGCCCTATAAAAACTTTCTTCTAAGAACGGTAACAGAATGTTATTTCAGTTACCCGCTTATCCGAAATACCGTCTTGTCAGAAGTGAACAAGATTTATTTGGGGGTAGGCCAGAAAAATGTTTTTAATATCCATGAAATTGGCTTTAGGTAATTTTTTGACATTATAGTTTGAACATGTGGCCGCCGGGGCGAGCGCCTTCATGGCGTAATCTGCTGGTCCAATCTTGTAAGCAAGTAAACCAAAATTTTTTACGCAAAATTTTCCATAAAGTTGATGGACACAAGCTTAAATTGTTGAGCTCGATCCACGATAAACCACAAGCCATTCTCGAAACATAAGTACATGAAGAACAAGTCACCGGTTGGTGAGCTTTATGGGACGATGAAATCATTGGTCCATATGTCTTCATAAATGATAATAGTCAGAACGTTACATTTAACGGTGAACGGTACGGAGACATGATTACTAACTTTTCCTTTTTTCGTGACTCAATTCCAAGGCATTAATGTCGCATGCTTGCGGTTTCAGCAGGACGGCGCCACATGCCACATTCGACGAACAAATAATTACACGAAATGGACCTGTTAACTGGCCCCCTCGTTCGAGAGATTTGACCCCATTTGATTATTTTCTTTGCGGGGTCGAACGTCTACGCCGATAAACCAGCAATAATTGAGCACTTGGAAGCCAACCTTCGAAGAGTTATTGGCGAAATAAAACCCTGATTTTCTGCGAAGAGTGTTTGAAAATTGGACCCCACGAAATCATATTCAAACATTAATGTCAAAAAATTATCTTTAAAGTAAAGCCAATTTAATGGATATTAAAAACATTTTATGTGTTTTATTTCAATTTAAATTTTCCCGATTCTAACAATAACAAAAAAAATACCCCATACTTTTCGTAAGAATCTACCCGATTTCTTCAAATCTATTTTTATTTTATGAACCAAAATTGAACACATATGCTTTAGCTGAAACGAAACTGTTTATTATTGCGCTGACATCTAACTGGAACAGATCCGTATAAAAACTGCGGACCCGAAAGAAACCACCTTGTGCCACATCTCTCCTCAGGTCTGCAAGCATTGAAAAAATTAGCCGTCAAAATAAAAAATGGGAATGAGAGATAGCAAGGAAGAAAATTCACAGTTATTGCTCTGGATTACGCTTACTTAATTTCTAATGGGATTTTTCTTTAAGTTCAAATAAAAAACTTGTTTCTTAATAATTTCAACATTTGAATTTAAACAGATCCACTTTTCATTATCTTTAATTCATCTAGATAAAACTTATAGGGTATTTTTGTGTTTGGGTTTGTTGGTTTTCCTTTTGGTAACTATTTAGGACACACTTAGGCCAGAACGACCTATTGTAATAACTTATAAGTACTTATGTACCTAAGCATGAAGATTCTACTTTGAAGGTTCTGTTTTGGTATTTGTCCTTGTCACCACCATTTGGAAGCTAGTGATGGTATCAGCTGGACCCAGTTTGAAGCTTTTAATCTTAAGTGAATTCATGCTCAAGCCTTTTTTTTGGGCTCTGTAATCTAGCCATTAAGTATATTTTGCATTAGCAGAACATTGAGGATTCGCTTAGCTTATTGGATGGTCGAGTGAAAAGAAGTTCGACCATCACCTACTTCTGGCGGTCGTCCAGTTCATAATCGCCAACAAAAATCAAAAGATATTTATTTTCCTATATTTGTAATAATGTCGTGGGATGCATCTAGAAAGGTTATGAAACACCTGAAGGACCCTAACCAAGCCAACCTTACAGTATTACAGAAAATGTATGGGGTATGTCAATGCCTCAACTGCATTTTCCTAAAGTAGGTTGAAAAACTTAAAAGCGTATTCAAAAACCTAAGTATATATCTTCCCTAGTGAAATATTAAACAAAATTAAGAGATTTTCATTTGAGGAAAGAAAACCAAAAATTCTCGCTCATACAGATTGACTGCATCAATTTATCATCGCATAAATTCACGCATTTTGCTATTTATAAAATTTTTTGTTTTGTTTTGTTTTTGTAATTTACCAACGTGATTTGAGCAAATACAGAAAGAAAACCAAAAAAAAAAACAAAAAGGAAAAACAGTTGAATTACAAATGCGGGCTCATTTCTAACCACTTCCCACACTGAGCAGCCCACTTCCAATCCCATCCAGTAAGCGCGCGCCATAAAGTTCCAAGTACATTTTTGGAGGAGGTGAACAATAAGTGGCAAAATAAATTACGCTAAAATGATTCAATTACACATCGAGAGTTTATTGCCGCTTACGTCGCACAAAAACACCGGAGACATCTGGAGCAAGCAATGCACGAATGAAAGGAAGGTGACAGAAATTTACCTTCACCAACTTGGAAACTAGTTAAAATGAGGTTGAGAGAGGGGAGAAGTGAAATTTAAAGCATGTTACATACAATTGGTAAAATCATTACCTTCATGCATACATATAATATTTCTGAGGCAGCAGAGAGTGTTTATTACACGCACCACCAACGCTACACCTACTTACACCACTAAACAACAACACGAAAATCTATGTCACAGCTAGGCTTGGCAACGGTGCTTCTTTCGGGAGGACAGTCCTTCTTTAACGAAGTCATAGACTTGAGAGAAGGTGTACGGCCTATAGATTCGAGAAAACGCCTCAGCGACACTCATCACTTGACAGCACGATTAAGTATCACTTGTGTGCCTCAATATCTGGTTTTCGTACACCAGCGAAGCTCACTGATCTTTGGAACTGACCCCAACGCTCCATTCAATAACAAACGAGGTTTCAGACAAGGTGATTCCCATCGCCAGGCATCATGCGACTTCCTCAGTTTTATGAAAATAATTCGAGCTGGAAACATTGACATTACCAAAGAGTGGCAAGCAATTGAATTTACTTACTTAGTAGGGATGTAAATACTGTTACACACATTTGATGTTATAAAATTAAGAAAAATAATACATTTGTTTGGAAGAATTTTGTAAAATATATTTATTGTTCAATATTGTATACAAAAAGCAATTACTTTTTCGAAATGTCCTCCTTTGGCCTTCACGCACGCCTGAAGTCGCACTGGCCAATCATCAATAGCTGCACGCACCTCGTGCATTGGAAAAGTGCTGGCAGCACGAATCAAAGCAGTCTTCAGAGAATAAATGTTGGGGTATCTTTTGTGGCGAACCCTGTCCTCTAAAACTGTCCATAATTTGTAATCCAGTGCGTTCAGATCAGGGCTGCCAGACGGCCATTCTTCAGAGCAAATGAAAGCAGGCAAATTTGAAGCCAGTTCTGGGTCTACTTAGCCTTATGGGCTGTCGCAGAATCCTGCTGGAAAGTCCACGGCTGGTTTTGGAACAGGGAATGGTTAAGTGTTGCGAAACTTCCAAAATGGTTTCTTGGTAAACTTTGGCTGAAGTGTTGAACCTTTGTTCGCAGAAATGCAAGTCAGTGACGCCATCGTAAGAGACACCCCAATAAACCATGACTGAAGCTGGGTGATGCCTTTTTCGACCCGTGGGATCAATTCAGATGCTTCCTTATATGACCGTACATACACCCTAATATTTTGCTTGTTAAACGGTAAAAATTTTTTCATCCGTAAACAAGATTTTTCTGTGCAAGTTATCAGCATGCTTCACCAAACGACGTTTGGATTTTTCTACCCTATTTTTTCCAAAGCTGCAGTCAACAATTGTCCGGTGCGACGTTTGAAGGCACCAAGTCCCAAGTCTTTTTCAATAATTCTACTCATAGACTTTTGCGTGATATTCTGTTTTCGGAGCGGATTTCACTGAATTCTTGATTTGACGGCTTTGAAAATTTGCGGCGTGCGAACTGTACGTGGATGGCCCGACCGGTGGCGGTATTTGATATCTCCAGTCTCCTCAAACAGTTTTATGCACCTGTAGACGAACATGCGACTAATCCTGAGTTGGTGGGGCGTTTTGAAAATATCCATTCCATTTCACACTTAAAAAGTGCTATAACAGCGAGACGGTTCTCATTATGGGGCCAATTTGGAATTCCCTTTACAGACTAACGCTATAGAGGTTAGCTTTCATAAACCATGTGCTAATAAGAGTATATGTTCAATTCTACTACTGGAATAGGTGTGTTGAATGTTGTAACAGTATTTATGTGCCTACTAAGTATTTGGAAAAATATTAAAAACTAAATTTTTTTTTAACAACTTGATTTCTGCTGGAAATAAAAAGATTTCCTTAAAGTATATTTTGCTAAAGGTATTCTGCGGTGAGCACTGTAACTCAAATCAAGTTAAATAAAACAAGAAACTTTGCTGCAAACTAACTCAGGTATAAAAATTTAGGTATGAAATTCATAACAAAATTTGTATGTCCCCATATAAAATCCTCCCAAAAATTATTGTATACTCCACAAAAGCCTTTCAAAGTTGGCAAGCCTAGTCACAGCTGAGACCAAGCTCCATGCTGCCATCTCTCTAATCCCCGCCACCGCCACCATCACCAGCACATCTCTTAAGTAATATTAGCGCATCGCAAATAACATTTTAATTGCCACTTTATAGCAATGCGAATTTAATTTTATCGCATGCGTTAATATGACGAAAATATGAAAAACTCACATGCGACCGAAAATATTATATGAATAAATGGAGTGAAGTTGAAGAAGGTATGAGCATGTATACTCCTAAATATGGTGTCATGGTACTCCAAGCTATATTTAGGTACATAGTAGGTATGAAAGACGGTAATTACGTGCGAAATTATATAATACATACATACACATCATAAAACTTGAGAGCCAGCCATACGAGTATACCAAAAGTAGCGAATAAATCAAACAAAAAATAAAGAATTAACGTTTCTGAAAATTACACTAAGCGTTCATAAATCTCAACATTTAATTTTGTTATTTTTACAGTTAAATGTTATTAAGAATTCACTCGCCCTAAAATCAAAAAGTAGCTTACATCCCAGTTGGAAATAATGGTAATAATAATGATTACATAGTTTAATTGATGAAGTGTGTAATTCTAATTCTGTAAATTAAAAATTTTTTGTACATGATGCATTCGATGAAATGACCATAATCATGATGGAAATGATCTTGATTCAAAGTAAGAAGAAGATTTTAAACTGTTTTTATTGATATTATGGAGTGAAAATGAGTTACATTAACTTTGATGCAAAGGCATCATTGAGTACAAATCTATGCTGAAGCCTTTTTTTTGGCATAACTAAGAGCCACAAGAGACTTTATGAGTTGGAATGTCCTCGCCTTGTTGGAGACTACCTGGATCTGTGGATCAAAAACAAACGAGGGAGTTGGAACGGCTGGAGTTTATGGAGTTAGGCCGAGAAAGGATATTATTACTAGTATGAGCCAATAAAACTCAGTTTTTGAGGTGGAAGTACACGCAATTGAATTATGTTTTAGAGAATATGAAGAAAGGCCTTAATGTAAACCTTACATCTATATTTTCGCGACAAGTAAGGCTGCACTACAATGCCTTAAACTCCTTCAAAATAAGCTCAAAATTTATATGACAGTGCGCCTTCAATTACTGATCAAACTAGCATCACAAAATAGAGTCCACCTAATTTGGGTTCCTGGACACAGCGATATTGAGGGCAATGAAATGGCTGACGAGCTACCCAGAAAAGGGCCATCCGAACCCATGTTTGGACCAATCCCATTCAGCGGCCCGCCATGAAGTTTTGTAAAGCCCAATCTTAACATATGGCTGAACCGAAAGGTACAGGCTAGCCTTGCGCTTGGGACGGCACCTCAGGCAACAGACAAGCAAAATCATTCATGCCAAGTGTATCAAAGTTAAGAATAAAACAAGTCTTGAAGTTAAACAGAAACGGAATCGGAGCTGTCACAGGATTTCTTACACTGGACATTGCCCAGTTAGGAAACATCTTGCTAACATGGAAATAACTCGGGACGAATTCTGTAAATTTTGTTACGAAAACGAGGGAATAGCAGAGCACATTCTCTGCCACTGTGACAAGCTTGCAAGTCTTAGACTTCGTCGTCACCTTACCAAACTACGATTGAAGTGGGCAATATGACTCCCAGGGATATCTTAGCATTTTCCAATGCTACAAGCCTAGGAAGAGTATCTTAGGATACAATAGGCCTCTTGAGTCCGCAGTGATTTGGTGCCTTGTGCCCAGACCCTGTTTCAATCTAATCTAAGAGTAGGGGGACTGGCTGCTGGTCCTGTAAATAGATAGATCATCATAAACATTTTTAAAAATTTTGTCTTTTACTGTAGCAGACGTTGTGTCCAGCTAATATCAAGAGAAAAATTGTGCGCGTCAGTGGGATGCCCTAAAGAAGTTTACTCCTTCAGACCGTTTGCGTTTAAATGTCTAACGAGTTTTGCTTGAAATCTAAATTTTTTGTTTGCAATGTCAAATTTGACGAAAGGGCAGCGTCCTCTATCAATTAGTTATGAAAAAAATATGACAAGGAAATGATGGGCAGCGCCCTCTATCAATTGAGTATGCAAAAAGTGAGGATACACATGTGTATACACTTAATTTTTCATACGCTTCTCTTGATACAGGACGCTGCCCATCATTTATGTTTACATACATATGCACCCTAATAATAAACGTGACAATTTTCGCTGCGGCGATCATCTTTTACCCCTCTAACTAATCTTTTCAGAAACCCTAATTTATAGCATGCAAGATTTCCAAGTAAAAAGTTCTCCAGACAGTCAAACAGCTCTGAACTCCATAGAAAATAACATATAAAAACGCACAAATCGGTATTAAAACCCTACAATACTTTTCAAAGTTAGTTTCAATAATGAATTTTAGCTCAACCGAATTCCAGACTATTGTGGTATACTAGGAAATGATATAGCGAACGAGCTTGCGTGGCACGGTAAGGCTCTAAGGCAACACCCTATTCCACCATCACTCAGTTTCCATTACAAAGTTTTCGAGAAGCGACTTTTCACTACCTCAAAACACAAAACACTAGACTTACACCCAGGTTCGATATGAAGTAAATGAGAATTATAATATAGGAAACTGTACAAGTAGCTAGGTAACTCTTGGTAGGCAATTGCCACACCGCCATTCGGAACCGGCTTTAAACTATAGGCCCAACCATGTGGGCCATTCTGGCCTAAGTGTGTCCTCTTGACAGCCAGCCACCCAGCCAACCAACCTCAAAATAGTAGATGTAAGAACGAAAATTCCATTCGAATGGAAAAAATATCAAGTCCCAATATTCTCGTCCCTAGACTTAATATCTACATCATAGACAAACAAAAGGCTCGGCCTAGACCCGCCATGGGCTGTTGTGCCATTAGATGAAGAAGAAGAAAAAACAAATAATCAGTTTAGCAATTGCAGTTAGGTTTTGAAGTATCTCGCCAAAAAGCTCGGTCTATCTAGTAGAAAATGTTCCATCAAAAATCTGTAATGACTCTGATACGAAAGAAACTGTGGAACAAATTCTTTGTTGCGTTCCAACTTTCAAAACTAGTTAGGACTAGAATGAAGATATTAGGAAAAGGATTACTTTCTCTAGTTCCATGGAGTACTTAGAGATATTTTATCTGTTTCTCTTAAAACCTTTGGCATTGCATACGATAATTTTCAGACTATAAACATGTGGAAAACTGCTTGAACTGCTTTCATTGACTCTAGAGAGTTGTGGTAGCATTATGGACTTGGCCGGTCTATATCAAGTATTCGTCAACCCTTTTAACCTAAGAGACCAACAAGAAAGACACTTAATAATACATTTACATTTATTTAATTCCCTGAAATCAATTGGTCCGAAATACCAGCCACACTACCTTCCAGCTACTAATGTAATAGTAAGCAAGTAATCTAAAAAAAAGAGTCCGCAAATTTGAAACCAATGAGTCGAGTAACTATAACGTTTCAAACTAATTTATCTGTTTGGTCATTAAGGTATTTTTATCTTTTTACCTTGCGACCTCGAGACTTAAATTAGACTAATTTTAGCATTTGTTGCGAACGAATACCTTTGCCATTCTTGGTAGAACAGTTATTCAATAAATTTTTAGTTGATCATCGGGACAGAATTTAAAATTACCAAACTTTTTCTATAGCATAACTATCCAAAATATACTTAAGTTCGAAAAAATTATACACTTTGGGATAATAATGAGAGAGATTTCGAATACTATACCAAGTAAACTTCTATGGGCGAACTTAAAATGGTACGAATTTATTGGCTGTGAAATCATAAAAAATATAATTGATCCTGTATCTTTCCGCTGGATTTTTGTAGAACTAACTAACTTTAGTACTTTGGAACATCGAGGGTTATGGGAGGGCAGATGAGCTAGCTATTAGGTTGAGTTCGGCTCTTGACATCGCTGCTGCGGACTGAGGCCATATTGAAGGCCATTCTTGCTTCTCACTACCTCACTATAGCCGGACAGAAGTGGAGATGACTGACTACCTGCGCCACGTCCAAGAAAACGTGACCTCAGAACAAAACAACTGATAGAGTGTTCTCGTTGCATTATCTCACGCATTACCGGTGTTCTCACAGGCGATTGGAAGAGTTGGGAGAACATACAGCTAGACTTAATCTTTCATTCAATACCTGCTAGCGTAGCTGCTCAGGAAGGAAGAGGGAGAGACAGAAAGTCTCTTTCACTATTTATGTGCCTGCCCAGGTTTGGCAAGAGCAAGACTTTGCTCATTTGGTAAACCATTCCTCCAATGCAATAATGAAATCTCAGAAATCGAGATAAAAAGGCTACTTACTCCTTTATTTGAACCCCAGAAAGTGGGCATAACTCTTTGGGGTTCAGATGCAGAGGCTTATACTGACTAAGACCACGCCCTTTTACCAAAAAAAAATAATTAAATAATACCTAACAATTGAGGAAGGTTATATCAAAATAGTGCTTTGCACGAATTATGTTTTTCTGATGAAAATAATTACTCAAAAAAACAACAACATCAACAACTTTATTACTAATCCTGAAACTAGTCCGTAACCATTTAAACAGCTACTGACAACATTCAGGGACAACTTGATGACAATTTCCAATTGGGGTTTCATTTCATTTCGAATGAAAAGTGAATTTATAAAAGTGCGGGAGCATTTTTAATGAAATCAACATTTAATTAAAAGCAAAAAACTTCCACTTAACCAGCAAGATAGGTAAAATGAGCATTTCTTCGAATTTGGGGGGACAGTAATAGTTAGTTTCAGCATTTACCATATATTAAATGATTCAGTGTCCTTCACTTCATTTCATTTCATCTAGTTTGCACAACGAAAATCTTGCATTGACTTCTTCATTTTATCACCCCCTTTTTCATCATCAATAGATAAATACTTTAATCTTTCTGTGATTTTTTCGCATACGTATGTATGTATTTACTTTATGGTGAAGAAGACCAAATTCCAAAAACACCAGTCGCTCGCCATGCCACGTCACACCAGGCAGCAGCGTAAATTGCGTGCGTATCCCATTCAATTTAATTATTGTACAATAAAGATACAAAAATGAATCATGCATGGTTGGTTGAGCACACACAGGCAAAGTGGTCCTTGTTATTGTGCGTAGATAGATGAAGTGAGTATCTGCCTATGACTACACACTACTTAGATACATTTGTTGCACTTTATTTAAGTAGTGTAGTGTTTTTGTCTGTCCGAACGTTGATGTCATCAGCTCAGCATTTATGTAATAATAAAGCTTTTTACCCTTTCTCCGGTTATTTAGCGTTTTATTTATTTGCCATTTAGCGTGTATTAGTGTATCTAATGTTGAGAATATTGCACGGTGTTTTGAATGCTCTTGTTTTGAATCATTTTCGGTGAACCAAATCAAATCATGGTAGATAAATTATTGTAAGTATTTATGCAGTTTTGAGCAACTTAATTAAGTTTTCTAATTTGGGATATTTCGTTAATTGATCAACAGGGCTGTACGAACTATTCCAGATGCATAACTATTTCATGTCTGAAATTCGAATTCATCATTCATCATAACGCCTCCTTATTGTCAGTAGAAGGAGGTATAGGGAAGAACTTTACTACTATGGTATTGTACTTTACGAATGGAAAGCTTCGGTGTTCGCGGTTTTCGAGCGCTTCTAGTTTTATGAACTCCATGGGCTGTTGTGTGGTCGCTGTGGCGTAGTGGTAGTGCGTTGGACTGTTACGCAGAGTGTTCGGGGCTCTAATCTCGGCACAAGCAAAATCAAAAAGTAGAAAAACAATATTTCTACACAGCACCATCTTTAGGCAGGTATAGCAATCCTACAAGAGTAAAAATTGCCATTGAAAAGCTTTTTACTTCGCCTTTCGAAATCGGCAAAAAACTGTAGGGTCTCTTCCATTCATGTACAAATATAACACGCACAACTTGAGTGGATGCGAAACGCTCGGCCTGGGCCCTCCATGGGCTGTTGTGCTATTAAAAATTTAAAAACAAAAAAAAAATAGGGCTGTTGTTCTATTCAAGAAGTAGAAGAAGAAGAAAAAGTAAAACTGATGCATTTAATTTGTATGACCTACGTCTTTAGTTCATTTAGTTCACCAGCTACACTAGTGATCGTCATTATAAGACCTCTATGAAACATCTCCAAAGATTGTCGTCTTCAGTCATGGCTTCCATCTCACCGCATAGCCTACTGAAATTGTCTCTCAAGTTTCTGATACCATGCAAATTTTTTAATGCATTTCTTGTTATATTGTTGTCTACTGTTCACTTCAAAGACCTGATCGAGCGATTGACACCTAAAGGCGTCGGAAATCAGCATTTGCGATTTGTGTTGGGCCACCAATGCCTTACAATGCTTTGTAGGAATTTGAAATTTACACTAGAAGTTAATATTCATTTAGTAGCCAAACACGTTTTGAGGACGTAAAATCGATTTCAGTTGACGGTACTGACTGAATGAACTGTTTACTTTTAATAAAGGGTGATTTTTTTGCGGTTTATGGGAAGCGACATCATTGGGCCATACTTCTTCAAAAACGATGAAGACCGTAACGTTACGGTCAATGGATAAAGGTGCCGGTACCGGTACCGGTACCTTTCGATGATAACAGACTTTTTTTTGCCGAAAATGCAACAATTGGACTCGGCCGACATGTGGTTCCAACAGGACGGTGCCACATGCCACACTGCACGCGTCACTATGAATCAATTGAGAGGCGATTTTGGTAAGCAGTTAATCTCACGTCTTGGTGCAGTCAATTGTCCACCAAGATCGTGTGATTTGACCCCGTTAGACTATTTTTTGTGGGACTATGTTCAGTCTCTTGTCTATAGGGACAAGTCAAACACGATTGCTGCTTTGGAAGCCAACGAAAAATTTTTTTTATACCCTTAAGTAAGCTGAGACACGTGGCTGCTTCTTTCGACACGTCAAAAATGTGTTTTTTTTTTCAACCGAAAACATCACATTGGATGGGCATGCTCAGAACATCAAGATGCTTGCAATCTCCGCAATAGCATGCCCACCCATATCTAGGAGGTTAACGGGTTAACGGGTGGGAAACTCGTTTGTTAGATAACCGACAGCAATGGCTCTTACGCGCATTGAACTCAACTCTATTCATGAGATCCCACTCGGAGATTGACTGGGGATCTTTATTCAGTTATTCAGTGAGTCATTCATAACATGCTTCTCCCTCTTAATCTCCAAAGAGTTAGGGTGTTTTGAACAGGTACTGAGAAATGGTACTGTCATCGGTAAGCGAGTAAATGGGATTCTTCGTTAATGACAGAATGTCATTAATGAAGACAAGGAAAAGGGTAGGAGAGGGAACCGAACACTGCGGTACTCCAGCATTAATGGCAAGATCTTCCGAAACAATGCCGTTTATCACAACACGGATAGAGCGGCCGCTTAGAAAGTTCGCGATCCTCCATCGTGTGAAGTTACTATCGACCACATGCGCAATCAGTTTTGACACCAGTTTTTTTGCCGCAGTCTATCAAACCTCCTTGAAATATCCAGAGCAACCGCCTTGCTCTCACTTCAGCCATAGACTCTGTGGTACCAATGCTCGGTGAGGACCGTCATGAGATCGACCGTAGTTTAAAAACTTCTAGTAGCTAAATTCTTCTGGAACAACAATTTTTACAAAATCATCCCAAGGCAGCCGAATAATAATAATTGAAATCTCGGTAATGCAATATAGCAAATTAATAATTCTATAAATTCGAATTTCTTTAAACTACCCCATAAAACTTTTTGAAAAATAAAAACTGCAATTTCATAATTGAAAATGATATGAAGGAAACGAACCGGGAAAGGAAAAATATTCAAAAACCCACAAGCAGCAAAAAAGAAAAAAAAAACAGTAAGGAAAAAACTTGTAAAATACGTAATCATTTAGTAGAAACGTTTATTTCATTATTACCCTTAAAATACTATACAAGCTCAAGCAGAAACGGGCAGAGGGAAAGGTCACACACACACACACACACAAAATATCAAACAGAAGTAAAGGCAAGGGAAGATACTTTTGTAAAGTGCATAAAATAATTTTTGAAATTGAAAAAGTCAAAAATTGTCGAACAATTTAACTGGGAAATCTTACCATTTCCGACCCCCCCCCTCCCCCCCTCACCCACCGCTCAAAACCTCACCCCCTTCCCTTTCGCATTGTTCACCCTAGCTGAAGTGTATCTTCAACCGAAGAAAAAACTAAAAACCGTAACGGAAGTATTTTGCGCCGCAAACAACGCCAACCCTCCTGTTCTTCCGGTTCTTCTTATTGAAAAGGGTGTCGTTGGCTTGTTTGACAACAATATGAACAACGCAGTACAAAGTGCCTAGAGAACAACAACAACAAGAACAACAACAAATACGACAAATAATAATAGCAACAATATCAACAAGAATCGCTTCATTGTGCGTAAAGATTATGAGCATCTTCCACTCCCTCAGTTCCGCCCCTCCCCCAGCCAGCCAGCCAGCAGATTGTGTGTTTTATAGCACTAGCGCTACAAGTTGGTACATATGTACTTATACATATACAGACAGACGGAAATATGTACGAGTATATCTATCTACTCGCAGTTGTACACTGTGGGGGAGAACGTAGTAAATTGAAATACAGTAATATTTGAATCGAATATGAAAATATTGAAAAATTATTTAAGAATGAGAAACTTTTGAAACAAATAAGTTCATATTTCATATTTGCGTTTGATTTGAATAAGGTTTGTTGGAATAAATTCCGGTAAAAATGTGGAAAAATCGAAAAATTTTCAACGACAAATAAGGAATGTTCCTTTCATTCCGTCCAAACAGAAAATACTCGTAGTCCAATTTAAAACTTCTGAAAACTTCCATTTAAAAGATGGTGTTTATAAGAGTAGATCGGCATACAGGTGACTTTTGTAATCCCCATCATGACATCGCTTTTTGGAAGGAGCGACTAAATATGTCTGGGGACATATTTGTGGATATTTGTTACCGTGTCGATCGATTTAGTTGAAATTTAGTGTACCTAAAATATGGAAACGGAGTGTTAACTTCTGACTTGGCGCAGTTTTCATATTTTAGTTCTTCCAATCACACACTCTCCTTCTGAGTGATACCCCGACTTAACAAGGTTTCCATATTTTGCCTAAAATTGCAAGACTTCTTGTTGGTAACATCCATGAAGATTGTTATCATAAAGGGTTCTTTAAATTAAAAAGTAGTAAGAAGCTGTGGCGTAGTGGTAATGCGTTGGACTGGTACGCAGAGTGTCCGGGGTTCGAATCTCGGCACAGGCAAAATCAAAAAGTAGAAAAAATAATTTTTCTACACGGCACCACCTCTTGGCAGGCAATGGCAAACCTACAAGAGTAAAAATTGCTATGAAAAGCTTTTCACTTTGCCGTTCGGATTCGGCATTAAACTGTAGGTCCCTTCCATTCAATGTACAAATATAACACGCACAACATGAGCGGATGCGAAAAGCTCGTCCTAGGCCCTTCATGGGCTGTTGTGCCATTTAAAGTAAGTAAAGTAAAGTGGAAAAGGTTTAAAAAACGGTTAGGGAAATAGTAGCAGAATATAGTAGTATAAAAGTAGTGAAAAATAGTGCCCAGTACAAGTTATTAGAAAAGTAGTAGATATTAGTAGTAAAAAAGCTGAAGGGAAATGATTTATTATTGCACTGAAGTCCAACTGGCCATTAAAAGTAAAGTAAAGTAAAGTCCAACTGGCACGGAAGACCCCTATGAAAACTGTGGGCCCTGTGGGAATCCAATCCCTACACACCCCTCTCTTCCTCAGGCCAGTGCATTATACTACAAAAACGAATACTCTTTTTGGTAAAAATGTATTTAAAACACATTTTTTGCGTTCGTCAATATATAAATTCTTTATAAAACATTTTTTTTGCTGGCCCAAGTGAAAACACTTTCCATATTTGAAACATTCCGCGTATTACTTGTTAGGTATTTTAAAGCTTTCATATTTCAGCACCTTTCGTTTCCGTCTAAATTTTTTACCTTCCGTATTTTTCGTTGCATATTTCAGCCTTCCCTATTTTCCATATCCATATAATACTCGTAGTATGCCAGCCATGGGCATGACCTAGGTGACTAAGTCATTCAAAAGGCCTCCATTGAATTGCATTTTGCTTCTTTAAGCTAACACTGGAAACCAGACCATCATCAATAGACCCTAGGAAATGAAAATCAGGCAATAGCAATTCTAGCTAACGTCTATGTAGGCCTACAACAAATAGAGCAAATTGAGAGATTATTTTATGATTGAAATATAATCGACAAAAGTTTTTCACTTGTTGAAATTCAACGCAAAAGGAATCAATTACTTTCGGGGAATTATTCTAGCCTAGTGCAATTCAATTCCACAAAAGTCGTTAACTACACAAGGAAATAGAAAATCTTAAGTTTTCAATTTTCCCATTCCATTACTGAGGAATGGAATTTTTAAAAAATTAAATTGTTGCATTACAAAAAATTGGAAACCAATTGTAATTCCAAAGAATTTGAATTGAGGTAGAATTTAATTCGTAAGTGGCTGTTTCCTCGTACTCTGGAAAAATATATACCTTAAATTTCTAACTATCTCCTTTCGCACAGTATTTCACGCTTGCGCTAGTGTAAACAGCCACTAAAGTTATAATTACTACCCACCTCTGTGTGTGTAAGTTAGAAGAAGCTGCGATAACGTGTATTCGGCAGATATTGGATGCATCACCGGTGAGTGAGAAAAGTATTTCTTGTTAAATTTCATTTGCGAGTCGTTGAAACTATAGGGTGCACCATTTTTTATGTCGGTATGTAAACATTGAATAATTTCAACATTTTTCAACCGATTGACTTGAGTAAACATGTTTTTGAAACATCAATTCGGTACAATTTTAACCATGAATCGCTTCACGCCGAAACAGTGTCGCTGTACACTGAAAATAGCCGTTCAGTTGTGTTAACTCAAAGTGCATATCGTTGAAAATATCGTGGCCAACAAGCCACGGTATCCTGTGATTGCATTTTCTCTCCCATCCTCTCTCACTCTCCCTCCTTCTTCCTCCCACCTATCAGTCTTCCTTCCAAACAACACAATGCTCTGCATTTATAGGGCTACACCCTGTGTGTAAAATGTATGAATAAAAAAAAGCATCGTCTGACAACACTATTCGTCGTTTGGTGTCGAATTTTGTTGGGCACGTGACAGTGGGAGATCGTCGAAAAGCCGTTTATCAACGCCCAAGACGTTCCAATGAACTGGTTGAAGCGGTAAGAGAGAATGTTGCCGAGAACCTACATGTGTCGTATCGTTACCGCGTTCAGCATTTTGGTGTCAGTGGAATCACCTTGCGGTGCATTTTGAAGGATGATTTGCTTTTGTTTCTGTAGAAAGTGCAATTGACTCAGAGAATATTGCCGACAGACCGTCGACGATGCTTAGAATACGGCCAAGCGGTCGATTGAATGTTGACACTGAACCTGACTTTTGGAAGCAAATTTTGCTGCCCAACGAGGCCGTTTCATACTCTCTGTCGCCGTTAACAAGCTAAATTGCCGCATTTCTGAAACGGAAAATACACACGAGATCCATGAAACACCATTGCATGACCAAAAAGTGACTACTTGAGTTGACGTTTGCGCCAAACCCATCATTGGGCCATTTTTCTTCAGAGAAGGCGAAACAGTCGATGGGAATCGATATCGGTAGATGTTGGCTCATTATGTCTGCCCACAAATGTTTGTGGACGGTTACTGGTTTCAACAAGACGGTGCAAAACAAACAATTCAGCTTCAGCAATGAAAATACCCTGGACGTGTCGCCTCAAAAAATGGCGACATGAACTGGCCACCCAGATCTCCAAATTTGACCCCCTCGGACTTCTTTTTGTGGAGTTAGTATTTGAAATGCAAAGTGTACGCCAGCAAGCCTCAGACCATTGACGAGCTCAAGGCAAACATTCGTACCGAAATCATCGTTACACCACCCAAGATGCTCGAAAAAGTGATGGAAAACTCAACAAAAAGAGCACATTTTGCTTTGGTCAATAACGACGGCCACTTAATTTATGTTGTATTCAAAAACTAGTTCAAATAAATTGTAAAAAACCAAATTAAATAAAAATACCTCAAATATGAAAATGAGTTACACCATTATCACATACCGACATAAAAGATGGCGCACCCTGTACATAATATGGAATTAATATTAGTAAATCTGTTGAAACACTGGAAAAGGCACAAAAGTTAAGCAGTTAATTTAATTCAAAATACTTGTAAGTGCTTCTAGTTTGTACTCGTATTTACTTCAGTTTTTCTCCTCAGTGTACGGGAGGGTACAAGCGATGAGAATCGTATACATATTGTTCCATACGTTTTTAAGTTTAGTACTTTGTCATAAGTAGATATTTCCACGCAATCAGATAAAATGCTGCACAAATTACCGTTGCCGTACAATCGTACACAAACACACACACACACACACACACACACACACAGTATTTACATATAGTACATGTGCCGGATTTCGACATTGTCAATGTTCGTTGGCATATGTGAATGTGTATGTCATGCATTGCATACAAAATTGTGCTGGAGCTGGAACTGTTGTTAGTGCTGGAGGTGGTGAGTGGGTGGCCGAATTGATGCTTCCAACTATTCCTTATAAGTTTTCTCTATCTCCATGTCTTTAGCTCCACTTTCATTTCATATGTTGATGCTTCTTCATAAATTGTTTGTAGATAAGTACTCGTAACAAGTACGCCGCACATACGCGCAGTCAGTCAGTCGCGTCGTTTACCTTCACGTTTTTACTTTAGTATCGTATCAATTTTTGCCTTATAAAGTATTGAAATCTTGTTACTTTGACTTTGGTTATGTTATTCTCGAATATTGTTATTGCTGCTGGTGTTGTTGTTGTTTTGTTATTTTCTTGTTTACTTTTATGTTGTTTGTTTTGTCATTGCAAATATGCATACATACATACAAACATAAATGCTTGTTTACATGATTCTAACACCATTGACTAGAAGAATATATTGCATGCGATATTATTTGGATGTGTTTGCGTAAATAATGCGAAAACAAATGTGCGAAAGTGTTTTAAAGATATCATTCATTGGCTTGGTATGGTTCGTAACTTTATACTTGTATATATTTTATTTAGTTGTAATCAGTTTAGTTCAATTAAAGTTTATGAAAAAAATATTAAAATGAGTGATAATCGTGAGTGATACTTTTATCGTTTCGTTGTAAATTTTCCCATTTTCTTCATTGATCGAAACAATTTGAGATCATTTATATGCATATGTACTTTTAAAGCCCACATACCTATGTATACCAGGTTTACAAGTATGAAGTGAGCAATGACATCTCTGTGTCGCTAGGTTAAACTATACGCTCTGTCAAACCATCTGATTGGCGCCATTTCTTCGCATTTAGTTCTGTCAACAATATTCAGTTCATAAACAATCAAGTTTCATACAACAATATTTTTGTTTTCTCTCGTAAAAATGTCGAATTTTGTGCCTACAAACTACGATTAGCGGGCATCATTGATTTTCTGCTTCCAATTGAAAAAATCTGCTGTGGAGTCTCATCGAATGCTTGTGGAAGCTCACGGCCAGCACTCTCTAGGCAAAACACAGTGCAGCGAGTGGTTCAATAAGTTTAAAAGTGGCGATTTTGATGTGAGAAACGAAGAACGTGGAAGACCACCGAACAAGTTTGAAGATGCCGAATTGCAAGCTTTACTCGATGAGGATGAGGATGATGATCAAACGCAAGAACAACTTGCAGAACAATTAAATGTGGCCCAACAATGCATTTCTGAACGTTTAAAAGCCATGGGATTGATTTTGAAGATGGGAAGATGAGTGCCGCAGTACTGAAAGACTGCAAGAAAATCGAGAAACCACCTGTGAAATGTTGCTCGCCAGGTACACAAGAAAGTCATATCTGCATCGAATTGTTACTGGCGATGAAAAATGGATCCATTTCGAGAATCCCAAACGTAAACGATCATATGTTAAGCCTGGTACATCGACAGCAAAGCCAAATCGCTTCGGAAAGAAGACAATGCTCTATGTTTTCTGGGACCAGCGAGGTGTTATCTGGTTTGACCTTCTGAAACCAGGTGAAACAGTTACTGGTCAACGCTACTAACAACAATTGCGCCAAAAACGTCCAGAATATCAAGCTGGCAACACAAAGTGATTTTTCTTGATGACAATGCACCATCGCATCGAACAAAACAGACTCGGAAATTGGTAGATTCGTACAGCTGGGAAACCCTCCCCCATGCGGCTTATGGCTTATTCACCAGATTTGACTCCATTTGACTACCACTTGTTTTCATCAATGGGGCACGCATTTGCTGAGCAGGACTTCGATTCGTACGAAAATGTGAAAAAATGGCTCGATGACTGGTTTGGCTCAAAAAACGAACAGTTTTTTTGGCGAGGAATTCACAAATTACCAGAGAGATGGGAAAAATGTGTAGCTAGCAATGGCCATTCCTTTGAAAATTGAATGTATAACCATTTTTCTTTAAAACAATACCGGTTTCATACGTGTACATGGAAGTAAATTTTAATTATCGAAATCCTCGGCCTAGGCCCTCCATGGCCTGTTGTTCCATTAAAAGAAAGTAAAAAAAGGATCCAAATTTATTCATTTACTCTATTTGTCTTCAATATCAGGTTCTGTTCTAGTTCTAGGTTTTTTTTTTGAAATGTGGGTAGAATTGCAATTAGGTAAGAGTGTGAGAGGTTTAATGTTGAACCATAAAACCATTAAGTCTTAGAAATCGCATGCGATTGCAGGAACATGAAGCACAGCTCTCGTCTAGGAAATGTTGAAATTAAGCTACATCTTCTGTTTCTAGACGATTACTTGAAATGTACTACAAATTGCATTAAAACATCCAGCTGACCAATACGGAATAGTTTTTGGAAACACAACAATCTTAGACATGCAAGGCATTCTAATTGAATCTAGTCCAGTAGAAGTCAAGAGAACAACAGTCAGTAAGACTCGTCGCATGAAACTCGTAAAAATACACCAAAGATTCTCCACTCTTAGGTTCTTGGGGTACTTTGAACCCGATACGTTTGCTTCGCTCAAAAATTGTCTGATTCGAAAACTTGTCTGCCTCAAAAGTACTCTTTATCTCGATTCAACCACGGTTTCTACCGCAGATAATATCAGCTACTTACTTCCTCGGAATGCATTCAGTTTTTAAATTTGAAATTGTAATCTCAAAGAAAATATCAAATGCCATCCACCCAACCACCCACAAACCTGCAAGTACATAGAAGAAAAACAAAAACAAATGCCTTCTAATAAAACACAAAATAAATTTCCAGTGATAAATCAAATGAAATAAATAAAAAGTAAATTTTTACAAATCTTTAAATTCGAGAACCAAAAATCGCTAATGAAAAGCGTCACAGAAAAGAGAGAAAAAGAAAAAAAATATTGAAAAGCACAGCGTCAAATGTCACAGCAACATGTGGCAACTTGAAGCGATATTAAAAAAAAAAAAAAAATCGTACACTCTGTAGAATTTACGTGTGTCATAGTAAAGAAAAATACTGTTGCCACTTGACATGGTCAAGCTGAGTTTAAGAAATTTCTACAATAGCAAATAAAAAATGGCGACAAAAATAAGAAAAACCAAAACTCGTTATAGAAAAAGCAAGCGGAAAAATCTTAATTGAAACGGCGTTTTTCACATTTTCACATTTTCCATTTCGTTTTCAGTTTGAACTGTTTGAAATGACAAAGCAGCTGCTGCCAACAGTGCCACTGCATTGGAACCATGCCCACCAACAACACTCCACCTATTTTTAATTAGTGTGTCTCTGTGTATGTGTGTGGTAGCGTGTGCGTGTGAGTGTGTGTGTGTGGCGTGTGTGTGTGTTAGTGCAGGGGGAGGGGGATGAAAAACATTGTGAAAAGTAACGCAGCAACGTTTTTTAATTGAAATTCTCTACTTTTTTGTTCCATATCGCAAATAAGTAAATTTAATAACTCAAAAGGTGCACGAGCTGCCGCCGCGTCGCAAGATTAAAATGTTGAAGAAGAAATGCAGCAAAAAAAGCCAAAGTAGATAGTGACTCACAGCATAAAATGCCACAGCATTTGACGTTTTTATTATCAAATTTTATGCTTTCTTTTTCTTTTCCTTTTTTTGCGTTTTTTAATAATCTTTTTTTTTTTTTGCTCTGTTTATCTCACTTTTATACTTACATACATACAAAAAAAGAAAAGGGTCCGGTCCGGAGACTTCTAAAAAGTAAAAAAAAAATTTCGTTACACTCATTAATTTTTGCTCTCTCTTTTCCTTGATGCTTGCTGTTTCTTGTTCATGAAAGCGCATAATTTGCTTTTGGCATGAAGAATCAGGCTTATCACTTGAAAGAAAGAGGGCATTACATTTTATGTAGGAAAGGGTTAAAATTGCATTGTTTCTACGCGAATTGTCATTTAAATGGCCGCTAATAAAAATGCTAATGAGTTCATATTCTTTTTATTTACATAAAAGAATTTGGAAAAAATTTTAATTAATAAATTTACATGTGAAAGAAGTTAATCTCATAATTTTAATAGACCTTCACGATTTTTGCTTTATAATAATAATTGACGTACATATACAGGGTGCGCCACCTTTTATGTCGGTATGTGAATATTGAATAACTTAAAGAAAAAACCACTAATTTCCATATATTAGGTATTTTTATTTAATTTGGTCCTTTACAATTTACTTCGGGGCTAGTTTTTGAATACAACATCAATCAAGTGGCCGTCGTTATTGACCAAAGCAAAATGTGCCCTTTTTGCTGCGGTTTCTATCACCTTTTCGTGCATCGTTGGGGCGATATAACGATGATATTGGCACGAATGTTTGCCTTGAGCTCGTCAATGGCCTGAGGCTTGCTGGCGTACACTTTACTTCTCAAATAACCCCACAAAAAGAAGTCCGAGGGGGTCAAATCTGGACCTCTGGGTGGCCAGTCAATTTCGCCATTTTTTGAGGCCACACGTCCAGGGAATTATCATTGCTGAAGCTGAATTGTTTGTTTTGCACCGTCTTGTTGAAACCAGTAACCCTCCACACCCTTTTCAAACATTTGTGGGCAGACATAATGAGCCAACATCTACCGATATCGCTTCCCATCGACTGTTTCGCCTTCTCTGAAGAAAAATGGCTCTATGATGGGTTTGGCGCAAACGCCATCTCAAGTAGTCACTTTTTGGTCATGCAATGGTGTTTCATGGATTTCGTGTGGATTCTCCGTTTCAGAAATGCGGCAATTTAGCTTGTTAACGGCGACAGAGAGTATGAAATAGGCCTCGTTGGACAGCAAAATTTACTTGCAAAAGTCAGGTTCAGTGTCAACATTCGATCGACCGCTTGGCCGTATTCTAAGCATCGTGGACGGTCTGTCGGCAATATTCTTTGAGTCAATTGCACTTTCTACAGAAACAAAAGCAAATCGTACTTCAAAATGCGCCGCAAGATGGTCCCACTGACGCCAAAATGCTGAGCGCGGGGACGATAAGACACATGTGGGTTCTCGGCAACACTCTCTCTTACCGCTTCAACCAGTTCATTGGAACGACTTGGGCGTTGATGCACGGCTTGTCGACGATCTCCCACTTTCACGAGCTCAAAAAAATTCGACACCAAACGACGAATAGTGTCAGACGGTGATTTTTTTTATTCATACATTTAACACACAGGGTGTACGCAGAGCAATTGGAAGCAAGATTAATATATGGAAGGAAGAAGGGAGAGTGAGAGAGCGTGAGAGAGGGAATGCAATCACAGGACACCGGCTTGTTGGCCACGATATTTTCGACGATATGCTCGTTGAATTAACACAACTGAACGATTATTTTCAATGTACAAGCGTCAATATTTCGACGCGTGAAGCGACTCATGGTTAAAATTGTACTCAAGTCAGTCGGTTGATAACCCTGTATAAACCTACGAAAATTTATGATTAAGTCCAGTTTACGAAATTCTTCATTTTCACTACCATTTCACAGGGACTTCTTGAAATGTCAAACAGTATCTAGCATTTATTGAGAACTCACTAATCTTGGATTGCATTCAGCGATCTGCCAAGGAGTTCAATTGCATACAGTACCCAACTCAAAGTATAAATTTCATCGGTATTCTGGTCTCGTGAATGGCTTGAGTTTTGATTATGTAAAATATTGTTTTTGGTGTGAATTTCGCTCTTATGTATTTTACATTAGGTTTTGGGTTTGATTTTTAATCTGTTCTTGGTCTGAATTTTGGTCCACTTTTAGTCTGATTTCTGGTTAGAATTTCGCTTTTAATTTTTATCAAAATTTGGTTTAAATTGTGAGCCGAGCTTCGATTTGATTTTTCATCTGGGTTTTAGTATGAATATCGGTGTAAATTTTGATCGGATTTCTAAAATGTTTCTTTTGGTTCGGGTATTTATCAAAATCAGACTTAACCAAAACTAAATCCTAGATCTGCCATGGGCTGTCTAAGGAGAACTCTGTGCATTATTATTATGAGGAAAAAATCAGTTCCTGCCAAACATATGGAGATGAAAATGTCTCTTGCCTTAGTTTTATATAATATTTTGGTAGTGATTTTTTTTTTTTCACTTCCTAACTTAAATATTTTACTTAGTGAAAATATTATATTTATTGGGTGTATAACTCGTAAATTTTTTACCTACAAAAATATTGGTTTATTTCAATAACAAATGAAAGCAGTGGCCATCGGAAGTTATGACATTTTGAAATCTTTCAGGCAATTTATGGATGGATGCCTTGGCAAAATCTTCTTATGAGGGCTATTAATGAAACAATCCAATTTTTGGTACTTTCAACTGAAATAAAGCTCATTCCAGTAGGAGCATTCTGCATCGATCGAAATAAGTGATAATCGGACGGAGCAAAGTCTGGTGAATACGTGAGCCATATCATAAATATAGTGAGCCAAAACTTCGGATCAACTATTTTCATAATAATTTGTAAGCGATCTAGCGACATGAAGGCACACGTTGTCTTGATGGAAAATTACACTCTCGTGCCTGATCGCTTATTCTGGTATTTTTTCGGTTATTGTTCTCTGCAAACGAATACAGAGCATTGACTCGGCACCCAATTTTCTTCATTTTGAATGAATCTCAATGATTTTAGGCGGTTGGAAATTGCTGCTTAACTCCCAATGTTATTGCAAGTTCCCCCAGCGTTTGATACGAGTCTTCATCGAGAAATATCTACAATTCTACATCTTTAGCACGTTCCTTGTCTTTCGTGTTAAAATCTCCACTTTTAAAACATCGAAACCAGAATTCGTATGTTTTACTCGATGGATGACGTACATTCACCGTAAACTTCCAACAGCAAATCGATCACTTTAAGTAGCCTTTTTTTTCAAAAAACAAAACTTCCCGCAAATGCTCTTTGGCACATATTGTCAGAAGGTGAACTAGGCTTTAGCCTAGGAAGAGGTATTTTATTGGGTTTATTACCATAGTTGAAAATTGCTATGCCAACATGTTAGAAGCACAAATAGGTTATATCGTTTACACTTTGGCAAATTAATACATACTTAGTATAAAACAAAAGTCACATGATTTAGCTAAAACATGAAAATAGTTACAGTATTGCCAGATGTGATTTAGTGCAAGTTACGACATCAATTGCGAATCCACTAATTTTCAATTAATACACCCAATAAAATATGTACCTCTCCCTAGGCTAAAGCGTAGTTCACCTTCTGAAATTATACAGATATAAAATTACGGTGCATGCACATATTGAGACAAAAGCGGGCAAATCATAAGCCTCGAAGCCGATTTGTACGTAAAACAGGAGTTCGGTAGTAGCTTAACTTACTTAACTGGCACTACAACCGATGATCAGTCTTGGCCGCCTCTACAAAGCTTCGCCAGTCGCCTCTGCTATGCGCGCGCTGGCGCCAGTTGATGCCAAGTGCAGTCAGGTTGCCCTGCACCTGGTCTTTCCAAATGAGATTAGGACGTCCCCTTCTGCGTGTTCCTCCACCGTGGTTCGAATAAAACACCCTTCTAGCCGGAGCGCTTTCTTCCATTCGCTCAACATGACCCAGCCAGCGAAGCCGCTGAAGTTTTATACGCTTGACTATGTCAGTGTCGGCGTACAGCTCATACTCGTACACCTCATCGTTCCATCTTATTCGATACACGTCGTCCACGCATATTGGACCATTGATCTTATGGAGTATCTTCCTCTCGAACGCTCCTAACAGCCTCTCATCATTGATGGTCAATGTCCACGTCTCTGCGCCATACATTAGGACGGGAAGGATGAGGGGCTTATAGAGCGTTATTTTCGTCGGTCGAGAGAGGGCTCTACTTCTCAATTGCCTACTGAGCCCGTAGTAACAACTGTTGGCAAGAGTTAGTCTCCGCTTGATCTCAAGGCTGACATTATCTGTAGTAGCTTAACAGAAAACATTTCTAAATTGTTCAAGAATTCCTAATTCCTCATTGAAGACTTGAAAAACATACGAGTGTACATATTTTTGCCGACGACCATTTTGGTTGCCACACGCCTGCAACTTCAAACGTCACAATAAATTGGTTGCATTTCAAACAACTTATTTCCAATCATATTTGCTTGACGGAACCACTTTCATTCCCCTTAACCCATTAGCGTTCATCAATGACATTACAATTTCACCCAATATTATTTTTCCCAAATAGATTCGAGGATCCACCAACGATTGTGGATATAAAAATTTTTATAATTCCACCTGTTTTGGCTTACGCTGGTCATTAACACTTTTCGCTTAAAGTGAACTTCAAGGGACTGGGCAAAATGGTTCGTTATAACCGAAAGTTCGCTTAAATAAGCGAAAAAAATTTCATGGTTTATTAGAAATAAAGCGGGCACTTTTGAAATTAGTTCGTTTTAGGGGGAAGTTCGTTTTAAACAGGTTCGTTTTAAGCGAAAAGTACTGTATTCAAATACCTAAAAAGACGATTTGAGAAAAACAGATTAATACTTATCTCAGGTCTGGTCGAAAATAACACACTTACGTTTTATTTATTACTGGTAGGAATACTAATATCGCACTGCCCTATTCCAACTTCAAAAACATTTAAAAAAAAAAAAAATTTATACATATTTCCTAGTATTTGTTTTGGGCATTTGATAGATGGAGAATTATGGCCGAAATTATATATAATTGTTGCATTTTCATTTGAATGGTACATAGTAAAGTTTGTAGTTGACTACAGAATAAGAACTTGTCATGTGCACTTAGAACCCAGATAAGCTGATTGAATATTTCAATATCCATTTAAAATCTCAAGTAAATACGAGAACATACGTTGAAAGTTACAAACTTGAAATGTTGCAGTTCAACTTCCCAGTATTTATACATTCTGCCAAAAAATCCGAGAAATTCTCATTTAAAAAGCCCACTAAAAGGGATTGTAAGTTGTCGCTAAATTGGCATCACTGTCCTCTATCCTGACGTTTGAAGTTTAAGCACGATCTGTCATTTAGTTTGTTTACAGTGCTCGATTTTATCAGTTAAATTTTTACAATGAATAAAAATATCGAATAAAGAATTTGTCGCAAATGGAACATGAATGGAACTGCTGAGCTGTGATGCAGTTGAAAAATTAGAAATAGAACATCTAATGTCACGGCACTAACTCCCCGCTGACAATGAGAAACCTTCAAAAGGAAAAATGTCCTAAGAAGAGCTTTAATTTCGTATTCAAATGCAACTCGAAAAAAATAGAAATGGATATGGAAAGAACAGCCTAGGCCCCTAATTTTACTTGGTAGTAGTTAATTTATGTACAAAAATATAATGCGCACAACATGCGTATGGATGCGTGAATGCGAAAAGCTCGGCCTAGGCCCCTCCATGGGCTGTTGTGCCATTAAAAGAAGAAGTTGAAGATAGTGATTAATGATACCGTTTCTATCAATGGTAATGGCAATGCCAGAAGCATATCTCCGACTCTTACTGGGATATGGATCTGCATTATATGAGCATTTGAACAACAATGTTCGAATAACAAATTAATTCAGAAGTTCGAAAAGAACAATTTTATACTATTTTTAACTGTTTTTCTTTTAATGAATAAATTCTGATTCACCGCATAAATATATACATAGAAAAAATCACTGCTTACCACATTTTGAATCATCTTAGAAAAAATATTAATTTCGTAGGCCTGTGTAATTCGTACAGCAGAGGGTTGAAAATGGTTTCACAAAAGTTGCACATAAATGAAATGTTTGCAAAGTTAAATTGTAGATGGCACTCTGTGAAATGAGTACACTGCCATCTACATTTTCGAATAGTAAGAAATGCTACTTGTAGAATTTAGCAAAGCAATGTGCGCTTTACAATCAAACATGTTTGACGGTCAAATTCAACAAACAGCAAATCCAAGTCACGGAATTATGGTTTGCAACAATATGTTCGAAAGATTTACAACATTTTCAAACTTGTATGCTTGTTGCAACGCTTAATTTGGTAATGAATACAGTGCCGGACAATAAAATACACATTGCACTATAAAGCTTCCATTGATTTTTTTTATCGGGCTGTTTATGGCAAAAAATTTTTATAGAGAAGAAAATCATATGGTATATACTTCATAAATTTCTAGGTGGCAACACTACCTATACATTTAAATATTTTTTGGGGACTCCCAAACAAAAAAGTTGAAGCGAAGCATTCGAAGGCGGACAATTAAAATAAGAACAGCAGACGAAAAAATTTATATTTTAAAAAGAAAACTTAAATTTGTTTATAATTTGTACTGGTAAGCATTTAAATGGTAGCATTAAAGGTAATTCAACATATTAAATGTAAACTATTCCGTAATGTCACAGCAAAATGGGTCGAGCAAAGCACTGTAGCAAGGAGCAGCGTGATCTGGTAAAAAAACACTGCGAAATGAGGGACAAAGCATCTGCCAAATAGCTAAGACTACTAGCAGATTCTCTACATTTGTCTACCAATCTTTATTACCTCAAAAATTTCATTGCAAGAGAGGTAGGCCCCGCAAAACTACGAGTGCAGATGACAATCGCATAAAAATTTTGGCGGCACGCGATCCATTTAAGGCAGCTGCCACAATTAGAGAGGAGACAGGGGTTCAAATTTGTGCTCGATCAGTAAGGAGACGTTTGGTGGGAAAAAAACGGCACGAAAAGTACCAACGTTGACACAAAGACATCGAAAGTGTCCCATAGAGTTCGCTGAAGCGCACATTGAGTGGGATGGTTCAATTAATGCAAAAAAATGACCCAACGTATTATGGACAGACGAAAGCAAGGTGAATCTTGTTGGAAGTGATGGCAAACGCTGGGTTAGACGACCGAAAAATGCAAAATTGAGCCCAAAATATACTAGGAAGACGTTTAAGCACGGAGGTGGAAGCCACATGGTATAGGGGGAGGGGGTGAGGATGCTTCTCTTGGTAAGGTGTGGGCCCTCTGTATTGGATAAAAGAAACGATGGACAGATTTCTTTACGTAAACGTCCTTCAGGAGGTGATGCTTCCTTATGCTGAATGGGAAATGCCCCTGAAATGGCAAATGCAACAGGAGTACAAATTGCGGCCCAAAGCACACTTCAATCCTTGCGCGAGTTGGTTTTCCCATAATGGAATTCCCGTTATGACCTGGCCTTCACAATCTCCTGACCTTATCCGGTACCAGAGCTAAAAACAAAGACGAATTGTGGCAAAGCATTCAAAGAGCGTGGTATTCCATACCACAGGCCACTTGCTCGTCTCTGGTGGAATCAATGCCTACAAGGTGTAAGGCGGTTTTAAGTGAACAATTTCTAGAGAAATATTTTTTTAAGGTTTTTGGTTTCAGAACAAGGTGTTCTTAATTTATTGTCCAGCACTGTACATACATATGCTTTAAATATGTACAACCTAATTATATTACATACAAGTTACTAGATAACCTGGGAAAATCGGTTGCTTCAAAGGCAGAATACCAAAAAGTACATGGCAACGTAGACTAGAGAGAATAATAAATTTTGGAGTCATGAGGGACATATCGGGTCAAACCTAGACCATCAGTCGTTTTACTACAGGAGGTTTTACTGGTAGCTCTATGCTTCTCTAGGGAGAGTGACAGGATAGGGTTGATGAAATATTGAGATTAGAGTTGATAGAGTTGATTTTTTCAATAAGGTACTTGATTTTTAGCTGTGCTTGCCTGGGTACTTCAAATTTCAAGTAATCCAAAAGAGCACAAGAAAATCGCTGTCTTTGGCGTTGATATTTAGAAATATGCCAGCATAATTGAAAAGAAAAACATGATAGTTACGTTTATAAAAATTAGATCTCTCAGAGTTCAGTTCCTATCTAACTATCGACTATAAGGATGACATTTGCCCCCTGGCGCATCGTTTGATCAACCTCTCGGAAATGGCCAATGCTTACGAGCGTTCGGGAGAAGATCTTAAGATCAACTGTCAGAAGATCAAAATTCTCAGTCTTGCAGCGAAGTCCAGTGGAGTTGGAGATATTTCGGGAAACACACTCTAAGTGTGTCAACAAATTCACAAACATACCTCGGCAGCGTAATTGATGAAGGCAGCGTGACCGAAGATGACATTGCCTGCCCAATCCAATAAGTGGTCTTTGATATGATATCGTGTGGCGCAATAAAAATTTTCTCCAGCTTAAAAATTAGATTGTTCAAATGCAAATCACTCTCTGTGCTATTCTATGGAAGGTTACTAGAAAGTAACCGCGGCAATAACCAGGCAATTGCATCTCGTTGTTAGCCGGTGTCAAAGAAGGATAGTCTGAATATTATTGCCTAATACTACAGTAAACACCGGTTAAAAGTACTTCTCTTTGCCTATAATTTGTCACTTTTATCTGCAAATATCATCCTTTTAAGTGATTTCTGCGCTTAAGAAGTACCTTTTTTGTTTTTTTTTTTGATATATTCAACTCACCTATGAATGCAGAGAATTGTGTTGATTGAAAGAAAGTCCGAAATGTGGGAGTAAGAAGGAGGAAGAATGAGAGATGGAATGCAATCACAGAACACCGATGAACAGATAAACAAGTGTTATGCCTTTACCACAACGAACTTTTTTTCTTAGTTTATCAATGTCGACTATGTCCGCATGTAGCGCCAAAGCCCGAGATTTCGCATCCACTCATGTTGTACGGTTATATTTGTACATGAAGGGACATCTTCAGTTGACGTACTTAACCGGGGTTTACTGTATATCAATAGAAGAGTTGCCTAACTGCACCAACATGATTATTAGATTATCCTGGATTAGAAGATAAGCGTGGAAGTGGAATAGACCATACTCTGCATAATGCTGATAACAATATTGCAAAGGAAGCTTTGGATTGGAAACTGCCGATTGGTTTAGTTACGCCCCATGAAACCTGGAGGTGGAAGGCCCATTGTGAAGCTGGAACAAGCTAAAAGTGTTATCTAAAAACTGAAAACAACTGAGACCAGGCATCGTTGATGCCTTATGTACCTATGAAGAAACTGATGATGATGATGAAGTAGATACAGTTATATCAGAAAGGAATCTGAAACTGAAATACATAAATTATGTAGCTCTGGTTTGCAAGAAGGTTTATTGATCGCTATGGTGTAGTGGTAGTGCGTTGGACTGTTGCGCAGAGTGTTCGGGGTTCGAATCTCGACATAGGCAAAAAAGTAGAAAAAAAACAGCACCACCTCTTGGCAGGCAACGCTACATTTTTCATATCCTTCCTATCATTTTCGTTGGCGCTACATCCGGTCATAGTCGGCATTGATAAACTGAAGTACATTGTGGTAAAGGCATAACACTTGCCACAATGGCTGTCTATCTCTTTAACGGTGTCCTGTGATTGCATTCCTTCTCTCAATCTCCCTCCTTCTTCGTCTCACCTATCAATCTTCCTTCCAATCAACCCAGTACCCTGGATTCATAGGGGTACACCTTTTTTGGTTGATTGTATCAAAAATTTTGAAAAAACCTAAAACGATGTAGACTTTTAATTTACAGTTTTGGTTTTAATCATTTTATTTACAGTGAAGTAAACCAGTTTTAATAGTACTTTCATTTTCGGCTTAGAAACAAAACGATTAAGAGAGATTAGTAAAGAGTGCATGGATACAAAGTAAAAAGTTAAAACTTCAATTGAGTTGAAAGTTTCGATTAAAATGAGGTCAAGTACGGCACTTTTCACAACACTTTCTCGAAACTTACAGAAATATTTCGATTGCATTTTCCGAATTGGAGAAATCTTAAATTATGGAAGGGTTCCTCTATACTTCTTTTTTATTGGGCATTTCTTTCCATTGACATGGTCATACAAAATTAAAAATTGTCAATTAAACTAAAGAATAATAAACTCACAAACCTAACGTTTCGTGATAGTCTACTTTCTTTCTCTATTGTATTTAAGGGATTTTCACAGAAAATGCGTATCTTAAAGCTGATTACTTGAAATAAATTTGACATAATTGCGATCTTGATTACTTTCTGAACCGGTAGCTTAAAACAATTAAGATTAGATTTTAAAACCAGTAGCTTTACGGAATGATCAGAATGAATCATTTTTGAATCATTTTCGCTTAATGATTCAACTTTGTTTGGGTGTCACAGAGATGTCCATAAGTCTACGCACTTCTTTCAATTCCTTTAGTAGTGATTTTAAATTGGCACGTTCAATATTGAGAATGTGTGTTGCTTCACTGCTCTTACTGGCAGTAGGATATCCAGTAAATGCAGCATGCGAGATATTAAATTCAAATGTAGCACAATTAATAGTATCGGCTGATGTTTCTAGGAGCTCCACCGATTCCAATTCATTTACTGTAAGAGAAAATAAAATTCAATAGAAATATTAAGTGTTTAAAGTATAGCTTAAGATCGTTCAGTTCACTTAAGCTCTGCACGCTCAAATTCGTCTAATACAATATAAAACGCAAGTCAAATATCACAGCGAGCTGAGTGCCGAATATCAAACGCCGGTCTAGTTACCTTTAAAAGAATCAGCTATAAGTCTCTGACGTAGTGCTTCACCATATTCCCCCAATACACGACACATTGCTGCCGCATGGTCTTTGGGCAAACCGAGCTGTTGTATTTCTTCATTGAAGAATTTTATATCCGGATCATTGGCTATGGCAGCGAGTAGCAGCACGTGCAATGCTACCAGCGCAACTTTACCATCATCCTCTAGATTTTGATGCAGAAATTGTTTATCGTCCTCCTGCAGGACTTAAATGTGAGTATGCATATGCGTACATAAGTTTACCATAATGGGAATTCAACTAGCAACAGTGCAATTGCCGTACTTACATCGTGCTCTTGCCCACTTGCTGTATTGGCCGCTTTTGAAACTAATGTCTCAAACACATTTACATTCATAACCGAGAGATTTGAGATAATTGCTGCTAAAATCCAATCAGGACAATCACGGTCGTTAAGGAAGCGAAATTTCTAAAAATACAAAATGTAATTGCAGTTAAATGCTCTAATCGTAAACTAAATTAAGCTGAAATTATCTATTATCTGAAATGATATTTGAAATTTATAGACGCGTGAAGAATAAAATGAAATAGTTTTTATGTATACTTATGCCATTTAAAAGGGTTGCTGGAATTTTGATAAACTTTAAGGAATTTCTGCGCCCGATTCAATAAGTTGTGTCAAGCTTAAATAAATGAAATGGGTACGAAATTTTGGTATGAGTAAGTTTTGGCCAAAAGTAAAAAGGTAGTATGAACGAAAGGTAGTATGAGTAGTACGGCCGTTATGTCTGTACTTGAGGCAAAGTACCGGATAATAGCACTGAATGAGAATAAGGAAAGTAAATACTAAAAGCCTATTTACATGCAGTGATATCTTCAGGAGTTCCACAACTGAGAAGAAGGAGAAGAAAAGACAGAAACGAAACCAAAATTTGGCACCAGTTTTCAGGGCTCGTGATGCCCTACTGCTTAGTATTGCAGTAAGGAAAACATCAGCAAGAAGAATATCACATCAATTATGAGTGCTAGTTTCAAACTACATTCCGAAGGTGAAGGATGATTTTTTTGCTACTTGGTTTTTGACGTTTACAATTCTGACAGTTCTCGCGTGATTCTTGACATGTGCCAAAGTAAAAATGCTCGGGTGGTTTACCATTTCATCATGAATAGACTTACGCCTGAACAACGTTTGCAAATTATCAAAATTTATTAGCTGTGAAAAATGTGTTTCGCAAGCTACGTCAACCACCCACTGAACAGGCTATTCAGCTCATTGTGACCAAAGTTCGCACCAGTTTCACTTTATTGGACATCAAGAGAATATGGCTGCTGTATCCGTCAGTGTTGAAGAAGATCGCGATATGTCCATCCGGCGCCGATCGCAGCAATTGCGTTTGTGTTATTCGACCACCTGGAAGATTTTACGCAAAGATCTCGGATTAATGCCATTCAAAATATAGCTGGTGCAAGAACTGAAGCCAGACGACCTATCACAACGTCGAATTTTCGGTGAATAGACCTTAGAAAAGCTGGATGAGGACTAATTTTTTTTATCTCAAAATTGTCTTCAGCGATGATGCTCATTTTTGGCTCAATGGATACGTGAATAAGCAGAATTGCCGTATTTCGTATTTGGAGTGAAGACCAGCCAGAGGCAATTCAGCAGCTCACAATGCATCCCGAAAAATGCATTGTTTGGTGCGGTTTATGGACAGGCGGCAACATTTGGCCCTATTTCTTCAAAGACGATGAAGGCCGTAACGTTACGGTCAATGGAGAAAGGCACCGTTCGATGATAAGACTTTTTTTTTGCCGAAATGCAAGGATTGGACTCGGCCGATACGTAATTCCAACAGGACGGTGCCACAAGCCACAATGCCACACTGCACGCGAAACCATGCATCAATTGAGAGGCGAATTTGGTGAGCAGTTAATCTCACGTTTTAGTGCAGTCAATTGGCCACCAAGATCGTGTGATTTGACCCCGTTAGACTATTTTTGGTGGGGCTATGGGCTATGTTAAGTCTCTTGTCTATAGGGATAAGCCAAACACGATTGCTGCTTTGGGAGCCCACATTGAACGCATCATTGGTGAGATCCCGGCCGAAATGTATGAAAAAGTGTGCCAAAATTGGACCACTTGAGGCGTAGCCGCGGGCAACATTTAAGTGGATTAAAAAATTCATTCGCAAAAATTCTGTTTTTTTTGGAATTTTCAAAAAAAAGCTCTTAAAAATTTATAATCACGTCCATTATTAAACGTCAAGAAATTGAAAGTGAAGAAAACAATTAGTACTAGAATAATTTTTTGGTTGCGCCGAAGTTTTCTTCAAAAACGGATAGAGGAAAGAATTACATATGTATAACTCTTCTCAAAGAAAAAACCTCTGGTAAAAAATGGGATCTGTTACATGGGTAACGACTAAAACAAAATTTCTGTTTTCCGCAGGGTATACAATAACTTTCAATCGAGTAATTTGGGCACGCTGATTCCCAAAATGACATCTACTTAATCCGCTTTTGTTTTCGAGGTATTTCGAAAACAAATCTTATGCAAACATTCAAATTCATATATATTTTTTAAGTTTACTCCTTTCAAATTGTTTCTATATTTATGACGGGATAAAAGATGATCGTGGCAAAGCGAAAATTGTCACAGAAATTAAAGGCAGAGCCCTCTATCAGTAAAGTATAAAAAAATCACGATTCATACACATAAATAATGGCAGTATAATATGCATCCAATATGCGTTCTCTAGCAATCGATAGACGATTGATTATTCGCGTATGATTCATACCCGATTGATAGACGGCACTACCCATTAGTTTCTAGTAAAATTTGACATTTCAAACAAAAATTTTATATTTAAAACAGAAATCGTTAGAAATTTCTAAAGCTAATAGAATAAGCGAAAATACCATAGAATAGACTGAAAAAAACAAAGACGAGGCACAAACAAATGGCGACTGTGTTACGATAAAATCTCTAGCACTAAACACTGCGGGTGAGAGACAGCGAGAATGTAGACTTCGTCGGAAAATGGAAGTCCAACCAAATTCAGATTCTCTAATCGTGAAACCAAAAACCTGAAACAACTTGAGGCACAACATAATTCGAATTTCGTTGAAAAACAACAAGCAAAGACTAATGCGGATTGGCAAATTAGTTCATTAGAGCAAATAATTGCATCAACACTCATCTCATTGAGTCCCGTCGAAAGTCTTCAGATTATTCAGCACCAGGCAGTCATTGAGGTGGCCCAATTCCCAGCTTCTTAGTGAAAGAGAAAGGTCAGAAAATTTATGGTACTCGAAAATTTGCCTGAAAATCTTTCCTCCGTGGAAATCATAAACGAGATTTGCAAAATTTGTAATCAACCTCATAACATTCTCGAGTTCTCAGAGCTGCAAGTGGTTAATTTTCCATCTGTTGAGATTTAACAACCTAAATATTTTGATGATGATTATTATTATACCGATGATAACAATGACGATGATGGTAAGATTATAATTATAATGATGTAGCAAAGAAATGCGCATGAATTGAGTATGAATATTTTGATGGAGAGGGGGCGTTGCATGCATTGGAAATGCAAACGATCAAAATTAAGTTAATCCAGATGTAGCACACCTGGGATCAGAAAATCATCAAACTGAACTATACCAAGGCTTATCGATTGCATAAATCAACACATAAACAATTTCAAAACATGTTCGTTAAAAATTCCTTCGAACACGCCTGTGATATCTGCGATAGACAAGATTTCTAAACCTAACCTGAAAACCCAAAAGATAAACGTTCTGAGGAAGGGCGTCCCAATGAAGTGGGAAATATTCAATGAAATATTTGAACCGAAGATCATTCGTAATGCAGCTATGAGTGGTAATTAAATTAAAAAGCCTCAAATTATACACATACATAAAGTTTTTTCTTTTGAAAATATTGTTGTAAACGAACAAAAATTGAGCAATTTTTAAAATTCAATTCAATTTTACAATTTTAAAGAAATTTTTTGAATTTGAAGCGCTGGATTTGAGTTTATGTTCAGAGTTTACTTAGTTTTTCCACATAACAAATAATATTAATCAATATTTCAAAACTTAGTTGTCGGTAAATTGCATAAAATGTCTGATTTCATTTAGCCGTAGGTAACGAAGTTGGTAGGGCAAGGGACGAATAAAGCAATCAAAGGGTATAGTCCATCAAACATTTGCAATTTGACCTATAGGTTATTTTGAGGCTGGCAATTGTAATGTCATTCCTATTATATTATTATTATTATTATTATTATCTTTATTGGATAAAAGAACACCTTCTCGTACTTAAACAGTACGCACAAGCGAAAAAAATTCTGCTGTTGCTTAAAAAGTGCAAGAAGAACCAATCACATCAACTCGCAATCGTTCTCAGGAATTGAACATTTCACGCACTTCTTTGTTGCGAATTTTGTATAAAAACCTCGGTATGAAGCCGTACAAAGTTCAATTGGTACAACAGCTGAAGCCCTATGACCATCCGCAACGCTAATTGGGCTCTCGAACAGCTGAAAGAAGATGAGCATTTTTACCGAAAATCATCTTCTCTGAAGAAGCTCCACTTGATTTCAGTGGTTACGTTAATAAGCGAAATTGTCGCATCTTTAAGTTTCAAAAAATCTATGCGCCATTGTTGAGAAGCCAAAATGTAAGTGTCTGGTGTTAATTTTGGACCAGCGGTTGGCCATTGGTAAATTTTTCTTTGAAAATTAGGAAGGAAGATGCGTTACAGTGTGCATTATATGGTGTACGCTACCGCACAATTTTAACTGATTATTTGTGGCCCATTTTAGAAGATATGGACTTGGACAATATTTTTGGTTCCAACAGGGTGGAGCGCCGTGTAACACAAGCCGTGCAACAATCGCTCTTT
Source organism: Palloptera scutellata (assembly GCA_958295655.1). Taxonomy (NCBI): domain Eukaryota; kingdom Metazoa; phylum Arthropoda; class Insecta; order Diptera; family Pallopteridae; genus Palloptera; species Palloptera scutellata. Next base: position 53,578,546 of record OY282449.1, read on the forward strand.
TGCGTGGGAATTTTGAAAATCGTGTTATTAACTGTTTTGGGTGATGTGCAATGGTCACCAGGCAGTTCCGATTTGACTCCTTTGGACTATTATTTGTGGGGAGCCGTTAAAGATAAGTTTCACACTAACCATCCAGTACAATGGGCTACATAGCTTGAGTGCTTGAGGAACTGTCCTGCACTCGTAGGTTAGGTTCTCGGCCTTCTTCACAACCATCCATACATCCATCAACCATCCAGCAATAATTTAAGCTCTTAAGGACGAAATTAGTCCGATAAGTACAGCTTCTTACAGTCGAAAATGTACTGAAAAATTAGGTTGATCGTATGGGCTATTTACTGCAAAGGCAGCCTAGGAAATCATTTGAATGAAATACTGTCCCACAATTAACCGGAAGGATTGTACTTTTGAATAATAAAAATCATATTGAAAAACAATTATTCTTATTTACACCAAAATCAAATTCCAAATTATAATTGACCTACCCTGAATAATAAGCCATATTCAAGGTCATATAGTCATTGTGAAGTTTAATTTAAAAAAAAAAAAAATTTTTGTTTTTAATCAGTTTACATGCTACGATTTTATCAACTATTGTGCATCTAAAACTTATTTCTTCCCGCTACAGAAATTTTTTTAAATATTTATCTTGCATATTCTTGCTTCATTTAATACAAATTCTTTCATATGAAACTTCATTAATTGTTGATTAAGTACCTAAACATAGAATAAATACGTACAAAAGAAAAAAAGCAAATGGAAAGAATAAAACTAAAACTTTTAGAGCTATTTCTAAGTTTCGTTTTCCTAGCTGCAAGCTGGTAAAGTAAAGACAAATTAAAACTAAAATTTTAAAGCTAAATTAAGAAATATTTTACGTCAAAGAAAGGAAAGGGGAATACATTTTGAATTTACAAATAAACTTTTGTGCACAAAAAAAAAAAAAAAAAAAAAAAAAAAAAAAAATACACTTCAATGCAAAGATACGAGTAAATTTTGCTGCTGCTGCCTTTTAATTAAACTTTTTCTTTTGAAAATTATAGACACAGAGCAAAATATTTACCTTAACGCTTGCATGCCAATTCAAACATAATAATAAGAAATACTAAGTAGTACGCGAATATATTGCATACATATGTACTACGTTGAATGTTTGAGAGGGTGTACCAGGAAGAAGGTGCGGTAGCTCTTAAGCATTTCAATATTCACAACGCATATGGAGATAAATATTTCTTTTACTAAAGACAGGTTTTTGTTTTTGTTTTTTTTTTAAACTAATATTTTATAATTAATAATTCTATATTATTTTTAACAACTTGACTGTCAACGTGCCTGAAGTAAAAGAAGAATTTATGACACTTGTTGCATGCAACACAATTTGTAGTATTTAAATGTTTTGCTGACACACGTACACTCAAACACACACACACACACACACACACACACACGCTGCCGATATACTTTGTCAACTCTTTCAAGCGTTAACGCCAAAAAGCACACTACGCTTATTTGTACTTGTCTTTATTTTAAAATGTTAAATGTGTAACGATTTAGAAACGTTAACGTTTATTTATACTTAATTATTTTATTAACTGTGTATATCCTTTTTTGCTGTCATTGCTTCCTTAAACTGTTGGATATATACATACATATGTACCATATAAAAGTGTATGTGTGTGTGTGTATGGATGAGAGTGCGTGTATTTGTGTGCATTTCGCGACGCATATAAATATGCTGACAATTTTCAAATTGTTCAACAGTTGTCTTCATATTTCTGAAACGCGTGCACAATTCAACTGAGCAAGTGATACCGACCGAACGTAGATTATTTTACAAGAAGCTAAACTTGTGCTACTTTCGGTTTTTGTCCCAAAAGGGGCGTGGTTTTTATTGTTATTAAATAATTTAAAAAGTGTACTGAAGGTTTGTATTGTACAAGGTGGAGCAAAAGTAATGTCATAAAGTGAATGTGCAGTAATTATTGCAAATGGCATGAAATGTCATTGTGCCTTGACATTTATGTTGTAGGCAGACAAGAGAATTAGTTGACAACAAGCAATAGAGCGATATACAGCTCGGGCAATGATGAAGATTTTGAAACACCAATTTCCGGGCTGTGTGATCTCCCGTTTTGTGGATTTGAACTTTATTTATTTTTGGCACAATAGCTCACGGAGTGCCTAGTCCGAGCTTTTCGCGTCCACTCATGCCGTACGTGTTATATTTGTACATGAATGGAATCTGATGACCTCAGACTTTTTCATTTGGTGATTTATCTTTGAAGTCCTGAATGCCAATATTGAAGAAGAAATCAGATGGGTTGCGAGCAAAAGTTCAAAATGCTGTAAAACGAGACAAATATGCACCAACTCAGGAAGTGATCATTTGAACGATATCATTTTTTCAACTTAATGTCATCACTTTTACACCTTCAAAAAAAACTTTCTTTGAAAACAGAGCCCAATTTTTGAATTTCTATCAAAATGGCAGCAAATTCACATTATGACATCACTTTTGCCCAACCTTGTATTTTGTATTTTCCAAAGAATTTCGGTCGATTTATTAAACTATCAATTGAAATGAAATGTAAAAAAGACATTTTGATTATAATAATCGTTTGATTCTAATCCACTCTTTTTTCTGGTTACTAATCCGGGAATGGTTGCGACATGTGTTTGAAAGTTTTGAATAAAAGTGTGAGGTGTCTGGGGGCTACTCTTCAGTTCTTCATTCATAACTAATTAATATCTGAACTCATTTAATGTCGGCTACACTACAATAAGAATTTAAGCTCCGTTTAGGAATTTTGAATATATTATTTTAAAAAAAATTCTATTCACTAACATAAAATAATAAAGAGTTTCTTTCATAAAAATAAATAAATTTCCTAAAACACTCAGGAATGCTCTACATTTCGGCAGTGTATTTCGACGAATCAATGCCGAATTGATTTCTTATTCCAATGTCATTTTGAAATTGACTGAACTGCAGAACATGTTTGACTATTCTTCTCTATTGTTAGTCTCATAGTGTAAAATTAAGTGTACTTCAACCAAAGTATACATACTTTAATTCCATAAGAAATGAGTGGCAGTAAAGTATAGTAAAGTTAAAGTACACTTTAATTTTGACTATGACTATGAGCATATGCAGGTATTTTAAACCGTTTATAAATATATTCTATATTTTCTTCCTCATTCAGCTCAAACTAAACGGTTGTAAAACAAACATAAAAATGTTTATCACAAAATTTATCATCTTAGTAGCATTGGCATTTGTATGTCTTTGCTGGATCAACCACGCCGAAGCTGACCCATTGAACAGAGCGGCCGGAGCCGGAGTAGCTGCGAGCAGCACAGCTGAAGATCTGAACACTTGCGAAGGGCAATTATTGAAATATCGTAAATTTCTACTACAATCGATATTGAGTTTTGAAGATGTATGCGATGCCTACAATGTACCACGCACTCTCATTCCCGTCGACGGATTATATCGCGACAGTAGCTTGGATATGGGAGCGTCACTTTTCGTCCACAACTATCAACCACCCGAGCAGCGTTCAGATATATGGTCATTCTTTAAATTGCTCATGGCTCAATTTAACGATGTAGAATTTTCAAACATTATACGTGATGCGGTAATCGAACGATGTCGCTTCAAATCACAGATGCAGCGCGATGAAAAACGAAATTCGGTGGTGCTGGGCAAGAAGCAGCGTTTTCATTCGTGGGGCGGCAAGCGTGCATCATTAGGCGGTCTAGCAGCTGAAGAGCATAGCGGTGATCACACATATTACATTTAATTCGAGTGCAATTAATTATTTGCAATTTTGTAAACAAAGTGATTTTTAAGTTAGTTTGTCTTTGGCAACTGATGGCAAAGCGAGAGTAATATTATACATTTAACGAAATTAATAACAATACTAAATAAATTATTGGAATATGTCTGCTCTGCAATTACATTAAAGTACAAAAATTTTTCATTTTTATTAATGAATCGTAAGAAACTTACCATTTCCAAAAAATGTTGTAAGGACGGAAAATAATGTAAACGAAAATTATTATGACCACAAAACAAATATCAGCTGTTCACGATTTTGAGCAGTGTTTAATTGACAGATGGCAAATTTAGGAAAGAGACAAACTTTTGCAGAAACAGGGTGAACAAAATGATCTAATGTCAATAAAATTAGAAGACGGAAAACTACAAAAAGGATTTTTGCGGCTTTATTTTATTTACATACAGTACTTCCAAGTAAATATGTTGTAAAAGCCTGCGGAGATTCGAACCCGTGATCGTATCGTCTCTTCCCTAAACGTACTAAATTTCACGTAATTTATACTGAAATACGTACAAAAAATATTGACTTCTACGTGACGAGTTCACGGGCGTAGAGATTCGACCCCTGAAGTTGAATGTAAATTATCAAAAATGTTGGTGTGAATTATGTAGGTTTTGGTGTTTTTTTTTAAACTCACTAAAGCAACATACACGAAATGAGTGGAAACGAAAGCTCGACCTAGGCCCTCTATGGGTTGTTGTACCATTAAAAGAAAAGAAGAAAGCAAACGAACAAATCCGGTTCAAAAAATAAATAAAATATTATAATAGCATTTTTTCATTACACACCCAAAAACAAACGTTGCCATTTGTCGTGAATTTCTCGACCTTGAATTTGAATGTAAATATTGAGATATTCTAAGATAAAATTCTTTTAACTAATTCCACGGGTAATGACTAATAATTCAGATCTAAATCAATTTAATATTTCACAGATTTGTGCACATTTTTTAAATTTACTAATTAAAAGAAAAAAGTTGTCTGACTAAAGAACGTATTGTTCCAATAGTTTTCTACACAGACACTCTTAAGATCGCTTCCAAATCCTACTTAAAAAAGGAAAAGGGAGTCTTTACTAATAAATTAAGAAGAAAATTGTCAGTAGTGGCAAAAGGAAATTTTTCCAGAGATATCACAGTTTTAAGTGTAAGCTGTTTCATCCTTTTTTTATTCCTTCCAATGAGTCCTAAGGAAATAAATGTCACGGATAAATTAACCACAATTTTAACTTTTGGTATAGAAATATTTATGAATTGGAACTGAAAGTCGTTCGCTTTCGACAGACCCTTTGGTAAAAATTTTGTTTGAAGATGTCTGATATCTTTAAATCGAGAACAAAACAGTTCTGATTCCTAAAGATTATCTCAGTAATATCAAAGGCAAATAAAACTATAAAAGATGTGAAGCTACTGTCACTTTTTGTAATTCGTTCTTATTCGTCTCTATTATAACATCTTTTGCCTACGTTACGGCGCGTCTACACTAGGCTAACGTACGAAAGAATCCATGTTCGTGCGCTAACAAATCACATTTTCTCTCGTGCTTGGTCTGGTGATTACACTGAGTTCGTTGTTCGAAATATGCTGATGTTACCATCATCGTGAATATCTTCTAAAATACTCGACTTGCTTAATTCTGGACATAAAAAAATTAGAAAAAGATAACATAAAAAATGAGTCAAAATGTGTTCAGCCAGTATCGAAGTGGTCACCCTTAGCACGAATACACAGCTTCAAACGCTTGGAAAAATTTTTGGTTATGGGCCGCAGCACCTCCACCGTTATTCGGTCCCATTCATGATGCAACGACTGTTTCTTCTTTTCTTTTAATGGCCCATGGAGGGCCTACGCCGAACTTTTCGCATCCACTTATGTTATTCGTGTTATATTTGAACAAGAGTGGAAGGGACTTACAGTTTTATGCCGAATCCGAAAAAGCTTTTCATAGGTAATTTTAACTTTTGTAGGTTTGCCATTGCCTACCAAGTGGTGGTTCCGTGTAGAAAAATAGTTTTTTCTACATTTTGATTTTGCTCGTGCCGAGATTTGAACCCCCGATACTCTGTTTAGCAGGCCAATACACTACCAACTACGCCACAGAGATTTTAGACGATAATATCTTCCAAAACGAGAGCAACATTCCAATTATCGCAACGACTGTTTCACGGACTGCCGTTTAGCAAAGAGTCGTATGGCCTCTAAAATACACCATACGCTGCAATCCCTCGGATTGAGATGTGATAAAATCAGGAAAATGTGCCCTGCAATAATCTTGAGTCGTTTTGGAACGTCCAATCATTATCGCCAAAGTGCTGTCGGGCCCAGGGGAATACCACAGCATTCAAAATGTCAAGGCGGTTGTATCTTGTCATTTGCGCAAAGCCTACCCCATACCATGACCGATTACGAAGTTTGGCGATGTTGAATGACGATTGATGGTGCCTCTGTTGACCAGCTTCAGCTTCTGTAATTTTAACGGTTATGCGCTTGTTCAACAGTAAACAGCTTTTCATCTGTGAAGATGATTTTTTCCTATCCAATGCCTGCTTCCCGACGTTGAAGTAGGCGATATCTTTGGAGTCATACGTGCTTGTTTTTATCCATAAATAACTGGCCTTTTGGAGCCAGCAAGCTTTGTGTCCTAGTTCGCTTTTTTTGCTATGAGTCTAACTGATACACAAATGATCCCAGTTTCGTAGATAACTTTTCTCATGGAAACCGTTGAATTGCGCTGTACTCGCTTTTGAACTATTTTGCGATTCCTGGGAGTATTGACGGTGGGTCAATTATTCATTACCCAGCTCCTTAAACCATTTAACTGGACGAGAAACTAGCAAACGAGTAATGCGAAGCTGCCGCGCAATCTCAATTGCGTTTGCCTAGCTGATTCAATGTTATACTAATAACCGATTATTTGACATCGTAAAATAAATAACTAAATGAAATCTTGACCATACAAAAATTAAATCAATTGTACTCTGGGTACGATGAGCTGTATGAGCTGTACGCCGACACTGACATACTCAAGCGTATAAAACTCAAGCGGCTTCGCTGGCTGGGTAATGTTGAGCGAATGGAAGAAAGCGCTCCGGCTAGAAGGGTGTTTTATTCGAACCACGGTGGAGGAACACGCAGAAGGGGACGTCCTAATCTCCGTTGGAAAGACCAGGTGCAGGGCAACCTGACTGCACTTGGCCTTATCAACTGGCGCCAGCGCGCGCATAGCAGAAGTGACTGGCGAAGATTTGTGGAGGCGGCCAAGACTGATCATCGGTTGTAGTGCCAGCTAAGTAAGGAAGTAAGTACTCTGGGAACTTTTTCTATAGCGCGGAGAATGTTGTATACACTTATTAATTGTCACCCTGTATGTGCACAAACATGCTTAAACAAACATATAAATATTGAGATGAGCGAGAAAGATTTCAGAGCGAAAATATCTTCCAAAACCAATCAGCGCAGCCAATGCCCTTTTTAAAATCACGGCGAAAGTTTAAAGGATTCAACTGCTTGCAGCTTTTGACTTCAGCCGCTGCTAATCCAGCCTCAGACTATGCACACTTAAACGATCGATTCATACGAGAAATTAGTATTAGCACAGAATATATTGTAAATAGTAAGGATGCAATATAATTATGTACATAAATGCAAAAAAACAAAATTGAGCATATTTTTAGGATCGTTTTAATAAATGTTAGTTTTAAAATAGGGCTAATACTACACTGTAACACAAGATACAAATTATTGAAATGTAACATTTGTGTCTTATTTTCACGACAGCGAATGTTACGAGGTTGACTAGAAACTTGGCAAAACTCGTCTATGTTTTGTTGAGCTGATGCGAGTGGTTTTCTTTGCGCGAAAGAGAGATTTGCAGCCAAATTTTTAAGTAAATCTTCTGCCCTTCTCAATGACTGCCTGGTGCTGTATAATCTGATGTAAAATTTCTTGTTAGAAATATCAAATTTTACCAGAAACTGAATATGAATCATACGCGAATCAGTACCCTCTATCAATCGATAGAGGGATAGCGGGCTCCTCTATAGATTGATATGGTAGAGGGCGCTTAGTGGATGCATGTCCATCATATATGTGTATGTCCATATGCATCTTCGATGTTTTCATACTTGATTGATCGAGGGCGCTGTCCTTCATTTCCGTGACAATTTCCGTTTTGCCACGATCATCTTTTTACTCCCTCGTAAATAAAAAAACGATTCTAAAGAAGTAAACTCAAAAAACAGTGCCGAAAAATAAATAAATTTTTAACTGTCACATCTCCGTCTGTAATGATGATCTTACACAACAACAAAACAAATTTTAGGAATAATATATATTTATTAAAAACTTTAACCCGATTACAAAATTTTTGTACATTTTATAATCGTAGATTTCCCATCAGAAAATCAAAATATTGACATAACTAAATAACTAATGCAATTAATTACTGAAATGACATTACTTTCTAAATATATACAAAAATCTGCAATTAAGCATTTATAATAATGTAAATACATATTTACTTAAAATCAAAATATATATGTATATAAAATAAACATTATTTTTGAAAACAAATGTTTAATCATTTTAATCAGTTCCATAGTTGGCGCCAATAAATATTGCCAAGTTTTGCTTTTGTAAATGCACAAATTACGATTAGATGCAATAAATTTTGTTTAAAGGAAATAGATTATTGAACAATTTTTTATAAGTATACATACATATAAAAAATATATACATGAAGAAAAATGTCTAAATTATTTTAAAATACTATAAATGAATTATTCTTATTAATTAATTTTAATAGTGTTAATGTGACTTTCTAAAAGTGTAAAGTTTTCTTAGAATTTTGTTTAATCGGCAATTATCAACAAATTGAACAAGTAAATTGATAGCATATTTACGTTTAAATATGTAAATATTATGAGTTGAGAAAGTTGGAAAGTTACATACATATGTACATGTCAACAACTCAACCCTCAAATGGGATTAGTAATTATAAGGTGACATGATGAGCTCGTTTTAGATTTAATTATTTGAGGAGCTTCGAAATGTTTGACTTTTTTGATAGGTTTTTGAATCTAAGGGCTTGAAGTATACTCCCTTTGTGAAAATTACCCACTTTTAAATTATACAGGGTCATATAAAAACTATCCACGGTTGGTACTCACAAATCTGTCATGTGGTTAATGTTTAGTGCCTCCGCTATCTCCTGACAGCTAGCGTGTCGATCTTGCTCCACCAGTTGCCAAATTTCATCGGCTTTTTCAATGGTTGGCCGACCAGAGCGAAGTGCATCTTTGATATTGAAATATCCAGAACGAATCGAGCAAACCACTTTTGGGTCTGGCGTTCACTCACAGCATCTTCGCCGTAAACTGCACAAATTTTTCGTCATGTTTTTGCCGCCGTTTTGCCCTTTCTCTAGTAATAAAGCATCTTCTTTTTTCTTCTTTTAATGGTACAACAGCCCATGGAGGTCCTAGACCGAGTTTTTTTTTCGCATCCACTCATGTTGTACGTGTTATATTTATACATGAACGGATGGGGCCTACTGTCCCTAAAGCATCACGTAGAGTATTTCCTCAGATATTTCACTCATTTTCAAATTAATATAACTTTTTACACTAGCGACGAATTGCACAACTGTCTTCACATAAAATGTATCCTGGAAAGCAACCTTTCGAACGTGTGTTCGTTTGATCTAATCGGACTAGTGTTGCCAGATTTGTGGTTACCAACACCAAAATACTTTTTACGGATAATTTTTATATGACCCTATATTATGTAGATACAAGTAGTGTACATAGCTGGGATAGAATATGATTTTTAACATACCATATGTGCTTCTATGTACATTTTAGAAAACTTATCTCTCTTCACAAACAATAGTAACAGTTTTATTATCTGCTATACTTTGTACCTAACTGAATGTTAAATGGTATGTTTATTATTATTGTACCATATAAATGTAAGTACTCACTTTATTTTTCTCATTTCAAGTTTTTATACTCTTCAAACAAACTTTTGTTGATTTGGTTTTTATTTATTTTTATTTTTTTATTTCATATTGTATATGTTTAATGTTTTTTGTTTATAATTCTTACCAATTCAAGTACCTACCTACTTTTTTCCGTTTGTTTCTTATCATGTTTGTCCTAAATTTTGAATTATTTTAAATTTTTTAATTAGTCAATAAATATAAATTTTTTACTAACACATACAAAGAGTACATACATACATACATCGACAAAATAAATACTCACATATGCTTTGTATAAAATATAGGGTAGTTATGTACTACTTTTATTAGGGTAGATAGGGTAGACCGGTGTACAAGTATGAAACAACAAAATATGAAATCAAGAAAATACACGGGTACTTAAGAAAAATGGTTGTACATTCAATCTTCAAAGTAATGGCTATTGCTAGCTACACATTTTTCCCATCTCTCTGGCAATTTGTGAATGCCTCGCCAAAAAAAAACTGTTCGTTTTTTGAGTCAAACCAGTCATCGAGCCATTTTTTCACATTTTCGTACGAATCGAAGTGCTGCTCAGTAAGTAAGTGCCCCATTGATGAAAATATGGTAAATGGTAGTCAGATGGAGCCAAGTCTGGTGAATAAGCCATAAGCCGCATGGGGGAGGGCTTCCCAGCTGTATGAATCTACAAATTCCTGAGTCTGTTTTGTTCGATGTGATGGTGCGTTGTCATCAACAAAAATCACTTTGTGTTGCCTAGCTTGATATTCTAGACGTTTTTGGCGCAAAGAACGTTTTTGGTTCAAAATGGCCAATTGTTGTTGGTAGCGTTAACCAGTAAATGTTTCTCCTGGTTTCAGAAGTTCAAACCAGATAGCACCTCGCTGATCCCAGAAAACACAGAGCATTGTCTTCTTTCCGAAGCAATTTGGCTTTGCTGTCGATTTGGCCGGTATCGGTGTACCGGGCTTAAGATATGATCGTTTACGTTTGGGATTCTCGAAACAGATCCATTTTTCATCGCCAGTAACAATTCGATGAAGATATGACTTTCTTTTGTACCTGGCGAGCAACATTTCACAGGTGGTTTTTCGATTTTCTTGCTGTCTTTCAGTCAATTCATGCGGCACCCATCTTCCCGCCTTCCCACCTTCAAAGTCAATCCCATGGCTTTTAAACGTAGAGAAATGCATTGTTGGGTCACATTTAATTGTTCTGTAAGTTGTTCTTGAATTTGACCATCATCCTCATCCTCATCGAGTAAAGCTTGCAATTCGGCATCTTCAAACTTTTTCGGTGGTCTTCCTCGTTTTTCGTTTCTCACATCAAAATCGCCACTTTTAAACTTATTGAACCACTCGTTGCACTGTGTTTTGGCTGGAGCGTGCTGGCAGTAATCTTCCACAAGCATTCGATGAGATTCCAGAGCAGATAACTTCAATTGGAAACAGAAAATCAATGATGTCTGCATATCGTAGTTTGTAGGCACAAAATTCGACATTTTTACGAGGGGGAAAAAATATGTTGTTTTATGAAACTTGAATGTTTATGAACTGAATATTGTTGAAAGAACTAAATGTGAAGAAATGGCGCCAATGATTTGGTTTGACAGAGCGTATAATCTTACCTAGCTAAACAGAGATGTAATTACCGGTTTCATACGTGTACACCTGTAAGTTTATTACTAAGTCCCCTTTTCCACACGGCAAGTTTTCTTGAAAGCAGGTTCAGTTTGAGGGCGAGAGAGGAAAGACGAGAGGGACGGATACAGAGGTGCTTGTACCGGCAACTGTTCGTACTTTGACATGTCAAAGTAAAAGCAGAATTGATCAAGAAATCAAGAAATGTTGTATGGAAAAAAGGCAAGTGGCTAGACCAAAAGGAAATTGGAAAGTTACCGTGTGGAAAAGGGGACTAAGCATTAGAACAGGGTGCTTTGAAGTTATCCAAATATATTTTATTTGAGATTAGAATATTTAAATTTTTACCATTTTGAAAATTATTTATTTCAATTTCTTTCTATTTGTTCTTGTTTTTTGCTTATAAATTGCATTATTGCTGTATCATCTAAATTCATTGATATGAAGAAAAAACCTTGAAAAATTTATTTAAATATATGAATAATAATAATATAATACTCGATTGTATATTTTCATCACAAAAAACAATTCAATGATAAGAATTTGCACTTTGAAAATAAGAACAAACAAAAATACATTCACTGAAATTGTCAAAAGTTTATCTCACGTTGGGCTGCAATTTTATGTATTTGATCTTTATATAAGTACATATGGATTAAGTATGTTTTGTAAATATGTAAATTAGGTATGGAGATTTAAAAAATAATTTTTTGTTTTTTTTTAATGGCATAACAGTAATTTTAGTCATTTTATGAGCTTATAAAACTTTGAAAATATTATCTTCTTGTGTTGGTGTCTTGGGGTGCCCCCAGATCCAAAATTCACACAGCAAACCTTTCAAAAAACAAATGTAGAAAAAGCCTAACAAACATATCAAATTTTTTACAGGAGAAGCAAAAAAGATGAAAACATTAGAAACATTACAAAGGTAACTATTAAGTTAAAAATATTGTAATTAAAAACGAAAAACAGACCGAAGAAAAAGGTAACATGATGCGTGAGTAAAAATATACTATTCAACCGGTTTTGAAGTTTCCACCTTTGGTACAAATACACAGCTTCAAAAGCTTGGAAACATTTTTGGCTTTGGGAGATCGTTATTCGGATCCATTCACGATGCAAAAACTGTTTCAGGGACTTCACATTTTTAGGACCTTTAGCACAGACCCTGGCCTCTAAAATGGGCCACACGCTGTAATCCATTGGATTGAGATCCGGCGAATATCGTGGCCATTCTTGAGATGTGATAAAATCAGGAAAATGAGCACTGCACCATTCTTGTGTCGTTTTGGCTCTGTGAGCTGGCGCAAAGTATTACTGAAACGTCTAATCGTTCTCGCCAAAGTGCTTTTGGGTCCAGGGGTGTAGGGCAGTCACCAAAATTTCACAGCGATGATCTTGATTTTGGCTCCTTTCTCTACAAAAATCAAGGGTGTCTTGCCATTTGCGCAAATCCCTTCCCTTACCATGAAGGATTGCAGATTTTGGATATGTTGAATGACGAATGATGGCAACCTCTGCTGACCAGCTTCAGCTTCTGTCATTTTGACGGTTATGCGCTGGTTCAACAGTTAACAGTTTTTCATCTGTGAAAACAATTATTTCAAGAATGAAGAAAATTGCATAAAAATTACAATACTTTTTCTATAACGCGAAGAAAGTTGTATACACTTATTAATTGTCACCCTGTATATTTACCGATTCAGGGCTTTTTGAATCATACAATTGTCGTTTCAGTATCGGATATCTAACACTTAAAAAAAAAAAATTAGGAAAAAAATTTTACTTAGGGTCTTCAGTAACGATATACTAGTACATTAATAATATGGAGGCTCATACTGCGGAGGTACATACATATGCATGTACATATGTGAATGGTTATGGAATGATTATGTGAACTTTTACAAAGCTTCGTTACGTCAGGTATGCCCACACCGTTGAACAAAGATTTTTTGTCGGTCCACTCTAATGTTCATGTGTAGGGTACATAGGTAAAAAACCATTTATTACCAATTTTGGTGCATTTCTCTTTCATTGCATTTTTGGAACTTGATCGCACACACACATACACTCACTCACAGAGAAGTTAATCTATTGAATTTACGTAGATGGGGAAGTACAGAAAGTAAAGTTCACCAGTTCTCTAAATCTCAGACAGCGTCAATGTCATTGTACTACTGTGGGCAAAAGTTAGTAAGACTTTGTTCATAATTTCAAATTTTTTTTAATCATTCTTCCAAATCTATTTCGTCCCCTTCAAAGTAATCCCCCCCGGCCCCAATACACTTGTGCCAACGTTTTTTCCAATTCTCGAAACAGTTGTTAAAGTCAATTTCCGGAATAGCCTTCAATGCGCTTAGCGATTCATGTTTAATGTCTTCAATTGACTCAAAACGGTGTCCACGATGCGGTTTTTTGAGTTCAGAAAATAGCCAAAAGTCACACGGTGCTAAGTCAGGCGAATAGGGTGGTTGCGGAACGATATCAGTCGAATTTTTAGCAAAATGATCTCGTAAAACCAATGCAGTGATTTTGGAACCAATCGTGCATTCACTCTTCTTAGGCCCAAATGATGTTTTAAAATGGTTTTCACTGATCCTTCCGATATTCCAACAATGCCAGTAAGGTCTCTGACTGTTAATTCCTTGATTTTATTGACGTGTTGATCATCAGTTGATGTTGATGGCCGTCCTGGACGTGGTTCGTCGTCAACGCGTTCTCGACCATCTTTGAATAATTCGTACCAATCAAAAACACTTGCTCGCGACATACAATTATCACCAAAGGCCTTTTGCAACATTCTGAACGTTTCGGCACCAGAAATTTGATTCCGCACACAAAATTTAATGGAACTTCTTTGTTGAATAATTTCACTCATTGTGAAAATCGCCGAATGCACTTTTTGTACTTCAGAAAGACAAGCGTATACTAAACACTACTGATTATTTTGATGTGACATTTGGCACAGATATCACCGACAGTCATACCAACCTTAAAAAAATTATATTTTGATGAATGGGTTTCCGCGCGAAATTTAAATTAAAAAGTCTTACTACTTTTTGCCCACAGTAGTATGAAATTTATTTGAACTGGGCTGGTAATGATGCCGAAAGAAATACAGCGTCATTGAATATTTATAGAAGAAGAAAAATAATAAAAGATGAATGGAACCATTACTATATGTTTCATAAATATTGTTGAATTCAATTAGGAATTTGCAATTCTACTGAATTTCAAATCATGATCTCATTTCACAAAAACTTCATCTAAATTTCAAGAACGATATGTGCCAAGTGATCGCTGTGGCGTACTGGTAATGCGTTGGACTGCTACTCAGAGTGTCCGGGGTTCGAATCTCAGCACAGGCAAAATCAAACAAAAAAAAAGGAGAAAAATAATTTTTCTACACGGCACCACCTCTTGGCAGGCAATGGCAAACCTACAAGAGTAAAAATTGCTATGATAAACTTCGCCGTTCGGATTCGGCATTAAACTGTAGGTCCCTTCCATTCATGTACAAATATAACACGTACAACATGAGTGGATGCGAAAAGGTCGGCCTAGGCCCTCCATGGGCTGTTGTGCCATTAAAAGTAAAAGTATATGTGCCAAGTTCCCTGTGAAATCCCGGTTAAAAAATTATTTATTATATTTTGAATGAAGCTTTTTGCAAATTGAATCAATATTATTGAAAATTATCTCTAATTTTATAAAATCCTGGGTAGCACCAGATTAACTTGGACTACTATTGACAATAGAGACCCCAGTCAGCTTCTCTACCTCACTGACACTGACTAATGGGAATATGTGCTGCAATTTTAGGACTGTCTTTCAACTTGATGGAATTGACTTGGATGATGTTTATTTTCAACAAAACGGTGCAACCCAGATTGATTCAAAAATAAGATTTTATAGTTTTAATTTGCGTTTACTTTCCTGCGCCTCATTTGGTCAACCCTAAGTATACAAGGAGTTTTGCAAATATTACTTTTCTGCTATTGATTATCCAGAAATCAAATTGTACTCAAAATCAATCATTCTCATAATCATAAAACGAAGTGACAGAAATTTTACATTTATGTACATACATAATTTGTTACTATTTTTACACCGTGCAAAGGCATATGCTAGACTTATGTAGAAAATACCCCTAATAAATTTTTATACATATTTTTTTTTTATGACTTTTACTAGTAACTACAGTCGCTCTTTTCGCTTCTTTAACGAATACACCGACGGTATTTATCTTATCACGTTAAGAGCAATGAGAGAATAATAAGTAGTGCGGAAATTTGCTTTATGTACATACATATACATACAAGTTCTCTTTCTCTTGGATGCGGAGAGTAGAATATTCTCTCTCTCTCTCCATGTTTTAAGAAAAACTAACTCTTGGAACAAAGATGCCAACTTTTGAATTTTAAAATCGATCAAAAAAAAATATAAATTATCTTATGAAAACTTTTTAAATTGGAAAAGGAAAATTATTCAAAATGGAAAAGGAAAATTATATTAAAATATAAATTCCTTTTTTATACCATACACACACTCTGTATACCTTCTACTTAGTTTTCTCCTTTTGCTTTTAAATTAAATTAAATAAGAAAAAAAAGCATAAGTTAGCAACACTGAACCCAGATTGTTTTCTCTGGTTTTAAGATGAAGGAGAGAATGAACCAATACCAAAAATTATTACCGATTTAGTACCTAGTGCACTTTGTACTAGTGGAATATAAATAGCACATATCATTTATCCCAGCAGAAATATTTCTTGCAAAAACCTTCACATGAAATTGTAATGTAATAAGGTTCTATTTTAAAGGTTGTACCATATATGGTATACGAGGTGTGATAAAAAAATAACCGTTATTTTCAAATTTCGTGAGTTACGTATGTTCGATTTTCGCATCTGTTTCTGTTATGTTAGTATACATGTCTGTTTTATATGTTGGCAATACCAACCATTTTGGATTGTCAGTTTGTTTTTGACAGATAAAAAGGTTAGTCGTGTTTTGGTGTGCTCTTCGATTTTTTACTATTCGAAAAAATGGATCAAAGAAACTGTATTCAGTTTTGTGTAAAAAATTAAATTAAATGCGCAAGGACATTTGAAATGTTGACTGTGGCCTTTGGCGAGTCTACTATGAGCAGAACACAAGTTCAATTGTGGTATAACCGGTTTAAGGAAGGCCGAGAAGATGTCAATGACAATGCTCGTCCTGGTCGCCCGAGCACGTCAACAACCGATGAAAACATTGACGCAGTGAAGAAAATGGTTTTGGATAATCGTCGAATCGTCGAATCACTATCAGAGAGGTTGCTGATGATGTTGGCATATCGTTCAGCTCATGCCAAGCAATTTTTACGGTTTTTTATGATTTAGGCATGAAACGTGCGGCAGCGAAGATTGTTCCAAAATTGCTAAATTTTGAGCAAAAACAACGTCGCTTGTGCGTAAGTTTTTGGCCAAAAACAAAACCGTTATCATGCCTCAACCACCGTATTCACCGGACTTGGCCCCCGCTGACTTTTTCCTCTTCCCAAAACTGAAGACACCGATGAAAGGAAAGCGTTTTGCTACGATTGAGGAGATAAAAGAAAAATCGAAACAGGAGCTGTTGGCGATACCAAAAAGCGCGTTTCAAAAGTGTTTCGAGGATTGGAAAAAACGCTGGCATAAGTGTATTATATCTGAGGGGGATTACTTTGAAGGGGACAAGATAGTTGTTGATGAATAAATAAATACTTTTTGAAAATAACGGTTATTTTTTTATCGTACCTCGCCCGAAATTTTCTTTAGTCATATTTCTTACATAAGGGATTTGCATTTGTTGTGTTAAGTTTTTCTTTATATCAATATTAAAATACAAAAATAAAACAAACATGATGATATATATCGGCATCGGTATCGGCTTCGGCCAAATTTTATCTGATATCCGAAAATGGGTATCAGCACCGGCTCTGCCAAAAACCTGAATCAGCACAAAATAAATTCGCCATGGTCTTGGTAAGTACTTCCGTGACAGTCCTATCTCGAATAATGTTTTATTTAGTTAGTAAATAAATAATTTGATCGAAACAAACTTCATAAAAACAATTATTTCCGATTATCTGACCCTTATTTACACATTATCAGAAATATTGCATAGAAAAAAATAATATAACCGGGATCAGGGAGTTGCTTTCTTTTGGGATATTCATTCATGATTTAATGATACAACAGCCTGTGGAGGGCCTGGGCCGACGTTTTTTCGCTCGGCGTTTTTTCGTACCTTAAGACCATCAAAAGTATGGTCAAAGTTTGATCGAATCGAAATTCGAATTTTATTGATAAGTGTAATCTGAAATGGCCTAGATGTATCATTTATTTATATTGAATCACATCTTAAACTCACATCTTAAAAGTGCAATCGTCATATTTTGCACCTATCTCCCTTTGGATCAGCTAGTGACCTAGAGTGATGTAAATTCTACAAGAGAAGATCTACTTTTTTCTTACAGAACATTGATAGTGAATATATTATGTAAATTCATTATTATTTATATATTTATAGAAATTTATTGAAAACGCAATACACACTTAAAATTTTCCACAGTATGAGCTAATTAAATAAAAATTTCTTTATCATTTTTATATAATTATTAAAATACTTATACTTATAAAAAATTGGGTCTTTTTAATATAAAAAATTTTAATTGAAAATTATAAAAAATTTAAAAAATAATTGTTGGTGTTTTGACTTTAAACATCGGTAGGTGCTACTTCGATTGCTGCTGCTAGCTTGTTGGCTGCCGATGCTGCTATCGCTACTACAAATTTATTTGCTGCCAACCTTACAATTTAAATTTCAAAGCCAATGCATGATGATAATTTTGAAATACGTTGTAGCAGCAATCACAAAAGTAGCATCATCAACATTAAATATCGCTCAAATAAAATTCAAGAAAAATTATTCAATATAAACATTATAAATTTTTTTCTGTCCTAACAAGAAACTAGGACAACTAAATATATAATAAACTTGTTTAAAGGTCAGCGCCAAAGCTAGTGCGAGCTTAAACTAATTCGTGTAGTGACAACCAGTGTTGTCGGCTTAGCTATTTTGTAGCTAAATTTTTGTGTTTTACTTAGCTCCTAGCTACACATGATCGGTCTTGGCCGCCTTGGCGATAAAACTTCGCCAGTCGCCTCAGCTTTGGTAAGGCCAAGTACAGACAGGTCTTCCTGTACCAGGTTACGAGTACATACTATATCGCAAAAAAATTATTTTTAATATATTTCACGTTTTTTTTACAAAATATTGAAGCTTTAAGAAATATTGAATTTTTTCTGTTGACACCTTTTGAAGAACTGTAATGACTGATTTTTTCCACTTTTTTGAAAAAAGAGGAACTATTTTTCAGTACGGATTGAATTACAAATTTCGAACTACAGTGGAATAAACTTTGTGCATACAATGGAAAAACGCAATTACTACAATTGAATTTTGAGTTTAAGCTAAAGAGCTTAATGTCTTTTTTTATAGGACAAAATTTGACCGTCACAACGATATTTGTCTTAAGACAATGTTTTCTGGTCTAGAAGCACCTAAAGTAATTACATCTAAGCACATGCAACTCTGTTTTGAATACAGGGTTTGGCAGTTATTTGACTTTGACCTAAAATAATTACAACTATGTACATGCAACACTGTTTTGAATACAGGGTGTGACAGGTATTTGACACTCACGTATGTGTCTGCCACTTCCTTTTCAGATCATATGTAAATGGAGAACAAAAGGCTGACTCAGGAAATGAGCTGTTATCGTCACTATAAATGCGATTCACAACGATCTTAAAATACCTCAATTTTTTCAAGTCGCCCGATCGGTTGTTTACTACGATTCGGCGAAACGTGGAAGCATCTGATGGCAATGTGCAAAAAACATTAGACACTTTTAAACAATCTTAGAACATCAGAGTTTGAGCAGCAAGTCTTCAAAGTCCATAAGGGCTTTCATATTAGGGCTTCAAGTTTCTGAACGCACAATCAGTCGCATTGTCCTCGAAGACATCCGGTAGAAATCCTACGTGATGCTCAGATGACAGTTTATGTCGGCACAATCTCAAGAATAACGATTCATTCGGGTGCAACTGCTTTTAAACAAGTTTTTGCTCTGGTTTTATTGTGACGAAAAAAGTTTTGACCAGGACCAAAAAATAAACCGATGAAATGATAGGTGGTTCTGATCCTTTAGATGTTCACCCCATGCTATGCCCACTATGTTTGCGGCAACTGTCTTGGTTTTGGAAGTGGTGAGCAATGAAGGGCACTTCATGCCACACCCATTTCTTTACTCGACAACTTCGGATGAATGCTGTTGCCTATATTGAGATTTAGAAATCAGTTGTGAAACCCTGGATAAATATAATGCGTGGTAAGAGGCCCACCGTATTCCAACAGAACTCTGCTCCTTCTCTCAAAGCCATGACGACCCAGGATGTCTGAGAATCTGCATGATCACATAACCACAAACATGTGGTCATCCGGATATCTATCTTAATCCTCTGGACTACTACGTATGGGGCGTTGTTGAGGGCGAAACAAATAATCATCCCCATAACACGCTTGATTCGCCAGAGTAATGACGGATATGGATGAGAATAATTTGATTCGGGCATGCAAACTTTTCCGGCTGAGGATTGAAGCTGTTATTGCCGCTAGAAAAAATATATGTAATGAAAATATAATAAGTTTTCTAAAAAGTATACAAAATGTCGTCTAATGGCTCCTTTAGTTAAAACTTTAAAAAATTTCTGGCAACACTGGTGATAGCACTTTAATAATATAAACAAACAAACACACACACATACATACATGGAAACATAAACACACGGATATGTGAAAATTTGGACAATGAACTTAACATTCGCATAAAAGAAATTGATGTTTGTTCACGATTAAATAATATTGAATGTGACCAATACAGGCAGGATAGCGAATGATTATATAATATGTAATTAAAACATACGAGTACGTTTGTACATATAGTACCTTCAATAAATATGTAAGTACCTTATAAAGTAATGTAATATTCGTAAAAGAATTATGTATTTTTAGACGACCGTTTGTCTGATTTTTGAACTTTTATGAGCCGTATTCAAGATCTGTAGTTTTTGATCTTCTATCGTGTATTCTTGGTTTTTGTGGTAGATTTTGTAACTTTACAAAAACAAATACATGCAACTGAAAATACAACCAATGTACCAAATTTACAATCGCAACACCATATTGTAGCATTGCTTAGTATTCTGTACTTTCTTGATAGTGATCTCACTTTATAGATTCTACTAACAAAATGTAAACAAGATAAGCTGTTTTTGCAAATACTAAGTATTTACAACGAGGTCGTTCACGATCTGATGTAAAATTTGATATATTTTACCAAAATTACTACAGAAACTACAAATCGTGAATACGGCTATTGTTTCCTTATTCTGTATTTTCTTTATAGATTCTACTAACAAAATGTAAACAAGATAAGCTGTTTTTGCATATACTAAGTATTTACAATGAGGTCGTTTACGATCTGATGTAAAATTTGATATATTTTACCAAAATTACTACAGAAACTACAAATCGTGAATACGGCTATTGTTTCCTTATTCTGTATTTTCTTTATAGATTCTACTAACAAAATGTAAACAAGATAAGCTGTTTTTGCAAATACTAAGTATTTACAACGAGGTCGTTTACGATCTGATGTAAAATTTGATATATTTTACCAAAATTACTACAAAAACTACAAATCGTGAATACGGCTATTGTTTCCTTATCAACAATGGACTGAATGCATTTAATGGACTTTAATGCATCGTACAGCAACTAGGAAAATTTGGCAAAAATATTTACATTTAAAAAACGTTACCCAAAAGTAATCACCGATTACACTGTGCTCGGATTTTCAAATTTTGTTTTTTGAGAAAATTATGTTTATGTACAATTTTTGATATGAAAAACGGTTTAAATATTTATGTAACGGGTGAACCATTTGTAATTTGGAATTTGATTTTGGTGTAAATGAGAACAGAATAATTTTTTTTAATGTGGTTTCTATTATTCAAAAGAGGAATCCTTAAGGTTAGTTGTGGAACACTATTTCATTCAAATAACTTTCTAAGCTGGCCCAACATAACATAATTTTTCAGTATATTTTCAATTTCGTCCTTAAGGGACTCAATCTGGATGGTTAGAGTAATATTTATCTTTAACGGCTCCCCACAAATAATAGTCAAACGGAGTCGAATCGCAATTGCTTGGTGGCCATTGCACATAACGAAAACAGCTAATAACGCGCATGTAAATGTTTAGTAATTCCCAAGCGTATAACGATCCAATTCGTCAACACTAAATATAAAACAAATTTTCCGTCATAATACGAATGAGATTAGAGTTGCCACACTCAAAACAACCAGTAGCTCAAATCCTAATTGTTAGATGGACCCACCACCAATCATGGGTGGGTGAATGTGAAAAGCTAGGCCCTCCATGGGCTGTTGTGCCATTAAATGAAGAAGAAGGACCACTCTTTATTTGATCCCAAAAAATACTTATTGCCAAATATTAAAGGGTAATTTTTTACGAGCTTGGTTCTTGAAAAACACAGTAATTTTACAAAAGCGAATAAAATTTTTATTTGAATCGATAAATCAATTCCAGCCATTTACTTCTTAAATGTTGCCAGCTGCTACGCTTCAAGTGGTCCATTCTGAAGGTCCAATTTTGGCACACTTTTTCACACATTGACGCGTTCAATGTTCAATGTTGGCTTCCAAAACAGCAATCGTGTTTGGCTTGTCCCTATAGACAAGAGAATTAACATAGTCCCACCAAAAATAGTCTAACATGGTCAAATAAAACGATCTTGGTGGCCAATTGACTGCACCAAAGCCTGAGATTAACTGCTCACCAAATTCGCCTCTCAATTGATGCATGGTTTCGCATGCAGTGTGACATGTGGTAGCATCCTGTTGGAACCACATGTCGGCCGAGTTAAATTCTTGCATATTTGGCTAAAAAAAAAGTCTGTTATCATCGAACGGTGCCTTTCTCCATTTACTTTGACACATGTCAAGAATTACGCGTGAACTGGTAAAAATTTAAACGTCAATCACCAAGTAGCAAAGAAATCACCCTTTATATGTATTACATATGAGTATTTATGCTATTTTCCGTTCGATGAAGGCCGTCCGTTCGATGCAGCCAATTCCCAGGTGATTTGCAACAAAAACATCAAAGTAAATTAGAGAATCTAGAATAAATCTAGTGTACTAATGTCTATAACGATTTTCGAGAGAACTTTAAGTTTTTTGAAGGATTTTGAGTTGTCATAAGATCAGAGAATCTAGTGGACTTATGAATTCAATGATTTTCGAGAGAACTTAAAGTTTGGGAAGGATTTTGAGTTGTCATAAGATCACAGAATCTAGTGGACTTATGTCTTCAATGATTTTCGAGAGAACTTAAAGTTTTGTGAAGGATTTTGAGTTGTCATAAGATCACAGAATCTAGTGGACTTATGTCTTCAATGATTTTCGAGAGAACTTAAAGTTTTGTGAAGGATTTTGAGTTGTCATAAGATTTTTCTTTGAAAATTTGTATCAAAAGCCAAAAAAAAATAAAACAAGCTTCATAAGTCGGGAACTGGTGCGCTCTTTTGCAAAGAATGGTCAACATCTATGGAATTCATAACTTTCGTGGGTGGTCATTTTTAAGATGAATTTGTGGATTTAGTAAAAATTTAAATTAAAAAAAAATATAATCTTTGTATTAATCTTGGGTGAACTACTTAACTATTGCAAAAATAAATGAAAAATGTGTAGCTATTAACCATTAAATTATTAATAATAAACTTCCTTTTTTATACAACTTTGAAGTGAAAACTTTAAAATTTATTATAGCCTTAGCTACTTTCGACATAAATATTTATTTTTTTTTTCCGCTTGCAATATTGATTTGTATTAAGGCTTTACAATGTACCTACTTTCATAAAAAATAACTTCAAACCGAGAAACACATAAAAGTTATTTGGTATTCATGTTTTCGCATAAAAAAGATAACTACAATAACAACAAACAAATTATATTTATTTATCTAATGCTTGTGCACATATAACAAAGAAAGAAAAAAAAACCAGTTTAAAATGGCATTTTTGCATGTAGCATATTTTTATTTTGCTTTTACATCAAGAAAAACGTCATGTTCGTCTCGTAAGAAACACAAATTCACCACCTACACTGCTGGCAAACGCCCTTCCCCCCTGCAAGTCGCAAGTCCTGCTGATTCAGTACAACCATCAGCAACACTCTCTACCAACACCAACACCACCACCACTACCATCTCCACCTCCACCTCCACCTCCATCGGTAGGCGCATGGAGCGCATGACGCACGTGGGCATTATTTTCTATGCGCATGAAAATTATTATTATGTTTTTCATTTGTAACTGGCATTTTCGACTTCATGCCACTTTATTTTGTGGGTGTTTGGCGAAGCCGACACGGCAGTGCACTGCACATACCGGCAACTCCTACCAATTTGCGTCAATACATACTTATTTTCCCAATTTCCTTTTGATTTTATTATTTCCTTTGGAATTTCGTTGTGCACACTCGATTGAGTGTTTTCTATGTACCCAAGTAGTTAACAACTTGTAGGCATTTTTGAAAGGAATTGCAGTTGATTCTGTTGCCCCTGTCTTTAGTTGAACATTAATGGCATTTAGCTGTGAATCAGCGTCTAATAATATTTTCAATTAATTTTCTTTTTTACTACTTATACATTTCAAAAAATAACATTAATCTTAGCGTCCGCCCAGAGAGCTGCAATTTTATTTGCATCATTGGCAGCGAGTAGTGTTCCTTGCTTGAGGGTGAGGAAACATTTTGCAATTAATTTAAAACTTTTTACGTGTTCTATTAATTTTATGTATCATAGTTTTATTTTAAGTACGAATATGTATCAATTTTTTCAGTTTTAATCTTCTCGTTTTGTTTGTAAATTTTTGAGAACTTTTGATTTACTTGCACTTCTTATTTTATAACAAATATATAGAAAATAGCAATAAAAGAGGAAAGTTTTAAAAAACATTGTGTGTGTCAGTGGGACGCCCTACAGAAGTTTACCTCTACAGAAGGTTTGCGTTTTGGGTTTTCAGGTTAGGTTTAGTAAACTTATAAAAACCAGAGGCGTGTCCGAAGGAATTTTTAACAATGTGCTGATTTATGTAAACGATAAGCCTTGGTATAATTCAGTTTAATGTTTCTCTGATCCCAGGTGTGCTACATCTAGATTGACTTCATTTTTATCGTTCACATTTCCAATGCATGCAACGCTCTCTTCAAAATCATCTGCTCCATCAAAATATCCATACTCAATGCATGCGAATTTCTACATGCTACAATGCTACGTCATTATAATCTTATCATCATCGTCATTATTATCATCATTTTTTTTACAATGGAATTCGAATTCTGTTGTGCCTCAAGTTGCTTGCGAATTCTACACTCTGCCGATCTCTCGGTGCTGGTTTTTGGGTTTTTTTTTGACGATAGCAGAATCGGAATTTTATTGGGCCTCCATTTTTCGACGAAGTCTATATTCTTGCTGTCTCTTAACCGCAGTTATTGCTGGTGATTTTAGCGTAACACAATTATCATTTGCTTGTGCTCGCCCATGCTGTCCGCTCTAGAAATTTCTAACGATTTTTGTTTGAAATATCAAATTTTACTAGAAACAGATTTTTTCTCGTCCTGTATCAATCAAGTATGATTCATACTCAGCGCCCTCTATAAAATACTTGACTGATAGAGGGCGCTGCCCATCATTTCCGTGACCATTTTCACTGCGACGATTATGTTTTCCCCTCTCGTAAATACTATAAAAATTATTCTGAAGAAGTAAACTTAACAAAATAGTAAAAAACATTTAGTAAAAAAAGTAGTAAAAAAGTATTAAAAAAAGTTATTGTACAAAAAATTTCAGTACTAGACTCTACATATATAATTCCAGAGACATACCATATTACAAATAGTTCCTGAGATAGTTCGTCATGACAATTCAGGTTCTAAGGGAAGTTCCACACCCACTTGACATTAAGAACTCACACTTGGTATTGATAAATAATACTTGCATACCAAATCTTAGTACCGTACTACAAATGCTTCCTGAGATATCTCACAGTGACTATTGAGGTCATATGGGAGGTGCCACACTCCGCTTTCCAATCCCACTTAAATCTTTTCAGTACTATATTGTGTATGGTTCTAGAGATATACTCAAATATGCATATGATTTGTATGGGAGGTACCACGCCCACTTTTCCAAGTGGGCGTTTGTTTCTGGTTTATGCCCTTCAGGCCTCATAGCAAATACATCGTGTAAGTTTCAATTCAACCAAACCGAATTTTTTTTTGAAGTATTTCATTAAATTAAACGATGGTGCACTTTTAGAGGGGTACAACAACATCTTTTTTCGTGATTCACCTTAATACATATACGAATGTAAATAAAATGTCGAACAATGCCCCTCAGGTGCCTCTCTCTATTTTTGCCTGATGGGCCTCTCAGGTGCATAGATATTAAAAAGAGCAAGAATCCAATCCAATCTCTACCAAGCATAACAAGAAAGTAACTTATTCAGGGCTGCAGTGTTTTCAATCCAAGAAGAGCACAACGACTCGTATAAGAGGAAACAAAGGTACAATTAAGTAAGGTACGAAAAGGGCGAGCGGGATAATCTTTTTTGGATTTTACCAATATTTTTTTTTTTAATAAATTTTTTATTTTTATTTTTTTAAATTTTATTTTATTGATACATTTAACACAAAGGGTGTACCCCTTTGTATCTGTTGAATGGACGGAAGATTGATAGGTGGGAGGAACAAAGAGGGAGAATGAGAGAGGAAATGCAATCACAGGACACCGATAGATAGGCAGCCATTGTGGCATGTGTTATGCCTTTACCACAATGAACTTCAGTTTTTTTTTATCAATGTCGACTATGACCGCATGTAGCGACAAGGGCCGAGCTTTACGGATTCACTCATGTTGTGGTGCGTGTTATATTTGTACATGAATTGAAGAGGCCTACAGTTTTATGCCGAATCGGAACGGCGAAGTGAGACGCTTTTCATAGGCTATTTTGACTATTGCCGATTTGCCATTGCCTGCCAAGTGTTGGTGTCGTGTAGAAAAATTTTTTTTTATATATACGAGTATATGTTATATTTTCCTATTCAGCTAATCAATTAGACCAGTGGTCTTCAACCATTTTCAGCCGCGGTGCCCTTTTGTCTTTTGGGCTTATGGTTTCATTACCATTCCGCAACGATGTGGAATATTGATTGAGAGGGGAGACTGTTCTGGTAAATTCTTTCGACAACAAATACATATAGACAGACTGCTATGACTCAATTTCGATGGGTAATCATTGGAAGTAGGTGGGTACGCTTATTAGTTTAATGTTAGAGGTTGTTTTTATGGAAAGCTAGACATTCTATATTTTTTCACTAAATCCACTACCTTCTTTCTGTTTTATTTTTTTCGAAAGTTTCTGGTTTAAAATTTTTTTAAATATCGACGGGTCTAGCTCGTTGTAATAAATTGGGTAATACCAGGCATGCCTTGGGAAACCGATTTGATTCGTCATATCTTTGAAGGACTGCAATGTTCTCATTCTTCAATACTTCGAAAGTTGGATTGAAACTTAAACAACACTCAAAAACCATTAGAGTTAATGTCATTACAACTTATTTAATACTTTGGATTACGAGTAAGCAGTTACCATAATTAAATTAATTGGATTAAATTCAGAATTTATTTTGATTAACTGCAAAGTTGCGAATAAGATCTACCTGTCAATCAGAAGAGATGCCAATAATGATTTCAACTGACAGTCTAAATATTTATATTAACTTGTGAAGAAAATTAATTAGTAGTATTGATTATATGTAAATTATTAAACAAATAACAATTTTATAATTTAATTTTGCAACAGATAACCGATTGTAAAGGCCACTGCTGACGTTAGAGTTAGAAAGTTAGGAAATAACTGCCAATGATCTTATTCAATATTTTTATATTTTTTGTGATGCAAATGATGCAAACAGCTTAAGTCGACTTAAGATGTAACATATTTTATCACATATTTTTGACTGTACATAAATAAATAACAAACTAGATCAAATTTTTAAATAATTTTTGGAATTACAATATAATAAATATTTCAAGTTTGGTCTTTGACCGGAATGGAGAATATTTTGAAATATTGCTATAGTTTCTACGATATTTCCATTCAATACTAATCAAACTGTCCCAACATATGTCCACGTAAGCTGCTTTTCATTTTTACCACAATTAATTCAATTTTTATTATTCATAATTTTTATTTTAAATAAAATTTAGTTCTAATAATGATTGAGTTAGGTTCTTTTTTTCAAGGTTTTAAGGCCTCTGAAGTATTATATTTAAACGAAATAAGTTGATGCATAATATTATTGTTATTAAATTATTTTATAATTTTACAAACCTGTGAGTCTTAGTACATTCAAAAAAAGCTTGACAAGCTTCCGCCTTATATTTACTATGTGAACTTTAGTGCCCCGACAATTGTAGCTAAATATACTTATATTTTATACTACGGGTTAGGCGATTGAAGTGTTACCAACTTCACAACGGTATATCTGGCAACGCGATATTGCCAACTATGTCAAATTCATGCCAATGACAGCTGTTTATATTGTTTACAAGCTACCACAGTCATTTGCGTCTACGTTTTTAGATTCCACAACCAGCTATTGTTCGTGAGCTCAGGCATATCAAACTGAATAAAATGTTTGTGTATCGCAGCATTGCCAATCGCTATGGTGGTGGCCAAAAAAAAAACAGCAACATCACCTGAAATGGTTCGGAAAGTGAAGGCTTGACTTGAATGAAATCCACGTTGTAGTGGTAATCAAATGGCCAAAGAACTGAAAATATCCCAGCGAAGCCAGACTTTCTTAAATGGTACAAAACGGTTTGGTGAGCCAAGTCAAGTTCCGTAGCGATGTCGCGACTGCCTAAGTGTCGGTCTTCCTATACCTTTTCAAGAATTTCGTCCACTTTTTCGGTGCATGGTCGACCAGATTGTGGTCGATGTGGCGTAGTGGTAGTGCGTTGGACTGCTGCGCAGAGTGTCCGGGGTTCGAATCTCGGCACAGGCAAAATCAAAAAGTAGAAAAAATAATTTTTCTACACAGCACCACCTCTTGACAGGCAATGGCAAACCTACAAGAGTAAAAATTGCTATGAAAAGCTTTTCACTTCGCCGTTCGGATTCGGCATTAAACTGTAGGTCCCTTCCATTCATGTACAAATATGACACGCACAACATGAGTGGATGCTAAAAAAGCTCGGCCTAGGCCCTCCATGGGTTGTTGTGCCATTAAAAGTAAAGTAAGGTCGACCAGATTTAGGTGCGCCTTTTACATGAACATTTCCAGGGCGGAATCGATTATACCATTTTCCAACTATCCTTTCCGCTAAAGCAGCTTCAGCATATTATATGCACAAATTTTTCTGTGAGCCTTCGTGGCCGTATCTGGTTTTTCGAAGAAATAAAGTAAAATGTAACGAATTTCTTCCGATTCTGCACTCATTTTAGTGACGTTAAAACAGTTGGATAATGAAGAAATGTCAATGGGTAAAAATGTTTATGATTCTCAGAGTTGTCAACTATATTTTGCAACAAAGAGTTGCCAGATTACTTACAGAGTTATTGTACTTTAAACTTAGCTCTTTCACTTTTCTGAACTTTCTTTTTAGCCTACCTTTATACTTATTATCAAATTACTAGGAACATGAGGAAAATATATTTAATAAATTAAAAAATAAATATTTATAATTTTTTATGAATTATTACAATGACAGTTGTAATCATGCTTAAAATTTTTTGTTTTTATATTAGTATTGGGATTTGCCATGTCTTATGCTCCATGTTGTATAGACCGTTGAAAATGCAGTGCTTTTTTTACAGAGTCCATTCAGCCGAAGAAATCAGCTTAATTAAAATATATCTAGAGAAAATCGACCTGTGATGAATGTTTATATGAATGTAAGGAGGTGAGGAGGTGATTTTTATGAGGGATCGTCCTATAAAAGGTACTATTGAGCTGGAGAACAATTGGCCTAGAGTAGATCGACCTGCGATGAATGCACTTCGTGAGGAGGCTATTTTTGTAAGACATCGTCCTGTGGAGAACATTGCTGTGCACAGTCTGCCTAACCTACTAGGTGGAAACTACGATGAGGTGAGTCACTCGTTGCAAAGAATTCCTAAACTGTCATCAGGAAGAGAAAGGCGACCAGTATCCTTTAATTTTTAAGTTTTGTTTATTATACCATTATGTTTATTATGTGGTCGCTGTGGCGTAGTGGTAATGCGTTGGACGGCTACGCAGAGTGTCCGGGGTTCGAATCTCGGCACAGGCAAAATAAAAAAATAAAAAGTAGAAAAAAATAATTTTCTACACGGCGCCACCTCTTGGCAGCCAATGCAAACCTACAAGAGTGAAAATAGCTATGAAAAGCTTTTCACTTCACCGTTCGGATTCGGCATTAAAAAAACTGGGACCTACAGTCATTAGTCCATTCATGTACAAATATAACACGCACAACATGAGTGGATGAAAAAAGCTCGGCCTAGGCCCTCCATGGGCTGTTGTGCCATTAAAAGTAAAGTAAAGTAAGTTTATTATACCAATTTTTAACTTGACAACTTTACTTATTAAATTTGAATGGAATTGCAATTTAGCTAACCAATTTTAAATTTTCCCAAAACAAGAACTACTCCTAAAGTAGAGCTGATGAAAGAAGCGCAGTAAAGTCAACTAAAAGTGGCCTAAATATCACAAGGAAAAATCAAAAAATTTTATTTTGTTGGTTAGTGTAATTATTATATGTGCTTTATAAAAATTGCACATACGATATTTAAATATTTATTTATTTTTTCCTCTTTTTATATATATATTTATAATATTTATTTTCTTCTCATTTCATGAACAAAATGTCAACAGAAAATTTTAAATTATTGCGCACCAAAAAATCTTTTCGCTTCTGTTAATTTATCTAAAAATCTAAAAATTCATATGGAATATATTGGTTGAAAGAGAAAGGATGAAGGTGGAAGAGAATAGAGGAGGTGCAGAGGATAAATTAGATATATTAGGTAAAATAAAAAATTAGGTAAAATAAAATTAAATAGATGCAATGTGTGTACATCTTTTTTTCGCCGCTCAATGTTTGGGCAATTAAAAAATGCTTGAGATACGAAAATATTTGAACAAAGTGAGATGTACTTACCTTTTTCTTTAGACTAGATATTAGACAGAAAGGCAGACACACATGTTGGGACAACACTATCAACTAAATAAAAGAATAGCAACAACAAAACTATAATATTAAAACATTTAAAAGAGAAGAGAATGCTCCCTGCCAAAGCAGCAAACTCTGGCATTCATTCATACAAATTTCGGATTCATTGAAGGAAAATATGTGGAAAATTTTCATTTTTATTAATTACATGCATAGAAAACGTAAAATCACAAAATAAGTAAATAACGAACGCAAATAAAGCAACGCTACAAATTTTCTTCCGGTTTACGCTTTTGTGTCTGGCAATGAAAAATTTCAATTCATTCGCGTGAAACGCGAACATTGCACTCCGTTCTCGAATGCAATAGAAATAGAATGAGACTAAAAATTTGATTAGAAGAGAATAGCATAGAATTGTTTGCACAAAATAAACCTTTCAAAGTCAAAAAAGAAAAGAAAACAATAAACTTTAAATAATTTGTGAGGCAAATGTCTATGTACCTACCTAACACAATTTGCATATGTACAATCTCATAGATACCCAGATACAGATACTTGGTACATATAAAAATGAATCACTCATTGCGCCAACAAATTAAATTGAAATGCATAAGAATCATTTTAACATGTAATATATGGTACTTAGATATTCACTTATGTATATACATACTTCATCCAACTATCAATCTACACACTTTTCGTCTGATGTGTTAGCAGATGCAAAATACCGACGAATAAAGCTGAGTGGTGAATTTTGTAGAAACTATTTAAATAGTATAAAAATGAAAATTCATCATGAACCTAAATCTTTTTATGACTTTGTTAATTCAAAACGTATGGCCAGCGATTTCCTTACGTCAATGTGTGATCTTGTTTCTAGTGATGGTGTTATAATTGCGAACTTGTTTGCTGATTTTTTCAAATCTTCATATTCCACGTTTAGCTTCAATGACTCTTACCCTTTCTCCATTGATTCGTTTAACACTATTTGTTTTCCAACCATAGATGCTCTAGATGTTCTTCACCACCTTAAGTCTCTGGAGCAGTCATTTAAATCTGGGCCCGATAATATACCGAGTTGCATATTAAAAAATTGTGCCGAACTTTTATATAAACCACGTCATAATCTTTGACAAATGTTTAAAATCAGGTTATTTCCCTGATTGTTGGAAAGAATCTTCTATTGTTCCTCTTCATAAAAATTGTGGTAAATCCAATATATCAAATTATATAGGTATTGCTAAATTAAGTGTGATACCTAAGTTAAGTATTTGAATTAATTGTTACTACCCAAATTTTGCACTCTGTTGTAACATTGATCAACACATCGCAGCATGGATTCCTTAAGGGGAGATCATTTATTTATATTGGGTCACTTAAAAAGTATCCGCGGTTTTTCGTTACAAGATGTTGTTAGTAGCCACAAATCGGGCAACACTAGTCCGATTATGTCAAACGAACACAAGTTTGAAAGGTTGCATTTCAGGCTACATTCTTTGTGAAGACAGTTGTGTAAATTGTCGCTAGTGTATAAAGGTATACTCATTTGAAAATAAGTGATATATCTGAATAAATACGTTGTATTATGCTTTATTATTATTTTATTTATTTATTATTATTATTATCCTTCCCGTCCTAATGTATGGCGCAGAGACGTGGACATTGACCATCAATGATGAGAGGCTGTTAGGAGCGTTCGAGAGGAAGATACTCCGTAAGATCTACGGTCCAGTATGTGTGGACGACGTGTATCGAATAAGATGGAACGATGAGCTGTATGAGCTGTACGCCGACACTGACATACTCAAGCGTATAAAACTCCAGCGGCTTCGCTGGCTGGGTAATGTTGAGCGAATGGAAGAAAGCGCTCCGGCTAGAAGGGTGTTTTATTCGAACCACGGTGGAGGAACACGCAGAAGGGGACGTCCTAATCTCCGTTGGAAAGACCAGGTGCAGGGCAACCTGACTGCACTTGGCGTTATCAACTGGCGCCAGCGCGCGCATAGCAGAAGTGACTAGCGAAACTTTGTGGAGGCGGCCAAGACCGATCATCGGTTGTAGTGCCAGCTAAGTAAGTAAGTAAGTTATGCTTTATTATTACGTGCGGTTTACGGTAAGGATGTTGTGGATGTTTTTCGTTCGAAAAACCCGATGAAATTCTGCAACTGGTGGAGCAAGATCGACACGCAAGCTGTCAGGAGATAGCGGAGGCACTAAATATCAACATATTGACAGATTTGTGGTTACGAACATCACCTTGTAAAACCGCGGATACTTTTAATATGAGCCATATATGAATTCTTCATTTTTTTTTACTATTCTATATTAAATCATAAATTAATTTCTATTCTACAAGCATTTTTCACAGTACAGAAAACAGATTTTGTTTAAATAAAATAAATTAAAGTGACCATCATCTAAGGTCGCAACATAGGAGAAAAGATTTATTTATTTATTTCGCACGTTATTAGAAATCTTTTAACGAGACCACCAGGTCCGCGCTTTCTTTATCATTTTAGATAAATAACGAAACATTTTTTTCAAACATAGTATATCTTTTTTATTGCTATTAAAAATCTGAACGCTGAAATCGCGAATTGAAATATTTATGAATTCAATTAATTATGTAAAAACACAACAAAATCTACAAACAAAACAAAATAGACTCACAAAAATAAACACGAACTGATCTGAAGACTTCGATAAGGTTTATAGCTGATTTGAATTAATATAATTTTTACTATACGAGTACTTACTTAATAGAATCAATCCGTCTAGCTGTTGATAAGTGAATTTATGAAAGCTCAAAAATAAGAAACGAAATACGATTAATTTTTAACTTGTTTGAGAAGTAATCAAATTAAATGCCAATATGAAACCAACTGTATTCCCACAGTAGCTATTGTTTAATTTCTTTAAACAGGTGCCCCTACATTTTTTCGGCAATGCTATCATTTGGATTTATGATTTGAATTTAAAAAATGTCATACGAAAGCAGCATCAATTTCGAAAAATCGTTGACACTTTTATGTATCTGGGATAATAACAGTCTTTTAAAAATTATTCAAAATCATAGATGAAAATAAACTTAACTCATTCCTAGAAATATCTAAACAAGAGCACACTTGGATATAATTATTAGTATATAATAAACTCCACTTACTTTAGTTTTAATGGCACAATAGCCCATGGAGGGCCTAGGCCGAACTTTTCGCTTTTCGCATCCACTCATGTTGTGCGTGTTATATTTGTACGTGAATGGAAGGGACCTACAGTTTAATGCCGAATCCGAACGGCGAAGTGAAAAGCTTTTCATAACAATTTTTACTCTTGAAGGTTTGCCATTGCCTGCCAAGAGGTGGTGCCGTGTAGAAAAATTATTTTTTCTATTTTTTGATTTTGTCTGTGCCGAGATTCGAACCCCGACACTCTGCGTAGCAGTCCAATGCATTACCACTACGCCACAGCGACCACATTCTTTATAATAATTTCAGAATTTATGATCTCTGCCCCAGCATTAAATCACTACTTCAAGATACTTAAAATTCCTGGGATCAGCTTAGTGATATATTAAGCTTTTCAGCAAATATTTCGGAATACCATATGAACCAACCTCAGATATAATACATCAGTAAGCACTTTCATAGTTTCAGAGAGACTTTTGCCAACGCTGGGACCTTAAAAACTGATACGACAAAAGCCAGCAAATATACTTTGCTTTAGGAAAATTCCAAAGTTTCGATGGAAGTAGCATAAATAGCAATTTTCTGCTTCACTGTCATTTTAATTCTGAATCAGGGACCCAAATGATACAACAACAATATGATAAGGATAGACGAAAAAAAATTTGATATTTACATAGTATCAACATATGAGGCTACAACCTCTTAACAATAGATCAATTGATGACGGACATATGGTATGATTGGAAACAGTTTAAGAAATGGTTTTTGGAAGAAATGAAAGCAAGTAGTGATCTCTTGGCTTCAGTTTCGTTCAAGCTGAACGTGATATATTTTGACACCAGGAACCTTCAGTCTCCGTATAAATTGTCCTGTGCGGAGGTCAAGCTTTTCTTGGAAAATGTAATATAGTAAGTATGCTAGGCTTTTCAACCTAATCTAAGTACCCATATACCAGGTGTACAAGTATGAAGTAATTAATGACATCTATATGTCGCTAGGTAAAACTATACGCTCTGCCAAACCAAATCATTGGCGCCATATTCAGTTCATAAACAATCAAGTTTCATACAACAACATTTTTCTTTTCGCTCGTAAAAATGTCGAATGTTGTGCTTACAAACTACGATACGCGGACAGCATTGATTTTCTGTTTCCAATTGAAGTAATCTACACTGGAATCTCATCGAATGCTTATGGAAGCTTACAGCCAGCACGCTCTAGTCAAAACACAGTGCAACGAGTGGTTCAATAAGTTTAAAAGTGGCGATTTTGTTCCGAGAAACGAAGAACGTGGAAGACCACCGAAAAAGTTTGAAGATGTCGAATTGCAAGCTTTACTCGATGAGGATGAGGATGATGGTCCAACACAAGAACAACTTGCAGAACATTTAAATGTGACCCAACAATGCGTTTATCAACGTTTAAAAGCCATGGTATTGGTTTTGATGGTGGGAAGATGGGTGCCGCATGAATTGACTGAAAGACTGCAAGAAAATAGAAAAACCACCTGGCGAGCAGGTATAAAAGAAAGTCATATCTTCATCGAATTGTTACTGGCGATGAAAAATGGATCTGTTTCGAGAATCAGAAACGTAAACGATCATATCTTAAGCCCGGTACACCGATACCGGCCAAATCGACAGCAAAGCCAAATCGCTTCGGAAAGAAGACAATGCTCTGTGTTTTCTGGGATCAGGGAGGTGTTATCTGGTTTGACCTTCTGAAACCAGGAGAAACAGTTACTGGTTAACGCTACCAGCAACAATTGGCCGGTTTGAACCGTGCCTTGAGCCGAAAACGTTCAGAATATCAAGCTAGGCAACACAAAGTGATTTTTGTTGATGACAATGCACCATCACATTGAACCAAACAGACTCGGGAAACAGACCCTTCTTCTCAAAATTACCCTGTATGTCGACACATTACATTAATGTACGAATGACATGCTTTCATCCTCTCATATTCTGTAAAAGAGCATGTTCATGCATTTCATAAGTAAGTATTTCCGATTCTGAAGAAATCAACAGGTTCTTATTTTGACAAATATAGTAATTCATTAAACTTCTTATTATCTTCGCACGTCTTAACGTCCTTTTGTTTTTGCCTTGGGGCCTTATTCAAGTAATAGTGGAGGTAGCGATTCAATGGTATAAGTACCTGTTGGACTTAAATTTTAAATTTAAATAAAAAAAAAATGTAATTTCTTACTTTAGGGAATCTGATCTCAAAATGGCGATATTAATAAATAACTAAGTGTAATAAGTAAGATCAATTCCCAGTTATCATCTAAGCTACATAGTTATCAACGTCAAGGAAATGATGAAGAATTTTAAGTCACACTTATTCCACAGAACAGATTCTTAGAAGTAGTGCAGAGTAGCATGACTATTCTCTGAAGCTTAAACTCAAATGATATAGGGGCGAAAGGAGCTGAAAGCTGAGTCAAACCTTGCAAAACTCTGACCTTGACTTAGAAGAACTTTCATAATTTATAATCATCATGTAGCTTGTCATCGACATCAAAGAAACTACAAAGTGTTCTCCTAAACTTTGTAGAAAGAGTTTATTGATTTAAAGACGGACAATTCTAATCAAATAAATGCTGATTAATAATAGCCGCCAACAGTTGCTACGTATGCTCTCCACAAATCTGCATGTCAATATTTGTTAGTGTCAAACTTTCGGCATAAATCTATAAAATATTAAATAGATTTTAATGCAATATTTGCAAATGTAAATATTTATAAACGAGAATTTACCTGTCAAGCAAGATAGTCGGCTTCAATCACCTCTAAAGACCTCTAAGAACTACATCTTGTTATTTGTACATAAAGAAAGGGTGATTTTTTAAGAACTTAGTTATTGAAAATTCAAAAAAAAAACACAGACATTTCACAAGAAATTTGAAAGAAATTTTTATTTGGATTGATAAGTAAATCAATTGGTCGCTGTGGTGTAGTGGTAGCGCGTTGGATTGCTGCGCAGAGTGACCGAGGTTCGAATCTCGGCACAGGCAAAATCAAAAAAAGTAGCAAAATATTTTTTCTACATGGCACCACCTCTTGGCAGGTAATGGCAAACTTACAAGAGTAAAAATTACCTATGATAAGCTGTTCGGATTCGGCATAAAAACTGTAGGTCCCTTCCATTCATGAGTGGATGCGAAAAGCTCGGCCTAGGCCCTCCATGGGTTGTTGTGCCATTAAAAGTAAAGTAAGTAAGTAAATCAATTACTGCCATTTACTTTTTAAAGATAATTTCACTTAAATGTTGTCCGCGGCTATGTTTCAAGTGGTCCATTCTGTAGGTGTTATTTTGCTACACTTTTTCACACATTTCGGCCGGAATCGGACTAATGATGCAATGACGCATTCAATGTTGAGTTCCAAAGCAGCAATCGTGTTTGGCTTGTCCCTGTAGGCAAGAGACTTAGCATAGCCCCACCAAAAATAGTCTAACGGCGACAAATCAGACGACCTTGGTGGCCATTTGACTGCACCAAAGCGTGAGATTAACTGCTCACCAAATTCACCTCTCAATGGTTTCGCGTGCAGTGTGTCATGTGGCATGTGGCACCGTCCTGTTGGAACCACATGTCAGCCGAGTCCAGTTCTTGCACTTTCGGCAAAAAAAAGCCTAAGTCTGTTATCATCGAACGATACCGGTACCTTTCGCCATTGACCGTAACGTTGCGGCCTTCATCGTCTTTGAAGAAGTACGGCCCAATGATGCCACCTACCCATAAACCGCACCAAACAGTGCATTTTTCGGGATGCATTGGTATCGGCTGAATTGCCTCTGTCTGGTCTTCACTTCAAATATGGCATTTCTGCCTATTCACGTATCCATTGAGCAAAAAATGAGCCTCGTCGCTAAAGACAATTGTACTTGCGCAACACATTTTCCACAGAGCACGAATTTTGATAATAAATTTCAATAATTTGCAAACGTTGTTCAGGCGCAAGTCTATTCATGATGAAATGGCAAACCAAACTGAAAATTTTTTACTTTGACACATGCCAAGAATCACGCGTGAACCGTCAGAAATATAAACGTCAAAAAGCAAATAGCCAAAAAATCACCCTTTATATTCCGAAAATGAGCACTAAAACTTGCCGCTTTCTAGTTTCTGCAGTAGACTCCACGAAAAACTATAACCGAATCAAACTAAAGCATTTTAGTAAAAAATAAAATAAAAGAAGGGCAATGAACTGAAATCGTTTAAAATAATAAAGATAACACATATTCAGAAGAGAAAAAATAATAAATAAATATAAAAGAATAATGTACAGTGAGTAGTGATATGTTCTAAAAAATTTCCATTCCTTTATTTTTATCACAATTTCATGAACTCAACTAGAATGAAGAAAAAAATATACTCTACTATAAACTGATCGAGAGAATACAAATAAACTTTACGGCCGATTTTGTTTTGACAAAATTCGCAAATAGTGAAAACAAAATCGAAAAAGACTGCTACATAAAAATTTTATCATAAAACAGGCGACTGATTTTTATTTTTTAAAATTTTTCAATTTAATTCTTATGTTTTTTCTACTAAAAATTTAGCAGGCAGCTGAATTTAATGCGCACGAGCATGAGTAACACGTCGTAACTGACCTAGATCTCCTGATCAGTACGTGATCGCCAAAATGAAATACATACATAGAAATCTTGAGTTTTTGTTTGATATCGATTAGCAATGCCCTTGGTGATATTTTTAAAAATAATTAAATTTAGTATTTCTTTCTTTAGAATTGATTGTAGATTTTTGAGTTACATGCATGTCGATGATAGCAAAAGAAAATATAAATTATTTACATAGTAACAACGATCGTCTAACGATTGAGTCCAGAGTGTAGTGTAATTATGTAATTAGTTTTTGTTGCTATATAAATTTCTTTTATTTTCTTAAAGAGTAATCAAAACAAACTTAAGTTTGTACTTAATATAATTTTTAATTTGATATTTCCCTATTTTTGAATTTAATTGAAATTAACTTCTTTAGAATCGTTTTTATAAGTAGTTACGAGGGGGTGAAAGATGATCGTGGCAAAGCTGAAATTGTCACGGAAATGAAGGGCAGCGCCCTCTATCAATCTATATAGTATCATTCATACTCAGCGCCCTCTATCAATCGTAGATTGACGTGATTCATAATCGTAGATACATGTGGATGCATATGTGCTGCCCATCATTTATGTGTACATATATAAATATGTACACATTTTCATGCTTGATTGATCAGTTTCCATCAGTTTCTAGTAAATTTGGACATTTCAAACAAAAATTTTACTACTTAAACAAATATCGTTAGAAATTTCTGGAGCTGAGAGATTGAGCAAGTATAGACTTAAACAAAAAACGTAATAGTAGCGTCTGAAAACTTATGTGTATACTCATATGCATCCACTATGCTATCCATCTATCCATCAAGTATAATTCAAAGAGGGCACGGATTCGCATATTATTCAAACTTGATTGATAGAGGTCGCTGTCTAGTAAAATTTGATATTTCAAACAGAAATCGTTAGTAATTTCTAGAACCAAAAAAAATTAGTAAGTTTAGGCTGAGAAAAAACAAACGCGAGGCACAAACAAATGGCAACTGTGTTACGATAATAGCGACAGCGAGAATGTAGTCTTCGTCGAAAAATGGAGGCGCCCAACAAAATTCAAAATCGTGAAAAAAACGGAAAAACCAGCACTGAGGGATCGCGAGAGTGTAGACTTCGCAAGCAACTTGAGTCACAACCGAATTCGAATTTCCTTTAAAAACAACTCGCAAAGAATAATGCGGAGAGACAGCATGAATGGCAAATAAGTTCATTAGAGCCAATAATTGCATCAACACTCATCTCATTGAGTCCCGTCGAAGGTCTTCAGATTATAGAACTAAACTTACTCAGATTTTTGGTTCTAGAAATTACTAACGATTTCTGTTTGAAATGTCAAATTTTACTAGGCAATCATTGAGGTGGCCGTCTCAACGAAAGAGACGGGCAGAAGGTTCTCTTGAAAATTTGCCTAAAAACAGAACATAGATTAGATTTGCCAAGTTTCTAGTCAAGCATATCGTGAAGATCGTACAACCTGAATATTTTGATGATGATTACTTTATGTATGATGATGGTAAGATTATAATTATAATTATAATGATGTGGCAAAAGTTGTCCATAACTCTTAAAGTATCACAATTACAATAATTAATTAATACCTGTAAATGTAAATTAACTCGTATGCTTTAAGTATGAATATTTTGATGGATCAGATAATTTTGCAGAGGGCGTTGCATGCATTGGATCAAAATGAAGTTAATCCAGATGTAGTACATACACCTGGGATCAGAGAATCATCTCACTGAACTATACGAAAGCTTATCGCTTGCATAAATCAGCACATCGTTAAAAATTCCTTCGGTCACGCCTCTGTGATGTCTGCGATAGACTCTGCTTTTTACAAGATTACTTAACCTAACCTGAAAACCCAAAACGGCAAACGTTCCGAAGAGATAAACTTCTGCTGTAGGGCTTCCCACTGACGCACACAATTATTTTTCGTAATTTTTGAAATTACTACTTCTTCTTACTATGTACTATACACCACTTTACTATCACTTGTCTCATTTCAAAGCCTGTTCAAGATCAGAATCTTTTTTTATATTTACTTTTAAATATTTTTTGTTTTTGTAGTTTACGCTCGTAACTCATTTTCAATGCAATATTACAATACTAAAAATAGTGAAAATATTATTTATGTTTACAAAAAACAAAAAAAAAACAAACAAAGAACAACTCAGAAAACAGTACAATAAAAGTTTGTTGCCATCATTTGTGTATGTAAATTGTTATTAAGTAATTTTCCATTGCATTCAAAGACAGCAAAGTCAATGTGTGAGTATGTATAAAAAAAATCAATATTTATTACTATTATAAGTAAGTATCAATAATAATCAATAATATTACAAATAATAACAATAAATGCATACTAAGTCAATCTTTAATGTGTTAAGTGTCCTCGCGATGCAAATCAGTTATCAGCATTTACCATATTCTATTGTAAATTCAGCCAATCTAAGTCAGTTTTAAAGCCTGGATTAGTTTTAAAGCTAAGTAACCCTTGGTAGATTACTATAAGAAATCGTGTAATTAAGCCTTTGTGAGGCTATCTTAAGCATCATACGAGGTATGATAAAAAAATAACCGTTATTTTAAATTTTTTCAAAAAGTATTAATTTATTCATCAACAACTATCTTGTCCCCTTCAAAGTAATCCCCCTCAGATATAATACACTTATGCCAGCGTTTTTTCCAATCCTCGAAACACTTCTGAAACGCGCTTTTTGGTATCGCCAACAGCTCCTGTTTCGATTTTTCTTTTATCTCCTCAATCGTAGCAAAACGCTTTCCTTTCATCGGTGTCTTCAGTTTTAGGAAGAGGAAAAAGTCAGCGGGGTCCGGGGGCCAAGTCCGGTGAATACGGTGGTTGAGGCATGATAACGGTTTTGTTTTTGGCCAAAAACTTACGCACAAGCGACGTTGTTTTTGCTTAAAATTTAGCAATTTTGGAACAATCTTCGCTGCCGCACGTTTCATGCCTAAAACATAAAAAACCGTAAAAATAGCTTGGCATGAGCCGAACGATATGCCAACATCATCAGCAACCTCTCTGATAGTGATTCGACAATTCGACGTTTATCCAAAATCATTGTCTTCACTGCGTCAATGTTTTCATCGGTTGTTGACGTGCTCGGGCGACCAGGACGAGCATCGTCATTGACATCTTCTCGGCCTTCCTTAAACCACAATTGGTTATACCACAATTGAACTTGTGTTCTGCTCATAGTAGACTCGCCAAAGCCCCCAGTCAACATTTCAAATGTCCTTGCGCATTTAATTTCATTTTTTACACAAAACTGAATACAGTTTCTTTGATCCATTTTTTCGAATAGTAAAAAATCGAAGAGCACACCAAAACACGACTAACCTTTTTATCTGTCAAAAACAAACTGACAATCCAAAATGGTTGGTATTGCCAACATATATAACAGACATGTGTACCAACATAACAGAAAAAAATGCGAAAATCGAACATACGTAACTCACGACATTTGAAAATAACGGTTATTTTTTTATTACACCTCGTATGTACATAGTTTTTGCGAACACAAATTTTCGTAAATTTTTTCTTATAAGCTTAAAGGTCAGATGTCACATTAAATATTCAATGAATAGTACAGAACCTGAATGAAGTGTTCAGGTGTAAGCAATATTCTATAATATAATATTTTCCTGAGAACGTGTAGGTATGAAAAATGTGAGACACTTTAGCGGATGTGGATGTCTGTAACTCAAACTATTTCCCGCATTGATTTAAATTTCGAACGATTTTGGTAAGTATTATTTTGCGAAGCCGAATAAGACTATGAATGATTGCCAAAGACATTTTTAAAACCAATAAATAGATGGATGGTGTAAATCTGATGTTCATTTCTGGGATTTGAAAAGTATGAATATCTGGATGTTGATGAGATTGCCAAGTCTGATGCTGTACAAAAATACACTCAACAAAACTTTGAATAGAAACCTTGGTTTTTTCTATATTTTTATACATTGAACACACAGTGTGAATACCCTTATGAATGCAGAGCATTGTGTTGATTGGAAGGAAGGAAGATAGGTGGGAGGAACAAAGAAGGAGAATGAGAGAGGGAATGCAATCACACAGGACACCGATAAAGAGATAGACAGCCATTGTGGCAAGTGTTATGCCTTTACCACAATGAACTTCAGTTTTATCAATGTCGACCATGACCGCATATAGCCCCAAAGGCCGATCTTTACGCATCCACTGATGTTGTGCGTGTTATACTTATATTTGTATATGAATGGAAGGTACCTACAGTTTTATGCCGAATCCGATTGGCGTAGTGAAAAGCTTTCATGGGCGATTTTCATTGCCTGCCAATAGGTGGTGCCCTGTTTTATCATTAAAGGCCTGTGAAAAATTCTCCCTTTAAGTGGTGGTTGGTGCCAAAAGTAGAAAAATTTGCATGTCGGTCGGCAAGCTAAGTATCTATATCTAACTATATGCTTCATGAGAACCTCGCTTATGCATTTGTTAAGTTCTTGGCCACAGTCTTTCAGAATTCAACTGCGCATTCATTGTCATTTTCCAACTTAACAGTAGAGTGGATTCCCCCATAGTGGCATCGCTTTTTGAGAAGAAGAGGTAAATACAAGATGTTTGGCATATTTTGTTTTTAACGAACCATCTCCCGACTATTTTTTGTTGCTCCGAAGTCAGTTATGAAATAATTTCAAGTTCAATTATCTTTATCGGTGTCCTGTGTGATTGCATTCCCTGTCTCATTCTCCCTCCTCCTTCCTCCTACCTATCAATCCTCCTTCCATTCAACACAATGCTTCGCATTCATAGGGGTACACCCTGTGTGTTGAATGAATCAATAAAAAAAAAAAAGTTCAAATACTTATGAAGGTTTTTGGTTTATAAAATACACAAACTCTGA
Organism: Palloptera scutellata; assembly: GCA_958295655.1. NCBI lineage: Eukaryota > Metazoa > Arthropoda > Insecta > Diptera > Pallopteridae > Palloptera > Palloptera scutellata. The sequence continues at coordinate 53,622,114 of OY282449.1, forward strand.
TACACATAATTTTAACTAATTCAACTAACTTTTGCTCATGAGCCTCCCTCAAGAATCATTTGAGTGTCACGCTGATGGCAACAAATGTATGGCTTGGCTTACAAAACACTGCTTCACAAAATATCAGCAAAATCAGTAGGTCCATAGATGAAGTTTCAGTATAGGGAAAAATTCAAATTCTCCCTCATTCTATTAATTTTTATTCCGAAACGCCCTCAGGAAATATTTTAAGATCACAATGAAGCTCAAAATGTTGCTTATTTGGCTAAAAATGGGTGGTAAAGAAAATTTAAACAAAATCGCGCTGCAGTACCAACATTTTTCTAACATGTCAGATTTTTAAGAAAATTACCGCAGTAGGGAATAAAAATAACCGTTTTACTCGTTTTCATGCCATTGCTGTGCAATGTTCAAATTAGTTTTTCACAATTTTGACCTTGGGATCATGAAGTACCAATATTAACCTTGAAATTTTAGTTTTTATCTTTTTTGTGTTTTCTTACTTCGCGATCGTCGCGAACGATTTTCTGTATTTTTGTATCCAAAGTTATTGTTGACAACCTGTGAGAAACGCTCACTTTATAACTTCACTCTTTAGACTCTTTAATGTGAGTCTAGATATATCTGATAGCTGATTTTTCACTTCGTATTTAAAGGAAAAATGTCGGTTTTATAACCGTTAACCAGGCGTATCAGTGGTTTCAAACAACATTTTGAGACTCCATTCATGCCACCAACATCTCTTCGGCAGCCCTACGTCTAGATATTCAAATTGAGAATTGTAGTTTCTGAAGTAGTTAGAAGTGAAAATCGATGGCCGAAGGCTTCGCTGTCTTCTGTGTTCTTCAGCTTTTCGATGTCCATCTTTCTCTTTGTAGAGTCGTCCGAGTTCGGAAGAACTATATGCCCAGCGGACATCAAAGAACAGCAAATTTGTCTTGGCTATAAGAATATTAATATTATTTGTGTAAGCTAACGCTTAAAAATTATAGGCAGAAAAAAAAACTGTGTCGTTATTTTTCCGACTTAAAAAATTGTAAAAAACCCGATTTCGAATCATTGTACCGTACCACAATTCTAAAAAAAAAGGTCAAACCATATGTCAAAGGTCATAGTTTTTACTCCAAAATCACTTAATCAAAAGTGTTACGACTATTCAAGCACTGAAGGGGTTGACTGTGTTGTATACTTGATAGACAAGTTCACCGGCAGTTTCTCGCTCGAAAAGGCATTATTTTTTTTTTTTTTGGCTTGGTGACAGCACAAAAAATATTATCAGCATCCTTGTTATGCTTGTGCTACACAAAATTTCTGACTCGTTCTTCATCGAGATCATACCTTCCTTGAATGTACCGATCATAATTTTCGTTACTTTACCGAATATTTTACTAAGTAATCTAACCACATGAGGCGAAACTTGGGGTAAAAGTCAGCAGATAGCAGACGTTCGTAGCTATAGTTAATGGACGTTAATGAAACCGCCCGATTTGCTTGAACACTTTTTCCCCATAAGGCGCGTGATACCGCCCATACACTACAATATTTCGAAATGCAGTAACTCGGCTCCCTTTGAATATTTTGTAACGAACTTTGGCACAGGCACTTATGTGTTCAACTTTAAATTCCATGTAACTTATGGGCGGAATTGGTAAAAGGGGCATGGCTCCTCCTATACACTACAATATTTCGATGTGCTATAACTCGGTTCCTTTTAAATATTTTTTCACGAAATTTAGCACAGAGCTTTATGTGCTCAACTTGAAGCTCCATGTAACATATGTGCGAAATTGGACAAAATGGGCGTGGCACTGCGCTACAATATTTCGCAATGCTATAACTCGGCTCTCTTTGAATATTTTTTTTTAACGAAATTTGGTACAGGGCTTTATGTGTACAACTTTAAGCTCCATGTGAAATATGGGCTGAATTGGTCGAAAGGGCGTGGCTCCTCCTATACACACAATATATCAAAATTCTATAACTACGCCCCCTTTGAATATATTTTAACGAAATTTAGCACAGGGCTTTATGTGTTCATCTTTAAGCTCCATGAACAATTTGGTCAAATTGGTCAAAGGGGTGTGGCTCCTCCCATACGCTACCATATTTCGAAATGCTATAACTCGACTCCCTTTGAATATTTTGTAACGACAATGACACAGGGACTTATATGTTCAACTTTAAGGTCCATGTAGTACATGGGAGACATTGGGCAAAATGGGTGTGGCTCCTCCTATACACACAATATTTCAAAATGCTATAACTGGGCTTTTTTTGAATTTTTTTTAACGAAATTTGGCACAGGGCTTTATGTGTTCAACTCGACGTTCTATGTTACATGTGAAGGTGGTGAGATAGAGGGGCGTGTCACCGCCCAAACAAAACTCAAAACGTACTCAGTGCGGTTAATATTACTGATCATAATGAATTTGAGATGGAAGGTTAATTGGGAGAAGAGTTACAATCAAATTAATTTTAGGTGGTACGAAGTTCGCCGGGTCAGCTAGTAATATATAAATAATCACAACGTCACGAAGGCATCTTTAAATGCATGATTATCACAGCCTAAATAATTCAATTAAAACATCGACTCATAACATATTGTTTCAGTTTAATTTTAAAAATAACCAAGTTTTGACTATTTCTTATCTCGACAGGTAGTTTGTTGAAAATTTGTTATGGCGCTATGCCTGAGACTGTTAAGTTGTTGTGACGTCCGTGTTTTTGGTACTTCAATACATATTTTGCTTCGCGTGTAGCGTTGGCGTGTGCCATTTCTTGTTATTTGTGTAGTTTTAGATTTAAATAGGTTAATTAGTTTCTGTATATATTTTCATTTCTTCATGCGTATTTTTTTATTGATTAATGTTGAATTGTCTGGTAGTTCTACTTAGTTATTTTGTGTTTGTAAATTCGTCTTTATTAATCTCTCAATATGTCCTAAGTGGAATTTATTACATTGACTACGACTGCAAATGTCGTACCTAATTCTTGCTAAAATGTGTCCAGTGTATGTACATATGCCCATCTCCTTTTAAAATCTTCGATATTTTGGGACACCTTTTTCATGCTCTTTAAGTTTCTTTTCACAAGAGCCCAATATCTCTCCACTGGTCTTAGCTCCGGACAATTTGGAGGATTGGCCTCTCTTTGTACAAAACCTATGTTATTACTTTGGTACCACTCCAGAGCTTTCTTGCCGTAGTGACATGATGCCAAATCGGGCCAAAAATATGTGGACACATTGTGCTCTCTTATGAACGGAGGAAGCCTTTTTTTCAAACATTCTTTGATGTATATTTCGGTATTTATAGAGCCCACTGTAACAAATGACTTGCTTCTTTTGCCGCAACTGCATATAGCTTGCCATACCAGGAATTTTTTAGAAAATTTTGTCTGCTTTTGGATTCTAAATTGTTCTTCGACATTTCCTCGAGCATCAGCAACATACAAATTTTGACCCGGGAGCTGCGTAAAATCTGCCACTACATACGTTTCGTCGTCCATTATGCAACATGAATATTTTTGCATGAAATTCGCTTTTAATATCCGAGCCCTACTTTTGGCGTCTAAATTTCTTGCAGCATTCCTGTCTGGAACTTTTTGGACTTTGTATGATTTCAAACCTGCATTGGCTTTAACTTTTCGCACCAAATAGTCAGAGCACTGGGCTAACCGGGCAGCTTTTCTAGCAGATGTATTTGGAGATCTTTTCAATATGCTTCCTATTTTCTTGGCTTTCCCAATATCATGTGGTCCTTGTTTTCTTCCCGAACCAGGTTTCCTATCTATGGTCAAATTCTCCTGAAACTGTTTAATAACATTGAAAACAGTTTGACGGCAGACCTTCAACTCTTTGGCCAATTTTTTGTAGGACCAATTTGGATATTTTTGAAAATTATTAATAATTTTAAGACGTACTTCTTTTTCTTCACTCATTTTGATCAAACTTACAATAAATCAATATGTTTGTCATTAAAAATAATAACTGACATATTTTTCAAAGATAACTACTTAGAGCAAAGAAATTTTTAAATTTTATACCCAAAAAAAAATATTAGGTAAAACGTGTGTCGATTTTTTCAATCTCACTCCTTATATGATATTCCGGTGTATTTTTTTATTAAGTATTAAGTAAGTGTAAAAATTTAAACACAACACCAAATGACCTTAGAAAAGATACTTCCAAATAGAAAATGTAATTGCTATTCTGATATCGGCCCTGTGAAGACAAACGCATTCTTATACAAGTTAAAAAATTCTTCATGGCATTAGAATTAAGTATTGAAGGAAATAAATATTTGGCCGTTTCATGTGTCGAGATGTGTGTCTTCAACTTGCGCTGCATAGTGTGCAAATACACCGTTAACCGTTAAATTAACGGTTTCAAACCTAAAAAACAAAACCGAATAGTATTTCTGAAAATATGACGAATTCGATTCGGATGGATGAAAATATTCTAATGGAGAAGTCAACAAAAGTCCATGCTCCTCGCCCTTAATCACTATACTCAAATGTAAAATTGGTCAAATCCATGAAATTTTCACACATTTCGGCCGGAATCTCACTAATGACACGTTCAATGTTGGCTTCAAAAGCAGCGATCGTATTTCTTACTTTACTTACTTTTAATGGCACAACAGCCCATGGAGGGCCTAGGCCGAGCTTTTCGCTTTTCGCGATCGTGTTTCGCTTGTCCCAATAGAGAAGAGACTTAACATAGCCCCACCAAAAATAGTCTAACTAAGTCAAATCACACGTTCTTGGTGGCCAATTGACGGCACCAAAGCGTGAGATTAACTGCTCACCAAATTCGCCAGTCAATTGATGCATGGTTTCGCATGCAGTGTGGCATATGCCACCATCCTGTTGGCACAACATGTCGGCCGAGTCCAATTCATGCATTTTTGGCAAAAAAAAAGTCTGTTATCGTCGAACGGTACCTTTCTCCATTTACCGTAACGTTGCGGCCTTCATCCTTCATCGCCTTTCAATAAGTGCGGCCCAATAATGCCGCCTGCCGATAAACCGCACCAAACAGTGCATTTTTGGGGATGCATTGGTAGCTGCTGATTGGCCTCTGGCTGGTCTTCACTCCAATTACCGCACTTCTGCTTATTCACGTATCCATTGAGCCAAAAATGAGCCTCGTCGCTGAAGACAATTTTGCCAATTTTGCCACAGAGCACGAATTTTGATAATAAATTTAAATAATTTGCAAACGTTATTTAGGCGTAAGTCTATTCATAATGAAATGGCAAACCAAACTGAGCATTTTTTAAAATCACGCGTGAATTGTCAGAAATATAAACGTCAAAAACCAATTAACAAAAAAAACACCCTTTATAACAAAATTTTAGAAAATTTTTAATCAATAAACCCTCAGTTTCAATTAAATTCTTTACAAATTTTCTACTTTTAAAATCCCTCGTATCCCTGAAGTAAAATCCCGGTATTAAAAGGGCGACCTAAAATCTTCCGGGATTCCGGTATCTCGGCTTCCCTAAAAGAGTACACTTATTAGAATACACTTTCATTAGAATACACTTTATGCCTTGTCAGAAACTGGAAATCTAATATTTCATTGGTTAATAAAGAATTTGTATGTATAGCGAAGAGCATGGTCTAGGCTCTTCCATGGGCTGTTGTGCCATTAAAAGAAGAAAGAATGAATGTATTATTGTCTTTTAGAGTAAGTATATTATAATATACTACTTTGGGAATACTCGTATTTAGAGAACCTCTTCTAAGTGAGTATGAATTAATCTGTGAATATTTGGGAATTTGTACTCAATGATGAACACTATACTATACTTAGCAATTTGTTATAAAACTGAAATATAAAATATCTCAAATACAATTAATTTTGTTGTTTCTTTTCCACCATTAACCTCAAATAAACGCACTTTAATCTACTTTACTATGTATATAAATAATAACTCTCATTGATTTCATACATATTTTTGTAGTACACACTTTGTACTACAAAACTGTCATCAGTTTGATAATGAGTTGATCACGTTTTACTGTAGTGGCAGTTTCTTTTATGATTTCACATTGATGCCACCTACCGATGGATGTGAGTGAGTCGATGAAGAGAGAGTGCGTCTTTAGCGTCCTCGTAGTCATTAGTGTCTGGCCGCTGCTGGTAACTGATAAGATTTTTCTTTGCATTCGTACTGAAGCGACTTTTCTATCTGTTTTTTTTTTTTTTTGGATTTATTTTTGTCGCAGTAGGTACTACAAATTCCTGATTTACTTTCTTTATTTTATTTATCATATTATTTTAATAATGTATAGCTTAGTTGACTAAATATACGATAAACTCCACTTGAGTGGAAATTCTATGTAGGATGTAGAATAGAATCAAAGTTGCTGGGGAAGGCTAAACTTATTCGAAAATCCTATTGTAATTTAGTCATTTCATTTGCGTGGAGTCGTTAAAATGTTTTATAATTGCTTTAACTTTTGCTAAAATCAGAGCAAAGCAGTAAACAAAATTCTAAAAATAATTTTATATTGCATTATTATTTGCTAAAACATAAGTGAACTAGATAAAAAAAAATAATTGATTGGTTGACGTCAAAGATTAAATATAAATTTTTAAATATAAAAATAACATAATATGACAGATAAAATATTCAGAAAAACATGTAGATAATAATACTCAAATCAAATAGTTATAAATCAAATCAAGACTAATTCCGATCAAAATATATTCAGGAGTCCGGCGAAGGTTCACAAGAGGAGTAGGGAACTTAGGCAATAAACATTTGAGAGTCTAACGAAGGTTCAATAGAAGAGTAGGGAACTTAAGCAATAGACAATAGTCATACCTATTTGGTATATGGTATATTATTCAAAAATGTTTGAGAAGGGACAATAGATGCAAGCTCAAATCCTCTCTTTCCTGTAAAATCTATACAGGAAAAAACTCTCAGTTTTATGCTGATTGAAAACTTTTAACTGATTTGTCTATGGTCGATAACAATATTAAAGATTACATTTTCCTCTTAGTTACCCCTGGATTCAACTTCTTTAACTTCAAAGGATTTAGTTGTATCAGCGCAGATAAGTCTAATAGTTCAACAATTAAAACTCACAGTGAAAGTGATCCTTTACCATTGCCCATCATCAATCACTCTCCAAGGCCTTCCCATTACGATTCTCTTGGAAGTACCTCTTTTTTTTATTGATACCATTAACACACAGGGTGAAACCCTATGAAAGTATGAAGTATGACTTGGACATAACCTCTCTGGAGGTTAAGATGTAATCATTGGTTTTGTATGCATTTGGTTTTTTTTAATGATACTATAAATTCAATATACAGGGTGTACCCTTATGAATGCAGAGTATTGTGGAAGGAATGGAAGGAAGATTGATAGGTGTCAGGAAGAAAGAGGAAGAAATCTAAGGACTAGTCGAATCGATGTTCCCATTAGCCATTTCTGAATATAAATATCGTGAAAGTTACTTAAGTTTTTACTTATATGGCTCGGCAAACGGTGATCGGTCGTGGTCGCCTCGATAAAAATTCGACAGCCGTCTCTGCTTTGCGCCTCTGCTAGTGCTAGTTGGTTAGGCCAAATGAAGCTAGGCTCCCTTGACGAACTAATCTCCAACGGAGATAGTTTAACCCTATCTCCAACGGAGATTAGGTCGTCCTCTTCTGCGCATTTCACTACCGTGGCTCGAATAGAATACCTCCTAATTCCTAGCTGGAACGATTTCTTGCATTCACTCAATATGAACTGGATTTAGAGAAGAAACTAATTTGTGTCATGTCACCTGGAATCAACGGTTGCATGATGGGTTTGAACCCTACCATGGCAAAAACAATATCATATCATATGGCAATGAATCCCCACAACACGTAAAAAGTATACATAGATGTAAAATATGGTATTCTAGACTTATTTTGTTGAGCGCTAATGTTCGCGAAAGCTTAGTTTCTTAAAATATAATTAAAAATATAGAAAATTATTGAAGTATAAGAAGTATAAGAAGTTATGTATATCAAATGAAAGAGACTAGTTCATAGTTTATGAACAAAAAATATTTCTGAATAAAAGGATACAATAGATAAATTTTAAATATTGTAAAATAAATATTAAAATTAACTAATCCAATTCATAAAACCTAATTTAAAAATAAACATAGGTACTTATTTTTTCAGTTTACAGCTTGAAATTCTCCTCAATAGAGTAACAAGTAATTAAGCTTGAGACGTACTTAAACTTTTATTGTATTTAAATTAGCATGAACAGCACTTAATGATAAATATGCCATAAAACGAAGGGCCTCGGGTCTCAACAGCTACGAAGCTAAATTATTTAATTACCACTCGAAATCTCTAATCGTTCATGCAAACGAGATGACAACCTCAATAATCAAATCATATCAAATATTCGAGTAAAGTGTAACTATTGAAACTGATGTAATTTATGCCACGAATTAAGTGAGAGAAAACTTATCTTAAAACTACTTATAAAAACTGAAACTGTTAAATTAGGCATGTATGCATTCAATTAATAAAAAACATTTCAATTAATTATATACACAGAAACGAAAAACAATCCCAAAGCAAACCAGACTAAAGCTAAGTCGATTGTGATATAAATTTTTAACCCTATGTATACTTCATAAGTGTATCTGACCGCCTGCAAATAAGATTTATAGCTTTATAGTTGTTTATTCCTGGTAAAAATAAATTAAATATTCTTTTCAATAACATTGTTCGTTATGTGTTTGGACTCAGTATGCTATAAGAATCCATGGCTTTACCTTTGATAACTTGCTGAACTATAGAACGCTTTTATTGTTGCGAGATTACATTTTTCTATATCCAATCGAACTAATATGATTAACTGTTTACGTGATTCTTGTTTAACATCTGAAAGGCAGTTTTTTATACACTCTTTTCTTCTTTGGAACGCACTTCCTAATAGTTTAAGATCGTGTAATGACGCTTCAAAAATAAATTAGCTTTATTCCTTTCTTCGCTGTAATAGAAAATAGTGAAATATATCATGTTATTCATTTTTTTATGAATAGATGTTTAATGATTGTTATATTTATATTCTTGTGCTTCACAGTAGCTTACTTGTTTATTTTATGTTTTGAAAATGTTTACTAAATGTTTTTAAAATGTTTAATTTTAGTTCTAATTTGTTTATACTTTATTTTGCACTTCCAGATGATTGTCACTATAAGTTTAAAATTTTATGTCATGCAATATATATTATAAGTCATATATTTAATCCTTGTTTACGCTACATGCTGCCGGTACTGTTAATAATGTTTTAAATTTTATTGTGCCGGTTTTCGAAAGATATAAATAAATAAATAAAATAAATAAATAAATAAATCATTATCTGATTTTAATATTTTTCTACATAAAATAAAGAATAAAATTTAGCTATAGATATTGACATTTTCTTATTTCGAACTCAAAATACTTTAATATTGCATTTTAAATTGTAATGTTTAGGGTTAATAGTTAAAAATCAATGGTCATGTCAATTTTATTATTATAATTAATAAACAATGAATATTAAATGAATTCACATTTACTACGGGTAGATGGCGCTATAGTTAACAAAGTGCTTAAGATAAACTATTGTAACTTGCCTACTTGTTTGGTTGATAAATTTCCCAAAATTTTAAACATTGTCTCACTTATGTACAGGGTGATGTTTTTGCTACTTGGGTTTTGACGTTAATATTTATGACAGTTCACGCGTGATTCTTGACATGTGTCAAAGTAAAAAATGCACAGTTTGGTTTGCCATTTCATCATGAGACTTTCGCTTGGAAAGCTGACCTTAGAAAAGCTGGATGAGGATCCGTTTTTTTTATCGCAAAATTGCCTTCAGCGACGAGTTTAATTTTTGGCTCAATGGATATGTGAAGACTAGCCAAAGGCAATTCACCAGGAGGCATCATTGGGTTGTACTTCTACAAAGACCATGAAGGCCGCAACGTTACGGTCAGGTACCGTTCGATGATAACAGACTTAGACTTTTTTTTTGCCGAAAATGCAAGAATTGGACTCGGTTGGCATGTGGTTGCAACAGGATGGTGCCACATGCCTCATGCCACACTGCACGCGAAACCATGCATCAATTGAGAGGCGAATTTGGTGAGCAGTTAATCTCACGCTTTGGTGTAGTTAATCTCACGCTTTGGTGCAGTCAAATGGCCACCAAGGTCGTCTGATTTAACCCCGTTAGACTATTTTTGGTGGGACTATGTCAAGTCTCTTGTCTATAGGGACAAGCCAAACATGATTGCTGCTTTGGAAGCCAACATTGAACGTTGAACGCGTCATTGGTCAGATTCCGGCCGAAATGTGTGAAATAGAGTCCCAAAATTGGACCTTCAGAATGGACCACTTGATGTGTAGCCGTGGGCAACATTTAAGTGAAATTATCTTTAAAAAGTAAATGGCGGAAATTGTTTTATCGATCCAAATAAAAATCTTTTTCACTTTTGTAAAATGTCTGTGTTTTTTTGAATTTACAAAAACCAAGCTCTTCAAAAATCAAATCAAATATCAATAGCTGAAAATTGGATTTCTTTGCTTAAAAACCCCTTGTACATAAGATTTCAACAAAAAATGAGTCCATATATCCAGATCGGGAGAGCCACGATTTTGGTTTGGATCTTTTTTTTTTTTGGAATTTTTAGTGGGGTTGGGGGATTTCTGACCCTCTTAAAACAAGAGAAAATTCAACTTCTCTCATATTTTACTAACTTTTGCTCCGGCGACCCCCAGAAATAATTTTTAGATTATGATTAGGGCAAAAAATGTGTTCCCTGGCCAAAAACCCTGGTATACAAAGTATTAAAAAAAATCGATCCGTCCACAGATGACATTCCAGTATAAGAAAACATTCAAATTCGCCCGGAATTTATTTACTCCTTCAGGGAAAATTTTAAGATCAAGATGAAGGCCAAAATGTGTTCTTCGGCCCAAAAATCCCTTGTACACACATAAAATTTCTTAAAAATCGGTCAGTCCATACGTTTTGTAGCGAATACCTCACACATATCGCAAATATAATATATTGCTTAATAAAATCAATGTTCGTTGTAGGTCATGACCAGAGCATATATTTATATGCACGAAAAAACCCAAAGTATGCCCATTAAATATGCTCGAAAAACCTAAAAATATGCACAAAAAATTCTTCATTTATTCATTATATTTATAAAAATAGGACCATATATCCAGATCGGGAGATTATATGTATAAAATGTTAATAAATATCAATGTCAATTTTAAACTCTACCCCCAATTGTGTCGGACGACTGGAAGCTACTCGACGGTAATTGAGCAGCTGATCACATAACGTCGGAGGATCCGTTTTTATGAACACAATTGCGCCGGAAGACGGTAAATAATTGCCATTTTTATTTAGAAGAGAATTCGTTTTTGTTGATCAGTATTTGCGCATTTAGTAATTTATAATGAAAACTAATTCTAGAATTTTGTAGGCTTATGTAAATATATAAGTTAATAGCCCAATCAAATTAATTTTTAAACAAACATAAATTATTAAATACAATCCTGCATCCTCGTGTCTCCACAGTTGAAAATAGAAATAAATCGAATTCGATGGGAATTGACCGTCCCGCTGCAGCGATCTGCGCCATTTAATGCGATCAAGTGGGTTTTCATTTTGACAGCGGGTATTCGATCGTATATTTTCCATCTTCCAACGTCACTGTGTGTAGAGCTTTAATTTTTATAGGATATAAAGCGTAATATTTGCTTCAACGAATGTTCAGCAAAGGTACATGGAGAAGATGTCTTTTAGTTGCACGTGAAATTCCGTCAAGAAAGAAGGAAAAATGGTCGACAAATTTGAATTCAGATTTTTAGTTGCATCGGTGTCAAATATTATATAATTTATACTGCGAAGGTGAAGAAAAAATGAGAAATATGCATTTATATGCAAGCAAAACAGAAGTATGCGTTATTGGTTAAGATATGTATTACAGTCGTCTCTGGGTATAGTGAAATACTAAATTTTTACATGGAGTACTCTTAATAGTGAACAAAATTTGGAAAACAACTTCAAGCAGACAGCAACAAAAAAAAAACAGAAACGAGAATCAGAAATGAAAGCGCGTTTTTAGGCCTGGGTCTGATACTGGGTCTGAATTTATGCCTGATTTTAAGTCTGAATTTTCGTTTGATTTAGGATCTGGTTTATGAATAAGATTAGGTCTTACATTAGCTCTGAATTTAAGAAAGAAGTTAACTGTACTGCAAAAGTCATCTGTTGTTATTAGCTGTGTAGGGAAGGATGACATCACTCAGTTTTTAAAAACTTTAACTTTAAAAAATGCTGTATCATTTTTAATGCTTGCTTGGAATCAGCTGGAGGCAAATGCAATAGTGAATTGTTGGAAGGCTTTATTAGAATGCTTCAATGCAACAGAGCCAAATCAAAGCGAAGATAAAGAAGATGTTGTTCCCTTGTGTTTACTTCGACTAAAAATATTGCAGGAAAAATATAGAAAAGTGCATGATATACAGAGTTTGCTGAAAGTTGTTATCTTGGAGGTAATTTTATTGATCTGTTTGCGTCTACTTGCTCATTTAGTTGTTACTCTAATAATTTTTGGAAACCTACACTGAAATCGATATTGAAAAATAGAATATAATCGAAGACGACAAACCGATTCATTTTGAGAAAGATGCCGATTATATTGCAGAATCTGATGATAACGATCAAGGCAAAAATCCTTTGAAAGCTACTTAAGTTATTGATAGTTTCCTGAAGCTATCGCATAGGTTTGAAGTCTACGTGAAAAAAAACGGTTCAAAAGTCAATTTCTGAACGCATGATGCCAAAATCCTGAATTCTTTCAATAGCCATACATATTTACATATGTATTTTCTATTTTCCTACAAATTTATTCAAATGATTTCGTACAATGATTTTGTAAACAAACACAAATCTGTATTAGGAACAAATAAAAAGAGTTTTTGAACAAAAAATTTAAACTTTTATGTAGTGAACAACCTGTGTACTGTGAACAGTCCTTGCAATAATTAGTTCACTGTATCCAGTACACTACTTTATTTAACATACATATGAAATATGCATTTATATGCAAACATCCGCTCGGGTTAAGTGATTGCGAATTCAAAACCGAAAATTTTCTAAGCTCTCATATTTTTTTTTTTATAAAAGTGGTATAACAACAAAGTGGAACAAGTTTTTTGTTGTTGTCATTTTCATGTTGTTTTTTATTGTATATATTATTAAGTGGTGTGTTACAAAAGTCTCCTGTATAGTGATCCACTACATTGTGGAATACTGATGGAAGTCGTGGAGAATGTTTATTATTTCGAAATCTCACATTTTTGAGGTTTGAAGCAAAAATAAGTATTCGTTTGTAGAACATTGTATGGCAATGCCTTGCATACTTATGTACCATACATAACGGACATTGAATGAGAGAAGAGCGCTAGGCTCTTTACCCATTAGTGTTTTACAAATACTCCTCCACCTCTCTCTCTCTCTCCGTATTTTTCAGGGTTTTACATTTGAGTGCCTCACAAAGTTTAAGTAAAATGTATGAGGATCATTTTTACGAGGGAAAGAAATTATCGTTTTTCAGCTCCTGCTGAAACTTAATTCTGCCAAATACGTCAGGAACGAAATAAATGACGTGAAGCAGCACTGCGAATTCCAGTTAAATTTCATAGCAATTGCAGCGGTCAGATTCTCGACTAGAAGATGAGCTCTGTGATGATGAAGAAGGTGAGATTGTAGTAAGAAATCTTCTTCTTACCATAATTAGCCCGACACTAATCAGCTAAGTTATCACGATTTAAATAAAACTTGATATTAATTTAAACAATCCAGTTTAAGCTAATTGCTAATTTCGACTGGATTTCTACATAAATTAAATATCTTCCAGTTTCTACTTACCCGTTTTTTTTTTTTTTTATAGCGGCACTTTCATAATTAAAATATTGAATGATGGTTAATATAAATCAATTGATTTAAGTTAATAGAATTCAGATTTCTATAAATATATATAATATTAAATTAAATACTAATGAAAATCTGCAAATTTTCACATTTTTACTTTGATGCAGTTAACTACAAAAATAGTTCAGTTCCGAATCATTGCATTCATGCGCATCGCAGATAATTAAGTTTCCACCCACATTTACGTTGTGATGTGCGCTGATTTTCAGCTTAATTAAGTGAAGCATCTACGCTGTGCATTCTGATTACATGAACTCCATAAATCTAAGTGGAAAATAGAATTCAAACCGAATAATGGAAATATAATGGCGGGGTTCAGTTCGAGCAAGTGCAATTGTGCATTGCAAACAGATAGACAGACGGGCAGACAGAGGGGCAGAGGAGGCAGTCAGGCAGGCCTCCACTCAGTGGTGGATTCATTGAAGTGGAGTAATTAAAAAATTCAACAAATTGCATTGCATGCACAATTTCATTCAACAAAAGTGCGCTAGAGTACAGAAGTTGAAGCAATGATGAGGACGCATGCGGATGCAGCATGTGAACAAATAGACAACCACACATAGTCGTACACACACACGTATGTAAATATGTAAATACGAATACATTGGGGAAAGGGCAGTGCACTTGAGTTGCAATTTCAAGTGCGTTTACTTTAGAACTCCAACAATAACTTCAAAGAATTGCACGTACACACACACACACGCAAGCAGACAGGCAGGCAGGCATGTAGGCAGACACTCATTCATGCGCATTCACTCATTCAGTCACTTGTGCGCTTGCTCAATCTCAGCACTCCAATACAACTTTAAAATGCAACATCATCTTCATCATCATCAGCATCAGCAACAGCAACAACAACAGTAACAGCAACAACAACAGCAACAGCAGCAGCATCAATAATCATTGATAGCATTTAAAAGCATAAGAAAAAGCCAGCACGAAAATATGAGGCATTCTCTTCCACATATGAGTACACTGCTAAATTATGTATATTGCCACACACTGAAGCTGAAAGCACCAGTACCACCGCCACGCTCACCATTAAAGTCAACCGGCCAACATCAGCAGCACTCGAGGCACCACTCTCGAACAACCTTAAAGATTTTAGACAACAGCTTCCACAAACACACAAACACACACAATCATAGAATCGACAATTTGGTAGCTCTAGTGATAAGTGCTTGGTGCTGCTGTTGCTATTGCTCGACTAGCTCTAGGCAATATACATACATACATACCATACATATGTACATATGTATATGTACGTTCAGACGGAATGGTAGAATTGGGAAGGCCATACTTATATAGTACGTGCATATCGACAGACAGACAAACAGAGACGCTCAATGAGTTGTCGTTTAAGAAATTGTAGCTTCATGATCTTTGTCTTTTTATTTTACAAGCAGGTTGTCGTTGTTGTTGCTTCTGCTGTTGTTGCTATAGCTTTTTGAGAGAACTCTCAAAACGCCGGTACTAGTTTCTTACTGCAGGCATAACACTTGGACAATGCGTGCACACAAGAAAGTTGCCAGTCGCGTTACTTTAATGAGATGCATTGTAGCAACAGCAACAACAACAACAACAACAACAACAACAACAACAACAACTACGAGAAGTAGAAAAACAAGAGCACTTTGATAAGCTGGAGAAATAAATTTAAATAGTTATCAAATAAAAAGAGTTGATTTTTATTGTTTGGTTGAATGAAAATGTTGCCACAAAAATAACTGAAATAATTTTTATAAAGTACCTACTATTGAAAAAATTGTCATCGTCGAGTAGGAGTTTCACTTCTTCTTTCTTTTGATGGCTCAACAACTTATGTAGGGCTGTTGTACATGAATGGTAGGGACCTACAGTTTTATGCCGAATCCGAATGGTGAAGTGAAGCCTATTCATAGGCAATTGGCTGCCAAGAGGTGGTGCTACTTTTTTCGGAGTTGGTCTTTTTGACAGCTGTCACTTGATTTATGCTTATTTTGGTTTGCCATTTCATAATGAACAGACTTACTCCTGAACAACGTTTGTAAATCATGCAAATTTATTACCAAAATAATGGTTCGGTTCGCACGACACATCGCGCGCTGCATCCAATATTCGGTCGACATAATCGCCCAGCAGAGTCGGTAATTCCAGCAACAATAGATCGGTTTCGCTCCATGTTTACTCTAGTGGATAATGCGCATCCTCAGAGACGCCGTACAGTGCGCACCGAAGACGCTATTGCTGCTTTGGAGCAGAGTATCGAGGACGACCCGAATGAGTCCATCCGCCATCGCACGCAACAATTGGAGCTGTGCCCATCCACTTTATGGAAGATTTTGAGGAAGGATCTTGGTTTGCGATTTTACAAAATCCAACTCGTGCAAGAATCGAAGCCGAACGACCATCAAGCGCGTCGCACGTTCGGTGAATGGACTCAAAACGAGATGGCCACCAATCCCGATTTTCAAAAGAAAATTTCGTTCAGCGATGAAGCTCACTTTTGGTTGAATGGTTAAGGCACCCAAAACGTAAGCAAAATTGTCGCATTTGGAGTGATCATATTCCACAAGCCATTGTTGAGACGCCGTTACATCCTCAAAAAGTCACTGTTTGGTGTGCTCTATGGGCAGAGGGAATCATTGGTCCATATTTCTTCAAAGATGAAGCCGGTCATTATGTTACAGTCAATGGGGAACGCTATAGTGCCATGATTAATGACTTTTTCGAGCCTGAATTGGAGTATGTTGATGTGGACGAGCTTTGGTTCCAACAAGACGTCGCTACATGCCATACAGCCAACGAAACAATCAATTTATTGAAGAAAACTTTTTTTGAGCGCATTATCTCGCGTCGTGGGCCTGTGGCGTAGCCTTCAAGATCGTGCGATCTAATACCGCTGGACTATTTTCTGTGGAGTTATGGTAAGTCGCTTGTCTACGCAGATAATCCCGAGACTATTGACGCCTTGAACGAGAATATTCGGGCGTTATTACTTTACTTTACTTTTAATGGCACAACAAGCCCATGGAGAGCCTAGGCCGAGCTTTTCGCATCCATTCATGTTGTGCGTCTTATATTTTTACATGAATGGAAGGGATCTACAGTTTAATGCCGAATACGAACGGCGAAGTGAAAAGCTTTTCATAGCAATTTTTACGCTTGTAGTTTTGCCATTGCCTGCCAAGAGGTGGCGCCGTGTAGAAAAATTATATTTTTTACTTTTTGATTTTGCCTGTGCCGAGATTCGAACCCCGGACACTCTACGCAGCAGCCCAACGCACCACCACTACGCCACAGCGACCACGTTCGGCGCGTTATTACTGACATAATAATGACAATTGATGAATTGCTGCAAAAAATGGACGAAAATTGCTCCTCCCGGCAGGAATTTATTCGAACCAGCCACGGCGGCTATTTGCCCGAAATCTTTTTTAAAACATAATGGCAAATCCTTATCTTTATAATAAAGCTGAATTCGTGGCCATAACATTAAATTATATGCGTTTTATTTCTTCTTGAAAACCACACTTCTAAAAAAACACCCTGTATAAAACAAATATTTAAATCAGTGTTGTTTTCAGATAAGGCAACACCTCTCACACATACCGCGAGTATCTAAAGACAATCGTCGTTGTCGTTACAATAACTTCAGGAAATCCAAAAAAAATAAAAAAAATTATTTTTTAAAAATCCGATCCACTATAAATCAAAGGCATACCAAATCCTGTATTCAAAGTGTGACAATGAGCAAGAAAAGTCTATTAAAAAAACTAGATGAAAAACAGAAAATCCAACAAACAAGAAACGCCAACGTACGAGTACGAGAGAGTGTAAAATGTGATACCATGAGAAAATGTCACATTCACATACAAACATGCACGCATACACATATACAAATTTACAACAACACAGTTGAAAACTTTCTTTTTATTAAATGCGGTTGATGCGGAAACCAATCCAGTTTTTAAGATGTGGGTACCCATTCACCAAGGCATTTCATTTATACTTACCAAGAGTTGGGCCATGGTACGATGGTAGATTAATGATGCACACATACATACATACATACATACTCGTATGCAGTAACCAATACCGTCAGCAGCAATCCAGCAAACCAGCAAACCACTAAACACTTTGGAAGAATGTGGGTTTTCTTCAAACAAGAGGAAAAATCTAAAAACAAAATATCAATCTACATACTATGTATATCTATATATACTTATGTATATATTTGCTACATACTAGCATACATAATAATTATCTGTGGGCATATGTTGGGCACATATAGAGTGCATACTTAAGTATGCACAGACTTGATTGTTTGTAGCACACATGCTCAAACTCGAATATGACAATCGTATTATTTTCAATTTGTTCGATAAATCAGTGATGAAATGCATCATTGCTGCATTTATGAGCATAAAGTGTCACGGTGGCGATGTTTCGCACAAGCAGGTAAATTTCGATTGTATGACATGTCGTTTCCAAAAAAAAATAAAATAAAAAAGAAAATTATAAGCTTCGTTCAACCTAC
Organism: Palloptera scutellata; assembly: GCA_958295655.1. NCBI lineage: Eukaryota > Metazoa > Arthropoda > Insecta > Diptera > Pallopteridae > Palloptera > Palloptera scutellata. The sequence goes on from OY282449.1 coordinate 53,640,651, forward strand.
CATGCTCCTAAAAAAATAATTGATTATTCATAGCAGCTCTTGCAGTTAGTTACAACAGCGATTGTTAATGATAATGTATAGGTATAAAAGTAAATATTTAAATGTACATATTTTGTAGGTTTGCAATAAAAAAAAAAAGGAAATCCATGTGAGCAATCGAGAAATACTTGCTACGTTTAGTAATTTTGTACATGTTTCTCAAAATACAACACTCGAAGGTGAATTGCAATGAGTAACCGATTCATTGAGTACAATTGACTCTCTCTCTACGAGTTTTATACATACTAATTGAGTGTAACTGCAAAAGTATGCATTTTGTGAATTTATTTAGTGTTGAGTTGTGTACCACAAATTACATAGAACAACAATTTTCGAATTTTGTAATTGACGAGTATGATATGATGAAAACTGAATTGTTGATTATTTGATTTGTGCTGGCCCTGTTTAATTGCTCCAAGCAAGTAGCATAAGTATATTGACTTTGAGTAACGTCATAATTTTTCTTGTAGGGAGTTCGCGATGACGATGACGATGACTACCCTGAGGACAAAACTCAGTTACGTTAGAGGTTTTCACCCTGGGTAGATTAAAATCAGTGAGAACTAGTTTGCAGCCCTAAAACTAAGATGTCTGAGGCTGTTACAAATCCACCACCCCGTTTTTCAGCAATTATTTTCTAGGTATTTAAATAAAACATAGAATAATTGAGAAATCGGGCTGAAATGTAACACATGTTATATTTAAGTACGGAATTCAATATCGCTCTTATGACCACCGCAAGCACGTTTGCAGCGATCGATTCTTTAGAGTCAACACTTTGAAACTCTCTTCCACACATATTGGCTGGAACGTTGGCAATTTCGCGTTTGATATTGTTTCATGAACTCCTCTAACGTTGCTGGCCTGTTGGCATAAATCAACGAGTTAACGCAACACCATAATGAGAAATCCAAAGGAGTTAAATCGCATGAGCGAAGTGTCCATGCGACTGGATCATTTCTCGAGATTACACGATTGCGGAAATTCCCCTTCAATAGATCAATTGTGTGACCAGCTGTGTTGCATTTGACATCATATTGTTGGAATCACATATCACTGATGTCAAGAACATCCAATTCTGGCTAATATGGTAGGGTAGCAAATTCCATTGACCGTAACATTATTTTCATCGACAAAAAACTACGGTGCAAGTACACCTCTGGCATGAAATCCACACCACACGGTAATTTTTTGTAGATGCAATGGAGTAAATTTTTTTATATTTTTTTTATTGAATCATTTAACACACAGGGTGTACCCTTATGAATACAGAGCATTGTGTTGAATGGAAGGAAGATTGATAGGTGGAAGGAAGAAGGAGGGAGAATGAGAGAGGGAATGCAATCACACAGGGCACCGATAAAGAAATACACAGCCATTGTGGCAAGTGTTATGCCTTTATCACAATGAACTTCAGTTTATCAGTGTCGACTATCACAGCATGTAGCGCCAAAGACCGAGCTTTTCGCATCTACTCATGTCGTGCGTGTTATATGTGTACATGAATATTGATATTGATGGAAGGGACCTACAGTTTTATGCCGAATCCGAACGGCGAAGTGAAAAACTTTTCATTTGAAATTTTTACACTTGTAGGTTTGCCATTGCCTGCCAAGAGGAGGTGCCGTTTCTGTCCAGTAACTTATTGACAAAGCCATTAAGCCAAAAATGGGCTTCATCACTGAAGGTGATTTTTCGATTAAATTCAGAATTTTCTTCAAACTTTTGCAAACTCTAATCGGAGAAATTTCGGTCCTTCAAATCATAACGAGGCTTCATTTCTTGTTTTAATTTGATCTTGCTGGGGTTATAAAAAATTGACTACAATGTGGACTGAGAGATTCCCAATTCCTATGATCGGCATATAATCGACTTGTTTGGCTCATTTTCAACTGAAGCACTTACGGCTGCGATATTTTTGGTACGTCGACCGGTGCGTATTCTCACTGGTACAGGAACATTCAACAGTCAACAGTGAGGGACTCGAATTTATCCACTATAGCACAGCCTGTGCCAGGTGGAACGATTATTACGACCGAAAATTGTAGTAAGCACTCTTAATGATGCGATCACTGACTCAAAACTTCACCATAATAAAAATGTAAGCCTTGAATAAACACATACATATGACGTAGGGCAAATCCCTTTTGCAAAAAATTAATAATTCATCGTCGCGAAACCACTAATGTTGTACTGTGTTATTAATATTTCAAGTGAGTATCTCACAGTGCAGAAGAATATGCTCCGGTGTCTTAATATCTGTCCGAAAGAAACGGCAAGTGTTATTATATTCTATGCTAAAATTTTACGTGTGTTCTCTAAGTTTGCATTGTCCTGGAAGGTAACTTATAACTAAACTCAGTTTCTTTTTTTCTTAATTTGAGACATATTTAGCTACACCTTTTGACTCCCCAATAAGTAGCTTTGACAGTCTAAGATTAGGAATTTGAGCACAGCAATATAGTCTCTGATCAAATTAATGCAATTCTTGGCTGTTAGCTTTTCTGTGTTCAGGGGCGCAGACTAAAATGATTTCGTAGCTTTAGGCATTCCCAGGCTAACTTTGAGGATATTTCAGAAGAGTCCAGTGCTCTGAGACCGGCTTCAATCTTGGAGTGTAGGTAAAATTATATTCTGTCAATTTATTTACGGTCGCTGTTGAATTGTGTATAAAATCTTATGGCAAAACTTTGTGTTTTGAAGATGTTTTTTTTGTCTGTATAAGCCATGACAGTCCGATTATTGACCCATGTATAAGTACCTCTACTTTTATCTTACTTTTATGTTCTCCAGTCAATTTTGTTCCAATATTTTGTTGGCCTTGCTACTAAGTATAACTTTTAAATATTTTTCTAATTTTATGTTCATATCAGTTATCTCTGGGAAAGGTGGGCTAAGAGTGTTGTGGCAAATATTACCTCCAGCTCTGTGTTGTTGATAACTTTTCACCGGGCACAGTCAAGAAGCTTCTTTAGAAAGAGATAGCGTTTTGACTTTCAATTAAAATATGAGTACCATACAATCTTTATGTAGGAGAACAACAATAACGTTAGGGATGTTTTAGCCTTTTAGTCCTTAGTTGCTTAAGGATATCCAAAAGTTTTCGTTTCCACCATGACTAAAGCAACTATCCACTCTTTTAATATGACTAAACTTCATTAAACTTCAAAGATTCCAAACGTTAATCAGGAAATTCTAAATATGGGACATGCTATTCGAGAGTACCAGGTGTACAAGTATGAAACCCCAAATGACATCTCTGTGTCGCTAGGTAAAACTATAAGCTCTGTCAAACCAAGTCATTGGCGCCATTTCTTCGCATTTAGTTCTGTCAACAATATTCAGTTCATAAACAATCAAGTTTCATACAACAACTAGTTTTTTTGTGCTCGTAAAAATGTCGAATGTTGTGCCTACAAACTACGATATGCCGAATCGTATGCTTGTGGAAGCTTACGGCCAACACGCTCTAGCCAAAACACAGTGCGACAAGTCGTTTAAAAGTTTAAAATTTAAATTTTGATGTGAGAAACGAAAAACGTGGAAGACCACCGAAAAAGTTTGAAGATGCCGAATTGCAAGCTTTACTCGATGAGGATGAGGATGATGGTCAAATGCAAGAACAACTTACAGAACAGTTAAATGTGGCCCAACAATGCATTTCTCAACGTTTAAAAGCCATGGGATTGACTTTGAAGGTGGGAAGGTGGGTGCCGCATGAATTGACTGAAAGATAGCAAGAAAATGGAAAAACCACCTGTAAAATGTTGCTCGCCAGGTACAAAAGAAAGTCATATCTTTATAGAATTGTTACTGGCAATGAAAATTGATCTATTTTCAGAATCCCAAACGTAAACAATCATATGTTAAGCCCGGTACACCGACACCAGCCAAATCGACAGCAAAGCCAAATCGGAGAGAAGACAATGCTCTGTGTTTTCTGGGATCAGAGAGGTGTTATCTGGTTTGACCTTCTGAAACCAGGTGAAACAGTTTCTGGTCAACGCTACCAACAACAATTGGCCGTTTTGAACCGTTTGAACCATTCTTTGCGCCAAAAACGTCCAGAATAATTAGGCAACACAAATTGATTGTTCTTGATGACAATGCACCATCACATCGAACAAAACAGACTCGGGAATTGGTAGATTCGTACAGCTGGGAAGCCCTCCCCCATGCGGCTTATGGCTTATTCACCAGACTTGGCTCCATTTGACTACCACTTGTTTTCATCAATGGGCACGCACTTGCTAAACAGCACTTCGATTCGTACGAAAATGTGAAAAAATGGCCCGATGACTGGTTTGACTCAAAAAACGAAAAGTTTTTTTGGCGAGGCATTCACAAGTTGCCAGAGAGTTGAGAAAAATGTTTAACTAGCAATGGCCATTACTTTGAAGATTGAATATATAACCATTTTTCTTAAATAAACGTGTTTTTTTTTTAGAAAAATTACCCGTTTCATACTTGTACACCTGGTAAGAGTAATGCGAAAATCGAAATTGCGAGAGTAATTTTATTCTCATAAACAAAAACAAAACATCGATTTAAGCACAGATATTGAATGACCCCATTGTTTCTACTCGGTATAACTCAAATATAATCCAAAAAGTATTCATCTTTCGAAGACAAGCTCGTAAAAAGTCAAGCTCAAAGTGGACACATAACATCTGGGCTTTACACCATCGATATGATCCTTTAACTATTTTTTGAGAGCAAGCTTACTTATAAATGTCCACATAACTCGATTGCATCTGAAAAATCACTCGATTTCTCTGAGTAATTACATAAATATTTAGAAGATACACAAAATGTATTTTTGTACGAGTTGATGAAGATAAATAGGAGTGGGTAGGGTATAAATAGTTCTTACTTTTCAGCAATAGATTTATTCCACTTGGATTCATAGCGATCCAAATATAGATTACTAGGTATATAGTAGTAAATCTCGGTTAAGTGCCTCAGCTGAGCACGTCAGGCTTTTGGGGTACCTATGCGTGGAAGGGGTACTTTCTGTTACAGGCACTTAAGCAAGAGGTACTTAACCTAGGTTTACTGTATATGTACTTATTTAGTGATTATTCAAGTAGATCAATTTGGTAAATTATTAAGTAAACCATTAATCCATCTATTTTCTGAGTTGTTTATATATGTATAACTCAAAATCGAGTCATAAATTAATAAACTTATTTACTGCATTGAAAATATTAATGTGTATTTCCTGCTGGGGCATTAATTGATTTGTGTTTGTTTATTGTCATAATCTAGAAAAGAAAAAAACATATTATTTCTATAGCGCTAATTCAATTGTTTAGACTGACAGCACAAGTAAATCCATGTTTTTTAATGAAAAATAAGCACATGTTGGTATTTCTATAAGTATACCATATAATCAGTGGAAGATATTATATGACATGAATCTTGGAAAATGTCTGTAAGAATGCGAAAGGAGAAAATATGTTCGGAAAGACTCGAAAAATTCATGCTGCTTAAGTAAATTGAAATCACTGAAGGGAAAAGTGTCAATAATACCGGCAAGTATAATGTAAATATATAAAATGTAGATGCTCGTTTATTTTTATTACTCTTAAGAGAGTATAAACACTGCAGCAGCACCACAAAAACAATCGATTTAAACAACCACAGCAGCGTATGTATATGGGATCATTGGCAGGGATGCCAATATAACGTGGAATTTCATTCGGTACTGTGTTCATAGTCGTTAGGTGTAGGAATCTGAGCGGTTAGACTCATTTCGGCAGAATGTTACTCTGATCTGTAAAACAGTGAAAAGAGACTTCTTTTTCTTTTAATGGCACAACAACAAAAGTAGGACCTAGGCTGAGATTTTCGCATCCATTCATCTTGTGGGTATTATTTTTGTACAAAAATAGAAGATACCTACAGTTTTATGCCGAATCCGAACAGCGAAATGAAAAGCATTTTCTTACTCTTGTAAGTTTGCTGCCACTGCGTGCCAAGATTTGGTTCCGTGTAAAAAAATAGTTTTTTCTACTTTTTGATTTTACCTGTTCCAAGATTTGAACCACGGACACTCTGAGTCGCAGGCCAACGCACTTCCAACTATGCCATGGCGACCACGAGACACGAGCTTCAAAAGACTAGTCTTCCAAATATAACTAATGGCTGCATCATTCATCACACTGCTGTTAAATAAATTATACAAAACAACGATTTCTTAAAATAATTTAAGATTTAACACCAAAAGCAGGAAACATTTTTATATATATGCATTGCTCGTTTTAAACAGTAATTTTCAACATAGAAACTAAGTCGTTAGACTTAGGATACCTTCTAAACCATGATTTACTTAAATCATTTGGATATTAGTATCAAAATAATGAATGATGATATTATGCTAAACGTTTTTTGTGAACATTTTTATGGTCCACCTGTATTTCAAGTTCAGAGGAGTCTTACCACCGCATATAACTAATGGGTAAGCATATAAATTTCAAAAGCTAGAAATATAATATAATATTTCACCGCAGTTTTTTCAAAGTTATTCGTTAAATTTAACATTTTTTGTTTTGCATGAACCTTCCCTATTTATTTCTATATTCTTGGGTAATGTATTAAGAATATAGTTTTCCTAAAATGTACAAAGTAGAAAAAACTACGACGTGTTGGATTATTACGCATGATCTCAGTAAGGGGGAGAGGGGAGCAAACTTAGTACGTTTTATGTGCTTATCATATTATTAATACTGAATAGTAAAATTTTAGTTTGTGTTTGAGATATCATAGAGAGAGACTACATCTCTCCACCTGCTCGTATCCATATATGGGACTATAACGTTCAACATATCATCGTCATTCATTACTGCTTTACTATCACATCAGCATATATATTTTTGCCCATTTCCCACACATCTCTAAAATTAATACCAATCGTTTTGAACACTCACCGAACACTTGATTTTTTTGATTTTTTAGTTTAACTTCAATCCGAAAAAAATGGGAAAAACACATTTAAATTTTATAGGCTTTGGAAAATGGCTAAGATTTGACTTTATGTTAGGTTAAGTGGCAGTCCATCACGACACACTTGCACACTGGACCATTGTGATACCACGTGGGTGTTTCATCCGCCCCCCTTAAAAGAAACATGATTTACTTAAATCATTTGGATATATATTTTAAAAGGTATCCTAAGTCACCCGACTCAAAGTCGGATAGAGTATTCAGAAAGTATTCGCTTACACATTAGGACTTAGGGTAAAACTTTTTAATTACATATAATTGTATATGTGTATTGTTACCTGAGTTTTTGTATTGACTGATATCTACGTGTCTTTCGAGGAGAGTTGTAAAGAAAGCGATTACAATGCAATGGCATCCCTAGCTGCAACATCACGTACGCCAAAAATCGAACAATTGGAATAATGTGCAGGCTCTCTTTGTTTATTTTGTTTACCTTTTTCGTCAAACGATGCACTGTGGGTTGAAGAAGCCGATTTTTGGAGATTAATTAAAAAAATGTATTTTAAGGTGCATAATAATTTTTGAGTGGTCGCCGTGGCGCTGGTAGTTGGTAGTGCGTTGGCCTGCTACGCAGAATGTTCACGTCACGGCACAGGTAAAATCAGAAAAGTAGAAAAAAAAAAACAAAACAAAAATTGTTCTACACGGCAACTCCGAAAAACGTACAAGAGTAAAAATATCCTCCTTTTCCAAACTTTTCACTTGGCCATTCGGATTCTGCATAAAACTGTAGGTCCCTTCCATTCATGTACAAAAAACATGACTACCATAGATGCCAAAAGATCATATTTGTAATATTTTTTTGTCCGTAAGCTTAAAAATTAGTGTATTTTGACTTTTGCTGTAGACTTTTGTTAGTCATGTGAGGACCCGCGAAATGGTTTTTATTTCTTAAGCTGTGAATATATATGTCATATACTTCCAAACCAAATATCTTGCCCCAATCTGCTCCTCTTTGAGATATATCATATTTTATACATATATGAACTCGAAGTTTAAAAAGCTCTTGAGAATAATTAAACGAAGATATACATATAAAAAAATAAATAATTAAAAACAAGGAAACATTTTGCTGTTGTTATTGTTATTGTTTAATATTTTTCTTTTGCACTTACTGTTTTTCTTGCACCCTAAATTACACGGAACAGAACATTTACTCATTTGGTATATCTTCTCCTTTAAAACATAATTGTATAAGGTGGCAATAATTTAACGTCTCTTAGTGGGTTAATGGTGTGCGCATATTACATCTTCGCCAGAGCTTATTCATTTTTGCATAATAATAATAATTATAGCTTTTATGTAGTGGAGTTATAAGGAGTTATTTATGTGGAGTTCAACTAAATTGAGAAATTGGTTTCTTTTAACCAAACAAACAAAATGTAAACAATTTACAATTTGGTTTATCCATCCTTCATGGTTGGATTGGATTTGCTTGAATACCTCTTACACTTGTCATACAAACTTCTAATAAAAAGCCAGGTCAGAAAGCGACAAAAACAGTCATGAAGTCGATGTTTCGGAATTTCGCTTTGGATACTGAAAGATGTTTTGTTCAAAACTAACCCTGGTATTATATGCCTTCAGCTCTGCACAGAGTTTTTATACATTGGACCAGAAATAATATTGATCGCTTTGCTATCAATTGAGCAATTATCAGAAGAAGCTAGACACAAAGACTTTCAAAACTTCAGGGAAAAGTTTTCCCGTAAATGTAGCAGGCAGAAATCCAATGAAGATATGTATTTCCAATATGTTTTTAATCAGCTCTGATTCTATAATATCCAATAAAAGGAAATTACCAAAGAAAAATGTAAAGATTTTGTCGAAAGATCATTGATCAATGGCCATGTACAATATTTACCAGCGACCGATGGTCATGATGAAGCTGAAGCGACGAAGAAGCATTTTTAATTGAAAAAATGTGCATTGAAATACTTTCAAATTCGTGTTTTCCGTAGCTCATAACTATTAGTATTACGATCACAAAAATAAAATAAAAAATCTATTGGAGTATCCACTGTATAATTATAAAAGTTGATTTTTTAAGAGCTTGGTTTTTTATTAGGATCGATAAATCAATTCCTACCATTTACTTTTTAAAGATAGTTTCACTTAAATGTTGCCCGCGACTACGCTTCAAGTGGTCCATTCTGAAGGTCCAATTTTGGCACACTTTTTCACACATTTCGGCCAGAATCTCACCAATGACGCGTTCAACGTTCAATGTTGGCTTCCAAAGCAGCAATCGTGTTTGGCTTGTCCCTATAGACAAGATACTTAACATAGCTCCACAAAAAATAGTCTAACGGGGTCAAATCACAGCCAATTGACTACACCAAAACGTAAGATTAACTGCCCACCAAATTCACTTCTCAATTGATTTTTTTTTTTTTTATTGATACATGCTACACACAGGGTGTACCCTTATGAATGACGACCATTGTGTTGAATGGAAGGAAGATTGATATGTGAGAGGAAGAAGGAGGGAGAATGAGAGAGGGAATGCAATCACACAGGACACCGATAAAGAGATAGACGGCCACTGTGGCAAGTGTTATGCCTTTACCACAATGAAATTCATTTTATCAGTATCGAATATGACCGTATGTTGCGCCAAAGGCCATGCTTTTCGCATACACTTATATTCTGCGTGCTATATTTGTACATGAATGGAAGGTGGCATGTGGCATGTGGCACCGTCTTGTTGGAACCACATGTCGGCCAAGTCCAATTCTTGCATTTTCGGCAAAAAAAAAGTCTGTTATCATCTAACGGTACCTTTCTCCATTGACCGTAACGTTGCGGCCTTCATCGTCTTTGAAGAAGTACGGCCCAATGATGCCACCTGCACATAAACCGCACCAAGCAGTGATTTTTTCGGAATGCATTGGTAGCATCTGAATTGCCTCTGGCTGGTCTCCATTCCAAATACGTAAATTTTGCTTATTCACGTATCCATTGAGCGAAGACAATTTAGCGATAAAAAAAACGGTCCTCATCCAGCTTTTCTAAGGCCAGCTTTCCAGGCGTAGGTCTATTCATGATGAAATGGCAAACCAAACTGAGCATTTTTTACTTTGACATATGTCAAGAATCACACGTGAACTATCAGAAATATTAACGTCAAAAACCAAGTAGCAAAAAAATCTCGCTTTAGGTGTTTCTCATATTTTTTTTATGTATAAGAAAGCTTGTGTGAATTAATCTCCAAAAAGCGGGTACTTCAACCCACTGTGCGACGGCGACAACAACGCTCTCTCAATCGCTCACTCTCTCTCTCTCACTTTAAAATAGCTATCAACAGCTTTTATTATCATGATAGCGGGCTGCTAGTATGTGCCTAAATAGTTGCCCGAGTCGAATTAAAAGAAAATTGTAGCCACGATCGTACGATCGGGCCTGCATCTAGCAAGAATGAATACGAAAAAGAGTCGTTTGCTCTCTGGTGTATTTATTATACAATACATAAATATGTATGTATGTGCATTTGCCATATGTTAGGTGGTTTTGAGTGCTATGCTGTGTGTGTGTGTTTTATGAGTTTTGATGGCAAGTTACCGGAACACAGCATTATCATTCGTCTGCTTAACAACGAAGCGAACGAACAAACACGGCACAGAACGGAACGTACGCTCGTGATCGGTATAAAAATTTGCCGATCAGACAACAACACAACACAATACTCAAAAATAAAACGGATCACGGAACGAAAATATTAACAAATTAAACACGTACGTAGCAGAGGGAAAAGTAAAAGCAACGCAGAAAATCTTGGAAATATCCAAATGAAAACAATATATTTTATTTTATTTTTTTTGTGAAAATACCAAAAAAATGTATTATGCTCGTTGCCAGCAGTTGACTACGACGCAAGCAGTTGACTACGACAAGTGCTTCTTATTTTCTCCTGTTTCTCTGCAGTAGCATTTCAGAGATCGCGTACTATACTTGATTGGATGATGAAGAGATTCTCGAAAAAAGAATTAAAAGAAAAATATTAAACAAAGTAGAAAACATAGAAGACCTCCATCCATATACAAAAAAAAAAAAAAAAAACTAACACGACGTGCAAACGTGATCGTTCGTTGTATATTAATTAAAAATAGAAATAGAAAAATTGTTATTTGTTAGTTTGAGAACAAATGTCAAACCGGTGTTATAGTATTTATTTGTTATAGACTTGAATTCAAATCAAATTAGAAAAAAACAGTGAAGCGCCACAGCAATAAAGTGTACAATTTTAATACTTCAGCTAACCGCCGCCAGTAAACGCTACTTTAGTACGACATACTCTCGCCAAAAGTCGAATAATCGGGTGTTTATATATAACTACAACTCACTCACTCACTCACTGACTGTGAAAAAGTCATACACATAATCAGCAACACCAATCAACCAGCCCCTACACACACACACACACACACACAAACACACAAAAACACACGCGCACACACACACACACACACCACCCATCGCAACTAAAATTATACATATTTTCAACGGTTAGTTATCAGTACTTATTTTTTTCCCCTGTTGTTATTTTTCACCCACCGTAGATTAAATGCAATTAGCAGCAACATATTTAGTAGTGCGAACTGAACCTTTCAACCAAGTCTAAACATAATTACGGCTTGTGGCAAACAATCCTTCAAAAAAAAAAAAAACAAAAAAAAACTTATGAAATATAAACAAAAATCTAACTATGATTATAAACTCATCGCGTTCTCACACGTGAACCAAGTGTTAATCTTCAATTGAGAAACGATATTTTTTTTTTTTGTTAACAATTGTGATATTTTGTTTATGATTATATTGCTCATTACCTTTTAAATTCGTTTAAAAAAATAAAAATATTTGGAAAACAAAAAAACAAAAAAACAAAAATGATTCAAACCAAAACAAAATATTTTTCCAGAAATGCTTCAATGATCTTTCTTTCCTTTTTTCTTCTTCTTCTTATTCTTTTTTCTCTCTCATTTTAATTACAGTTGTGTTTTACATACATACATACATACATACATACATTTTAACAAAATTATTATATTTAAATAAGTATTTTACAACTATAAAACAAAACAAACAAAAAATTATAAATTTTAAATCAACAACAAATAAAATATCATCAACCCAAAATGATTTCACACAGTCCACCCATCTTTAGCCACAGTCCGCCAGTTAGTTTCCTATCGGAATACATGAGCAATCATCGTCATAAGTAAGTTTCCTCTATAAATTAAATTTACATCTAAATAATATGGATTTATTTTTAAGTGTTTTAAGTGTTTCCACAAAGTGCATAATTTATATAAAAGAAATACTTTCACGAATTTTGTTTTATGGTAAAAGCATCATCATTGAAAATGTTCAAAAATATAGTAGAGTTGCCATTTCGTAACATAATAATAGTGAAAGAATATCGATGATAAAAAAAGAACAGCTTCAATCGGGTCTACAAATTAACGAGATGAAATGAAATACGCGAGAAGCTGTAAACAAGTAGTGACAAATTCTGATTCGGGACACATTCTAAACATTCCAGAATGTCCTAGGATGGTTACGAATTGTATCTGCATTTGATTGAAATATCTCATACCATATTCTGGCTGCATTTACAAATCAAAAATCTTTGAATTCTTAATTAAAGAATTTCACCGAATACAAATCGTAACTCTTTAAAAATCTTCTGCAGATTCCAGTAAATACATTTTTCAAATTTGTAAATGTATGTACTTAGTAGGGACATAAATACTGTTACACACATTTGATGTTATAAAATTAAAAATAATTAATTTTATTTGGACCAAAATTGTAAAATTGGTATTGTGTACAAAAAGCAATTCCTTTTTCGAAATGCCCGCCTTTGGCCCTCACGCACGCCTTAAGTCGCACTGGCCAGTCATCAATAGCTGCATGCAACTCGTGCATTGGAAAAGTGTTGGGGTATCTTTTACTTTACTTTTAATGGCACAACAGCCCATGGAGGGCCTAGGCCGAGCTTTTCACATTCACTCATGTTGTGCGTGATATATTTGTACATGAAGTGTTGGGGTATCTTTTGTGGCAAATCATGTCCTCTAAAACTGTCCATAATTTGTAATCCAGTGGGTTCAGATCAGGGCTGCCAGACGGCAGAGCAAATGAAAACTGGCATATTGTTTTGCAGCCAGGTCTGGGTCGTCTTAGCCTTATGGGCTGGCGCAGAATCCTGCTGGAAAGGAACAGGGAATAGTTAAGTGACTTCCAAAACGGTTTCTTGGTAAACTTTGGCTGAAGTTTTGACCCCTTGTTCGCAAAAAGCAGATCAGTGACCCCATCGTAAGAGACACCCCACCAAACCGTGACTGAAGCTGGGTGATGACGCTTTTCGACCCGTAGGATCAGTTGAGATGACCATGCTTGTTAATTTTTTCCTGCACAGTAAAAATTTTTTCATGCGCAAACAAGATTTTTCTGTGCAACTTGCACAGCGTGCTTCACCAAACGATGGATTTTTCTACCTTATTTTTCCAAAGCTGCAGTCAACAAATGTCCGGTGCGACATTTGAAGGCACCACGTCCCATGTCTTTTTTAATAATTCGACTCATGGACTTTTGCGTGATATTCATCTCACGGGCCATGAATTTCTGTTTTCGGAGCGGATTTCGCTGAATTTTTGATTTGAAGGCTTTGATGACTTGCGGCGTGCGAACTGTACGTGGACGGCCCGACCGGTGGCGGTCTTTAATATCTCCAGTCTCCTCAAACAGTTTTATGCACCGGCAGACGAACATGCGACTAATACTGAGTGGGCGGAGGGTTTTGAAAATATCGTCTTTATTCATTTCACACTTACCATAGAAAGTGCTATAACAGCGATACGGTTCTCATTATCTGACCACTCCATGGTGAAAGCTGACACAATTTTGAATTCCCATTACAGACTAACGCTATAGAGGTTAGCTTTCGTAAACCATGTGGTATGTTCAACAGGGTATGTTTAATTCTACTATTGGAATGGGTGTGTTCAATGTTGTAACAGTATTAATGCAAAGCGAAACGAATTCAATTCTATATTTACAAATCCAGAATATTTTCGAAACCAACAAGTCGATATTAGTAATGTTGTAATTAGTAATGGTCGCTGTGGCGTAGTAGATAGTGCGTTGTCCTGCTACGCAGAGTGAGTGTAGAAGTAGAAAAAAGTAATTTTTCTACACGGCACCACTCTTTGGCCGGCAATGTCAAACCTACAAAAGTAAAAATTGCCGATGTAAAGCTTTTCACTTGGCCTTTCGGATTCGGCATAAAACTGTAGTAGGTCCCTTCCATTGATGTTCCATTCATGTACAAAAAAATATCCCGCACAACATGAGTGAATGTGAGAAGCTCAGCCTAGACCCCCGACGAGCTGTTGTGTCATTAAAACAAAAGAAAGAAAATAAGACAAAATACTATCGCCCGATTTTTTATCTTCAATATTCCAACTCCAAATAAATCCTAATAAATCGTTGCGAGTATGTGCCAACTACTCCCAAAAAGGGTAAAGGGTCAAAATAACTCTAATCTATAAATAGTACAATTGAAACAATTTTAAACACATGTTGTTCCATTTCTAATCTACTGACGAACAATACAACGCTTAATTTATTTATTTATTTTGTTATATTAGTTTAGCAATTGCTATCAACCGGCAACAAATTGCAGCAATTGATAAACGTGTTGCTGGTCACTCAAACAACGCTAATAATTTTTAACAAAAAAAAATCTATCTCTAAACTTTCACTTTCATTTAGAAATGAATTATTTTTATATTTTTATATATCGTTGCTAGCAATAGCAAAATAAATATAATAAAAAAATAAAATAAAAATAAAAAGACCTGCATACATATTTTCTTTATCAGTATGAGATAAAAAATAATTTAGAACTTTTTTATGGTATTTATTTCTCTTTATTTTTTATTTTTTTTTTTGTTATATCTAGTTTTCTTTTTTGATAACAATTTATTCCTTTCAGTTTTCATTTCAGTGAGAAATTCTGTCTTGCTTTTGGTTTTTTATTTTTTTTATGTGTAAATATGTGATGAAAATAGCATGGTCAGTCCCTGAAGTGTTTTCAAGTTATTTGCACAGAACTCACTTCAAATGTTAGGTACCTACTTCAGTTAATAGTTTGATTACTTATATCTAATTTTTCATACGAAATTTTAACACATTATTTATAAATATAATAGATTTACTCTTACAATCTATTTCGAATACCCTTATTTTTACATATTTAATTATGAAGACTTTCTGTTCCCCTTTTATTACACATCATTATGTACCTGGAAGAGTATAAGCTAATAGCAAGTCCTTGAAAGAAACTGTAAAAAAATAATGAAGACTTTCTGTTCCACCCTTATTATACATAATTATGTACCTGGAAGAGTATAAGCTAATAGCAAGTCCTTGAAAGAAACTGTAAAAAAATAATGAAGACTTTCTGTTCCCCCCTTATTATACATAATTATGTACCTGGAAGAGTATAAGCTAATAGCAAGTCCTTGAAAGAAACTGTAGAAAAATAATGAAGACTTTCTGTTCCCCCCTTATTATACATAATTATGTACCTGGAAGAGTATAAGCTAATAGCAAGTCCTTGAAAGAAACTGTAAAAAAATAATGAAGACTTTCTGTTCCACCCTTATTATACATAATTATGTACCTGGAAGAGTATAAGCTAATAGCAAGTCCTTGAAAGAAACTGTAAAAAAATAATGAAGACTTTCTGTTCCACCCTTATTATACATAATTATGTACCTGGAAGAGTATAAGCTAATAGCAAGTCCTTGAAAGAAACTGTAAAAAAATAATGAAGACTTTCTGTTCCCCCCTTATTATACATAATTATGTACCTGGAAGAATATAAGCTAATAACAAGTCCTTGAAAGAAATTGTAAGTATTTCAAGGAACTCAAATACCTAACAATTGAATGAAGACAGTGTCCGACTATTTTTTTCCCCTAGTCCTTGTGTAATCTTACATAAATATTATAAATTTATTATCGACCTTAATCGTTCGTACATAAGATTTAATTTATCGGTAAAAACTTTTTTTTTTTGTTTTTTTTTGTATATTTTTTATTAATCACTTTTCCCCAAGGTATTTTATATCATAAAAATGCGTATTTACATGAAAGTCAAAAAATTTTCTTTCCAAGAATTTAAACTGAAATCATTTGAGAAATTTTTCCCCATAATAATTTGCTGTGAAAATAACTTCAGTTCATCATATCATAGGTAAAAATTTATAAGAAATATATTTTATTTTTTTATTTTGTGTTCCCAGCTTTGACTGGTATAATTTGACACATAATTTATTATTTGTAGTTTTTAGTTACTTTTTTCTTTTTTTTTTTTGTATTTCATTATTATTCCTTTTTTTTTTTTGTGTTTCGCTTTATTATTTATTTATTATTATTATTTTTCTAGCATTATCACTGATCTTGATGAAGTTCAAAGCAAATCGCTGCTAGTCCTTTCAACTAATGATAATAATGCTATATTATGTCTAAAAATTGTTATTACTCAGACGAGGCCAGACAAGACAAACAGATTGTATGTACCATACTTATAGTGTATTACTTATAGTGTATTGTGTATCATCTGATTATCACATGCTATAAACATGTATTCCGATTGGAAAAATATAAGTACAACAGAAAAAATGTGAAATGCAGTTTCCACCAGTAAAGATGTAAGAAATGCGTCACTAATAAAAAAAAAAAAAAATATTGTATATTCAACCCGGACTTTGTAAAATGAAAACCTTACTTATCAGCGACTATTACTTTCTTTAATCTTATCTAATCACTGTGAAGTATACATACTATATATTTTCAAAGTATGTTAACTTGGTAAACTTCGATTATAATACTATAATGGAAACAATACAATTTTACATGTCGTGTCTGGATATAGTGAACTAATTATTGCAAGGACTATTGTTCTCTACTTATGAGGTTGACATTTTTTGTTCAAAAACTCGTTTAATTTACTCAAAATACAAATTTGTGTATGTAAATGCAAGAGAAACGTGCCTATGTATGCTTACTTATTGAAAGAATTCGCAAATTGATGTTTGCTCCTTGCATTCAACAATTAACTTTTGGACCGCTTTTTCGCCTAGACTTCGCAGTGCTAGTATACCAGCATAATCAGTAGTGTTTGCCCCAGCCCATGCGATAGCTTTATCGAAACTTTTAATAGATACAGTAGCATTTTACTGGATTTGTAATCTGTATTTCGCCTTGATCGTCATCATCAGATACTGCAATATTCTCGGCATCTTTCTCAAAATGAATCGTTTTTAAGTGTATGTTTCCTACTTTTTCTTCTGTTTTGTTGCTTTCAAAATTTTGTAAAAACTTTAGGTGTTCACTATTTCGAGGTGTTCACTATACCCAGACACGACTGTATGAAGATATACATATGTTTTTCTCAAAAATATATTATATTTCCCAAAACATATGCATAGCCCGAAAATTTTGTATACCTTCAGTACTATAAAACTAGTCGTGGGGTCGTCACCATAGCCACTTTAGCTGTGATCAGGATATATACCGGGTAATATAAAAAGTATTCTCGGTTTTTTGTTACAAGATGATGATGTTGGTACCGAAAAATTTAACATCACTAGTCCGGTTATGTCAAACGAATACATGTTTGAAAGGTGGTATTTCAGGTTATATTTTGTGTGAAGACAATTGTGTAATTCGTTGCTAGTGTAAAAAGTTACATTGATTTGAAAATAATTGAAATATCTGAAGAAATATGATGATGCTTTATTGTGGTCGATGTGGCTTAGTGGGGTAGTGCGTTGGACTGTTATGCAGAGTGTCCGGGTAAATTTTTTCTACACGGCACCAGCTCTTGGCAGGAAATGGCAAATCTACAAGAGTAAAAATTGCCTTTGAAAAGCTTTTCACATCGCCATTCGGACTCGGCATAAAACTGTAGGTCCCTTCTATTCATGTGCAAATATAACACGCACAACATGAGTGGATGCGAAAAGCTCGGCGTAGGCCCCCCATGGGCTGTTGTGCCATTAAAAGAAAGAAAAGAATATGTAAAGCCAGACCTATGCAAATTATTCTGAAAATCGATTAATCGATTTTAGTTTATTGAGAGTTAATGAACTATTCACTTCTAGTTCGTTCCGATATTACCAAATCTCGATCGTCACATTGTGACTATCTGTAAAAAGGACCCATTTAAGTCTTCAAATGTAATAGCAGGCGAAATGGGATACGTGGTTAAACGTGGTGAGTTAACCTACCAGGACGAATAGCCAAAAAGTTCCTTTAATGCGAAAAAACAATTTGAGCATTAGGTTAAATTTTGCAAGGAAATACAGAATCTGGCTGGGGTCAGAGGGCGAGAAAAAGTGGAGAAATATTTTATGGAGCGATGACACGAAAATTAATCTGTTCGGAAACGATTCAGAAAGGAATGTACGCCGTCCAAAAGGCAAAGAATTACACGTTCGTTTTACGAAAAAAAAAACAGTGAAGCATGGAGGTGGAAATATTATGGTTTGGGGATGCTTTTCTTGGTTTGGAGTGGATCCTATACACCAAACTACAAACCATACGACAGCAGCCGAATACAAGGACATTGTGGAAAATACAATGCTACCCTATGCGGAGGAAAACATGTCTTTACGTTGGGTTATCAGCAAGATATCGACCCAAGCATATTACTAAGTTGTCAAAAAAGTGCTTTGAAGCCCATAATGTCAATGTTTTAGAGTGGCCAAGTCAATCCCCGGATCTAAATCCATTAGCAAACCGCTGGGGAAATTTAAAAAAGAAATTGGCGAAAAAAGTTTTCTCTAATAAAGAACAATTATGGGAGTATGTTCAGAAAATATGGTTGGGATTTGATTAATAGTATGTCGAGGAGAGTAGCGAAGGTAATTCAAAATGGTGGTGGATACACAGAATATTAGTTAAATGATTCAAAATATACAATAATTTTTGTTTAACACTCTTAATTATTTTCTTTTTTTTTGTAATACTACAAGTGTAACTATTTTTGAGCAGTCGAATAAGCGCCTTAAAATGTTTATTGATCTCAGATTCTTTGTTATACTTTATCTAGTAATGAAGTTTATTTTTTTTTTATTTATTTATATCCACTGAATAAATGTGAATATGTTTTTTTATTATTAAAATATTGAATAAACTTTAATATTTGTTATGTTAAAGTTGAAAGTGTGCGGTGTACCTATTATTTTGCGCAGGGGTTTTATTAACACATACATATGTATAACAGACGATCGTTTCGGAACTAGCTATGGAATGTACATACCATAGAACAGACTGAGGATTGAGAGGATTGATTCCGAAACACCCATGGATGGCTGCTCATCAGTGATCTTGATGGTAAATCTTTGGGTTTCAATATTCCTTACAAGTTACTCATATTCGAAAAGGTAATCGACAATTACCATGACAAGAATTATTCAAATATTTTCACTGGATGATATTATTGAAACAGATATAATAATTTATCTTTATGCTTTGTTGCATTTATAAAAGTAAAAGTAAAAGAGTAAAATAGAAAATGGGTATTTAAATACTAAGTTGAAATTAACACAATTATACAAAGAGTTAATGAAATAATTTTCATTTTTCATTGTATAAAATTTTAATTTGTATGTACAGTGATGTAAAAAATTATAGAAACGACCTATTTTTCTTTTAATGTTCAAATTTTCTTTTGTAAAATCAATTTTCTTTTCAATGCTATAATTTTTATTTATTACTTATTCTATTATATTTCAAAATAAAAAAAGAAGGTATTTCTGAAAGTCCATATAAAAAAAAATTAACTTCATTTATTACGCTTGGAAAAAAAAATAAAAACAAAAAACCTGAAACTAAGTTACAGTAAAAGTCTTTGATAAAAATTAGTTGAATGTTTTTTTTTAATATTTAGTAGTTCTACCCCAATTTTTTATAACTTGGACACACCGACGATCCATGGAATCCACCAGTTTGGCACAAATTGATGGGTCAATGGCGTACCATTCAGCCTGTACTTTTCTCCATAAATCCTCCTTATTTTTGGACTTAAACCCAGCAATTCGTTTTTTAAGACTCCCCAAAGATGTTCTATTGGATTCAGTTCTGGTGATTGTGAAGGCCATTCCATCAAAGAAATTTGGTTGTCCCGGAACCACTTTTTGGCACGTTTTGATGAGTGTTTGGGGTCATTATATTGCATGAACTCCCACTTTATTGGCATTTCTTCCTCTGCATATGGCATTATTATACTATTTAGTGTGTTAACGTGGCACACATTTTACCTTTCACCCAATATATTGGACCAACACCGTGCAGTATTTTTGGGGCGCCTTACTTGGGGTTTTCCGTCAGATCCAAACAAGTTCACCTTTGTTTCGTCAGACCACAAGACGTTTTTCCAATTTGTTCGCGTTGAATGTCTATTTGTGAAATTGATTCGGTTCTGGATGTTGCTGAGGAATGGTACTTTCCTTGCTGAATGTGCCTTCAAACCACGTTCTATCAGCCTATTCCTTATTGTACGGCTCGTAACAGGTGCATTTAACTCCTTCCTTAGTTCTGCTGATGAATGAAATGGATTTTTCTTCGAGTGCCGAATAAGAAGTTGATCGAATTTATGGGAGATTTTTCGCTTCTTGCCTCGTTTCTCTTGTTTTTCATCAAAATGAATTGCGGAAAACACTTTTTTTGGAGCACTTCATTATTTGCGCCTTCGTTTTTGAGATTCCCCATGACTTCTCTCTCCACATCTGTGCAATACACTCCACGACCCATTCTGAATCTAGAAATAATGCAGAAGGACGAATTTCGCAAGAATTGCTATTCTGACACTTTTTCCTTTTTTGATGTCCACAAACTACCTCAATTAAAATATTTCACACGTTCTAGGAAAATATTTTGACGAAATTTAATCGCATTTCTATTTTTTTTTACAAGGCAAAAACGTGGTTGATTGAAAAACACTCAAATGCAACAAGTATTCATGCCGAAATATGCACAAAATTGAAAACAAAATAAAGTACCGTTATCAGCAAATCGTGCACAGTAGGCTTCGCGCAGAAAATTCGCCAAGAAAATTATCGGTATGGTTAGAATTGTTAAAATGTATGTCGTTTCTATTATTTTTTTCAACACTCTATGTAATAAATTTTTATTACTTAATGTCAGATTTATTAAATATCTCACATCAAGTGTTGTCTCAAATATGTAGAGAGAACCATCAGAGACAGTCTTTGTTAGGTCTAGTGTCTTCTAGAAGATCACCATTTTCATTCGAACAATGAAGATTAAAGGATTCCTTAAATTCACACCAATTTGTAGACGATTCGCTTAACAAACAGATCTAAACTTTTTCTGGCTAACCACTTATTCTAGGCTAGGCCCTATACTATTTTTGTATGTGTTAGTAAAAATTATACAACCTTTAAATTTTAATATTTCCCAATCGAATTTCAGCCTGCCCCAATCTCTGGGATTTTCATTTTAAGCACTTTCTATGCCTCCTTCACTAACCTTCCTTTCCAATGACGTAGTATAGGTACATACATATGTATGTATTTCTCTAACATTTAACACTCAAGAAATCTTTCATTAGCTCACAAGATAATTTATTTTTCAATTTATATAAAACAAAAAGGAAATGGCACATGCTTTTTTCTACCACTTGACACCTTCTACTCTGCCAAAAATTTCAAAATTTCAATCAATTAAAATAGCCCAACTGTAAAAAAAAATTCAAACGATTTGTTTAGCAATTTACGCCATTGACATCACCATCGTCATCATCTAATATAAGATCCAACCATTGATCAACAGATGCCGATGTTAAATGCAACAAAAAAAAATATATTTTAGCAATTGGTTTAGTTTAAATTGTACCTAGTTAAAAATATTTATAATAAACACAACACAAATCAAGATCTACTATACATAGTGTGAACATATAAAAAATTGCGTAAAATTGTGTGGTGGGTGATCTGCAGTTACGGGTAAACTGCTTGAGATTTACTTTTAATAATTTATTTGGAAAAACAAAAATCAGAATAGCAACACAAGCCCATGAAAACAACAACAGCAGTAAAAAACCACAAATAAAAAGTAGAAAGTAGAAAAAGAAAAGAAAGAGTAACCTCGTGCGATCTCCTCTGTGATATTTGCACTTGATCTTGAGTGAATGAGTGATCTTGGTTTTTCATTTTTTTCTTTGTATTTATTTGCAGAAACCCAAATAAAATTATTTCATTTAAAAGCAAGCGCACAAAATGTCATCATAATTTAGTTCATGATCGCTGATCATATCCAAAAAAAAAGAAAAAAAAAAACAACGCAGAGAAAATTATTTCTGATATTTCCGTGCGCCTTGCAAATGAATTTCGGTATCCCGAATAGCTTCAAGAAATTTGTTTATGTCGAGTGATTTCTGTTATTTATGAGATACTGTCTGTGGTCGTTTCTTATATATAGAAATACTATTTTTTACTTTTTCTTTTTTTTTTTTGCACGCGCACATTTGTGAAAAATAAAATACTTTAACGTCACAAAAAAAAGTTTTTACACAAAACTACTTTTTTTATTATTACTTTTAAGGTGCTTATACATATTATAATCTTTAAAATACCCAAATAATATTTTCAACGACAGCCAGCAACCAGCGGCGGTTTATCCTGCAAGGCCCCGCTTGTTTAGGGCCCCGATTTTTATACAAAATTAGTTCTTCTTTTGTATAGAAAGACGACATTGATATTTTATACTCTCTGGCCGTCATTGATGAAGAAAACATTTATTACATTTAGTTAATGTAGCATCATAAATATTTACACTTTGCAAATAAAAATGAAGAAACTTAAAAAAAAAATTTCACGCTTCATTTCTTTAAATTTAATGGGTGAAATTGTGCCAAGTGCGTAGATTTTTTATAAGCTCAAAATATTTCAAAAAAATTAAATTTTTTCAATCTCAACCATAAAATGAAAACATTGTAAAGTCGTAATTTTATTTTCATTAATTTAAGAAATTTCTTAATACGTATTAGTAAAAATTCTCGTAAATATAAGTATAATCATTAATTTTAATTATTCATTCATTTATTTAAGTATTTAGTTATACCAGGTGGGGCAAAAGCAATGTCATAATGTGAATCTGTAAGTCCCATTCCATTGATGAACAAATATAACACGCACAACATGAGTGGATGCGAAAAGCTCGGCCTTTGGTCGACATTGATAAACTAAAAAGTTCCCTCATTCTTCTTCCTATCTATCAATCTTCCTTGAGCGCATGTAAAATTATCAAAAAAAAAAAATAATAATAATCAAGTGAATGTAACATAATTTTAGCAAATGGCATCAAATGTCATTGTTCTTTGTTGTTAGGACAGAGAGAAGAATTAGATGACAACAAGCAACGGAGCGGTAAAAACACCTCGGCCCACGATAGTGATTTTGAAACACCAGTTTCTGGGCCATGTGATCTCCAGTTTTGGCGATTGGACCTAGCCAGCCAGATCGCCTGATTCGACGTCGCCAGTCTTCTTCCTTTGGTGCTTTTTGAAGTCTCGCGTTTACCACAACACAAACCACAAACCTTGCAAATCTTGATAGCCAACATTGAAGAAGAAATCATATGCCGTAAAACGAGTACGCATGAACTCAAGAGATGGTCATTTGAACGTCTTCAATTTAATGCCAAAAAATTTTACAAGCTTTCTGGGAAAACAGAGTCGAATTTTTAATTTTATTACTAACAAATGGCAGCCATTTGTGAATTGTCTGACTAAATATAACATACGTTACTTTTGACCCACCTTGTATACGTATACGTAAAATTATACTAAATATTTTAATTTATATTTTTCTCTCCATCTTTCTTTATAGCTACAATGACGAAACGAACAGAGCGTCACGCTATTGTCGCCCACAAGTGATTACGCTCGCGTCCAAGGCCATGGTCAATAATGCTGCAGCGGCTGCTGTTGCCACACAACAGCAACAGCAACAACAACAGCCTTTCCAACAATATCAACAAATTCAAAATCAATTTCGTTCATGCAGTGCTAACGTACGCAACGACGGACGTACCGGATTGCCGCGTGTGGTCTCAGCGCCCAATTTCAATTTCCATTTACAACCGAAATCTTGCCTAAGTCGTAAATCCTGCCTACATAAAACTTCCCCAGCAGATAAAACATCATCGGAGAATTGTAAATGCGGCGAAAAAAGGTTAGCCAATATTTATTACTAAATATAATATTTAAAAAAAAATCGGAACGATAGAAGCAAGTAGAAAAGTTTATAAATTTATTTGTAATTTTTTCGAAATTTGATATTTTTTTACCGCATTTGTTGAGATCTCTCTTTTGATCTGCGCATTTAGTATGTATGTGTGCAGATATGTAAAAAGGTTCACTCACTTTGATGTTGGAAAGAATTTCATTTTCCGCAAAATGAAAATATATACCCCCTACATTGCTATAAACATATTTTTCTTCACAATTTTTGTTTGTTTTTGATTTCAATAAACGTCATTGGATTTCAACAAACAGCAACGTTGTTTGCGGGCTTGTATTGGGAGTGAAGAGGAAAAGGGGCCTCACTATCAAAATCTACTGAATATGTACTTAAGTCTCCACTGCAAGCATTATTATCCCAATGGGAAAAAAGATTTTAGGTTAGCTGATATTTTTTTGCTTAGTCGGTAAGAAGATAATTTTCAAAAATTTATTTATTAAACTCTATTTTCGAGATTTTAAAGATATTTTAAGCAAAAATAAAGTTCCCTGTAAGTTAAAAAATAAATATATTTTACTGGTAATATTAGACGGAAGAACACACGAAAACAGATCGATCACGTTGTGATTGACGGAAGACACTCTTCCAGTGTACTAGACGTACGAACAATACGTGGAGCAAAATCGACTCACATCACTTCTTGGTTACAGCCAAGGTCTGCACACGTCTATCTGTACCTTTTGTACAAAGAGAAAGCTGCAATCACAATGGACAGCTGAAGTCTCCGCCAACCAATTCGCACTCCTCCTATCGCAAAACACCCCCCCACTTGATATATGCGCACAATGGACGCATATTTCCCGCTCTATGCGTACGGCTGCCGAAGAGGTGCCTACCATCGTCAACGGAGAAATATGTGCCACTGCGGAATCTACTTCGGAAACCCCAATCACTGACGGCGTTGAAGTACCGCCGCCCAACTATGAGGACGCCTTAACAGGCTGAAAAAGCAATAAGGTAGCAGGTGCTGAATTGTTTAAAACTGGAGGCGAAGTGCTTACAGCGTACTCTGCCCAATCCATAATAAAGGTGATTTTACTATCTTCGCCAACTACCGTGTGATAAGCTTTCCTAATATCGCATATTATGTTCTATCGATAGTACTGTGCGAAGGAATGTAGTCCATCGTCAACAAACTGATTGGACCTTATCAGTATGCCTTCAGGCCTGGTAAATCCACCATCGACAAGATATTCACACTACGCCAAATCCTGGATAAGACCCTAGAGAGAAACAAATCGACACCCACCATCCATTCGTCGACAGCACGGTTAAGAATCACTTGTACGCCGCAATGTCTGAATTTGTTAACCGTGCAAAGCTCATTCGTCTTTGCAAAATGGCACTGACCGACACCACCAGGGCAGTGAAAATTGGAATCGTTTATCTAAGATCCAGCATTAACATTACCAATAATGTCATCCTTGAGATCAAGCGGTTATTAACTCTTGCCAACAGGTGTTACTACGGGCTCGGTAGGCAATGGAGAAGCAGATAACTCTATTGAACGACGAAAATAACACTCTACATATAAGTTTGTCATCCTTCCCGTCCAAATTTATGGCGCTGAGACGTGAACAAATGGTCCAATATGCGTGGATAGAACCATGAGCAGAACCATAACGACGACCATGACATAGTCGGTTTCGCTGGATCATGTGAGCGAATGGAAAATGGGGCTTCGACTAGAAAGGTGTTTTATTCGAGCCACGGTGGAGCAACACGCAAAAGAGGATGTCCTAATCTCCGGTTGAAAGATCAGATACAGGGAGACTGCCTTGTCAACTGGCGCCAAGGCACGCATAGCAGAGGCGATTTGCGAAGTTTTATCGAGGCGACCAAGACCGATCATCGGTTGCAGTGCCAACTAAGTATGTACGTAAAATTTTGCGTCAACTTTAAGGTTATAAGTAGTTCACTAGCCGCCTTATAAATCCTTATAAAATACTTAAAACTTGGATTATGCCGCTGAGCCTGAGCCTTTTCATTCATCATAATTTGATTAAGCCATAGGCAACCTTAGCTCATTGATTGATTTTGAGAATTTAGTTAGTTCAGGTTTGATGTTACAGATTGTAATTAGAAAGATTTGTTTTGAGGGACTTCAATCCCAACTGTCAAACTTCCTTTACATCAGAACAGTGTGAAATATCTCTCTGTCAATATTATTTTTTCAATAAAATCATTATTTAATTATAATAATAGTAAAAAGTAAATATTTTCATACTACGCTGCTGTCTATAAATACTATACAAATATATGGACTTATAGTTTATAAAATAAAAATAAATCATTGCACATCAATAACTCAAATATTAATAAACTAAACTACAGCTTCATTTCATTTTTAGAAACTCTTAAACAATAACAAACAGGGTGCAGGAGTTACATTGAATTGAACGCAATTATTTATGTAGACAAGTTTCCGTAGCGATGAAATAATTATAGGAAATGAATTGACATTTAAAATGTAAATCAGCGACAGCATCATTTGCTAAAAATATCCCCTAAAACAATTGAACTTAAAAATTGAGATGGTGCGAGATAAATACTTATAGCAATTTCTATATAAAAGCAATTAGTTACGAAAGTCTAGACACTTATGGCGCTAGAGCAATACTCGTAGTTTCAAATCTACATATGTACAGTGGCACATCGGCACTCACAGTGAGGCAAATATGTACACATATGTACATACAAAGTACTTATTAAATGAAATCTATACTTATTAGAAAACAATCACAATCGCATAAAATTGATATGTGCTTCACAATGTCATAATCATTTGCGGTCGTTGACTTTGTAAGTAGCGTTTGTAAAATTGTTTTGTAAGTCATTTACTATAAGTATTATATAATACACTTAAAGAAATTCGCCCTGTTTACTAAATATTTATAATGAAATTTTGGTAAGAATTGATAACGGTCTGTTTGCTCAAATATTTTTGGTTACCTAATTCAAGATAAATTAATTTTGTATATAATATTTGCAATGTTGCGTTATTGTTGTTATTCACAGATATACATACATAAATTCCATTTATAACTTTTTCTTTTGGCATAGTAATGTCTAATTAGTATGTATATGTCCCCCGAGAAACACGTGCCCCATTTGTATTTGAATATATATTTATGTCGTATATGACTACCTGTCAAATTTAATACTTACATGTGAAACACCCGGTTAGAAGAAGAACGGGAAAATCAGGAAGAACGGTAATTTTCCCGCGCAATACAATATTTTCGTTTAAAATTATCTACTCGTATGAAAAGAAACATCTTAATTAGCTTAGTAAATTGAAATGGACATGGAATGGAAATAACATTTATTTTATGTTTATTTTGCTGCGTGTAGCCAATAAACATTTTTATACTCGTTTTTATGTAATATGTGAAAAGATTTCGAGTAATGTGATAGAATCATGTTATACTTATAATAACATTTCATATGATTTACCGAAATGTTTTAATGTTTTATAAAATGAAAATTACCATATTTTCGAGACAGTCGAATTAAGTGTGTAGTGTGTGTGTTAGCGTTATTGATAAGTAATACCTCAGTCTTAAGTCTTACTAACTATTCGAAGAAAAAATATCTTTTCTCAAGGAATCCATTCAACTTTTAAGGCAATTAAATCCACTTGACTTTATTTTAATAAGGGGAATAACAAACCTCAATTAATCAGATTTATTAATTGAATTAATGAAATGAAGCAGGACAAAGAAAAACTTTAGTGTCCAATTGAAGGTATCCGCCCGCAACTAGACAGTACAATTCGAACTTCGAATATCACTATTGTCACACGAATTGCATCACTGCGTCGATCAACTCTTTTTTTCAATAATCGGCACCAATATCGATATGAATAAGTAGGAATTAACGAGATCATGAAGGATGATGAAGGACGTGGGCAATTGAAATTTTGATCTTCTTTATTAATTAGATGGGATTCGAGAGAGTTAAAAATTCAACTTAATGGTTCTTTTACAGCAGGTTCTTTTGTTTCCTATCTCTACTTTAATCCACACCCAATTAGCTTGCGCGGGAAAATTACCGTTCTCCTTGGTTTTCCCGTTCTTCACCTCACCGGTTGCTTCACATATCTTAAATTTAACATGGTAGTCAAAAACTACATATAAAGGGTGATTTTTATAAGAGTTTAGTTTTTGAAAATGAAAAAAAAACCACAGAAATTTTACAAAAGTGAATGAAATTTTTATTTGAATCGATAAATCAATTCCTGCCATTTACTTTTTAAAGATAATTTCACTTAAATGTTGCCCGCGGTTACGCTTCAAGTGGTCCAATTTTGGCACACATTTCGGCCGGAATCTCACAAATGACGCATTCAATGTTGGCTTCCAAAGCAGTAATCGTGTTTGGCTTGTTCCTATAGACAATAACATAGCTCCACAAAAAATAGTCTTATGGGTGGCCAATTACTACACCAAAACGTGAGATTAACTGCTCACCAAATTCGCCTCTCAATTGATGCATGGTTTCGCGTGCAGTGTGGCATGTGGCATCGTCCTGTTGAAACCATATGTTGGCCGAGTCCAATTCTAGCATTTTTGTCCAAAAAAAATGTTATAATCTTACGGTACCTTTCTTCATTGACCATAACGTTGCGGCATTCACGTTCTGCCTGCCCATAAACCGCACCAAAAAGTGAATTTTTTTCGGGATGCATAGGTAGCTGCTGAATTGCCTCTGGCTGGTCGTCACTCCAAATACGGCAATTCTGCTTATTCACGTATCCATTGAGCCAAATATGAGCCTCGTCGCTAAATGGACGTAGCCTGCGAAACACTTTTCTCACAGCGCATGAATTTTGATAATAAATTTCAATAATTTGCAAACATTATTAACAACTCCGAAATAAGTATTTTACCGATTGAAAACCACACTTCTAGAAAAAACACCCTTTACAAGTATAATCAAATACAAATGGGGCACGTGCCTCTCAGGGGACATAAACTAATTAGACATAACAAAATGGTTGTTTTTTTTGTGTTTCATTATTTTAATTTCTCTTTTTCTATGAATAAATAAAATGTTAATTTAAAAAGTCCTTGGGTGACATTATCTTTATTTACTGTCAGGTGACTGTCAATGAAAGCCATAAAATCCAAACTGATTAAATTAGAGATTGTAAAGAAATGTCTTGCTGCACTGATGGCCATTGATCGCCATAAGGTAATTTTCTGCTACGTTCCTGGATATATCATTGAAGGCTCTATTTGTGGATGGGATCAATTCAAAATATTAGACTTTTTTGGAAAGTCACACATAAAAGAATGAAAATAAAGTAATTTTCTCATTAACTGCATTTCTGGTAGAAAAAATTCGCTTTGCAATCTCGATGTTATTGAACGGAAACGGCGCAACGTTGACAAGACAATTACGCAAAACAATTTGTTTTTAGAGAATATTTCGGCTGAGTAAAACTACCTATGATCACTGATGATTTACATACATAAAATATTCAAAAAAAAACGAGGAAAAAGTATTCATAAAGTTAAGTTTCAGTGAGTCTGTATTTATTTCTGGATCCACGAAATATATTTTAATTGAATAGGGTCTAAATTCAGGCATTGAATCTTGCTGAAAGAACCGAGAACTGCACAGTAAATTCTACAGATCGCAGTGCATAGAATACGTTAATTTCTTCTACATACTATAAATTTTGCTAGCAAATCTCCTTAGAGTACTACATACGTATGAAGCAAAGAGATCAGGTTAGAAAAAATAGACTTTGTTCAGTCGACACTCATTACAATCTTCAAAGAGAATATTTGTTTTAAATACTAATCATTCACTAAGAAAATTCAAAGAACGATGATTCTACGAATGTTTCTAATTCTCTATACTGGACCCTACTAGTTCCTAAGAGATAATTCAATTTTCAATTTTCTCTATTAACATGATCATAATCAAGAAGTTACTTGTTTTCATTGCAATTCAGGCATATTTCAATCATTCACCGTCATAAAGTATCTATTATAGGGTGCACCTCTAACACAACATTCAAAGTTTACAATATGTACGTTGAAATTTATACCAACTAGTAAAACTAAAATAAATACAAAAAAAAAAACTAAAATAAAATAAACTTAAAAACTGCGACAAAATTTTACTTACATCAAGCAAGAAAAGAAACAACAACAACAACAACAACAAAAATCGAAATAAATATATAAATGAAATCAAATGAAAGATTTCATGTGTCGAGAGATCACGTGAAGTGATCGTGTCGAGTCTGTTGTGTCTTTATTTATTCTCATTTTATTTTTATTTTTGGAATACGAACAAATACACATACATTAGGGTTTAATGTGCATTGTAAAGTATTCATTTACCAAAAAAAATTTCAAATAAAAATAAAAATTCGAAAGATAAAAATGATTTTATGTATTTCAATGCATCGGATACTCGGATTTGTATTTTTATTTTTAAGATTTTCGAGTATTTTTAAATTTTCTCTATTAAACGCAGCAGTACGCTGCTGATGATGTTGCTGCTCAGATTATGGATGAGTCTGACTTTTTATTTTTAAATATATTTTCACCATTTCAACTTAAATATTTTCCAATGAAATATTTATTCTTCCAAAAATTGTTTTCCATTTTGCCTTTTTCTTTGTGTGAAAGTATTTATTTATTTTTTTCTTTTTTATCCATTTTTATAATCTTTATTTTGTATATTTTTTTTTTTTTTTGCCTACGCTTTTTTCTGTTCTGTTTTGTTTTCTTCCCCCAAAATTGTGAATATTAGATTTATTTTTAAAATACATTTTTGGGGAAAACATGTGTTGAGTTTTTGAAAAATTACTTTCTAATATAAAATGTGGAAATGTTAAATTTTAGATAAATGATTTTTAATAAGTTTTGGGGTCAAATTTTTTTTTCCCACATTAATTGTGAAACTCTTTCTCTTGGCATTATGAAAAACTATTTACAAAGTATTCATGTAGTAGATAGTTTTCGGGGGTAAATATGGAATAAAATAGAATTTAGTTAAGTCACATGGAAATTTTGAGTCAGAGATCATTACAATTCAAATTCACAATCTTCTACTATGGAAAGTTAGAATAGATAGAGGAAACAGAAGTTATGGTTATCCTCAGAATCAAGTTTCAGCACTTTAAATGGAATGGAATTTCTATGAAAGCTAAAAGTAATGTTTTATAATTTATGAAATGGTTTCTTTTTTTTTATATAGCATAAAATAGCATACATTCTTGCTACAGTATAACTAAATACTTACCTTATAACAATTACTTTATACTATTACATTTACATATATAAAAAATAAAAATAGTAAACTGAAATCTTTTTAAAAATTATAAATAGTATTACTCAATTTATGCGCTGTTTGACTCTACTTGATACTGTTAAGGAAAATTCACAAGATTTTCAATTAAATACAATAAAATGTCAAAAGCATGAGAACGCCCACTTACCATATACGATACAACCAACATTTTCTTACTTCCACCCAATTGTCGACGTAGTATTTCTGTAAATTCTACAACATTGTGAATACTACCATACATATAGTATAGAAAATGTGAGTAATTTATTATTATTATGAATTTTGGTTTTTTTGTTCTTTTTCTCTTTTTCATTGAGTAAAAATAAGTAAAGAGTTTCTTACTCTTCTATTTACATACATACATAGGTATGTACATTCATATTTCGTTTATGAGTCGTTTGGTCTTGAAACAATCTTTGTATTTAATTGTATTTGAAAATAAATATTATTTTTCAAGGGTAAAACACATCGGATCTGTGAAAGAGTTAGGTCATTCGCATATTGTGTCGAATTTTGAAAAGCTTTTATAAAACATTTTGATTTCCTGATTACGAGTATTTTACTTGCACACGTGTGGCATGGATTTGTATCAGCGTGGGTCAAAATAAACAATAAAATGTTTTCTGCTGTCAGAAATGCTGTAAAATTGTGTGTAAAAAAGTGTAAATACTTTGTGTTCTTTAGATGATTTTATACTTGACCCATATGTGAGTTAATATACTCGTTTATTCTCAATTATCTCTTACTTTTAATGGCACAACAGTCCATGGAGGGCCAAGGCGGGGTTTTACGCATCCACTCATGTTGTGCGTGTTATATTTATACATGAACGGAAGGGACCTACAGTTTAATGCCGAAACCGAACGGCGAAGTGAAAAGCTTTTCATAGGCAATTTTTACTCTTGTAGGTTTGCCATTGCCTGCCAAGAGGTGGTGCCGGGTAGAAAAATTATCTTTTCTACTTTTTGATTTTGCATGTGCCGAGATTCGAACCCTGGACACTCTGCGTAGCAGTCCAACGCATTACCACTACGCCACAGCGACCACAACAGTTATCAACTGAAATTTTGTTTTATTTTCGTAATTTACAAGTTTTTATTTTTCATTTTTTGTGGATTGTTCACCCGTTATAAACATTTAAATGCAACTCTATAAAAGAATTAAGAGTATAGAGAGCACATCCAACTTTACATATGGATTTTCCGAAATAAATTTTAACTTAGAAAATTAGCTGAAGGTAAATTATTTGAATCATAATCATAAAAATATACCTAATAAATTCGATTGAATAAAGTATTTTCAATAAACAATATAGTAAAATAAAATAAATCATGTTGTGAGAGCCATTTGCCATTGTATGGTGTGTGTTCTAAGAATATTCATTCTACCATATACCACATGACGGCCAGCCACTTAATATGCTGACTTAGTACTCTTTGCTGACTTAGTACTCTTTGCTGAGTTAGTACTCTTTGCTGACTTATTCGTCATTTGAATCGGCAATCAAACTGTTCTATATTCTATAACAAATATGATGCTCATAAAAAGGTTTGATATTTCTCATATAGAAATGAAATAACAAACTTTTATGTTTCGCATATGTAGTTGTTTAAAGCAATCATCCTCTATGAATTCAACGTATTTAATTGATTTACCTAGTGTAGAAGTACAAGAATTACAGCAATTCGAAAGCCGTCAGAGGCAGAAGTTTGCCTTCTCTGATACTAACTAGCGAACTAGTGCAAGTGGTTGCCTTGTTATCTCGAAGACCTAAGTATCACCGAATCGTCGTTTTAATACCCACATCCTCATTTGCTGGATAATATCTGTTGAAAAATCTGATGAAGGATGGTGAAGTTGCCGTGGTAGTGATTACGCAAGATGTTAGATCCACCTTGTGAGATCTAGAGACATGAGAAACCCTCTTACACCTTATCAATACTGATTTACCTAGAGAGAGAGAGAGAGAGATATCGGTAAACGTTCACTTGAAACTTATTCAGGAATAATATATATTCACTGGAAGCTTATTCCATAAACGAATAGTTTAGTACCTTGAAGCACTAAGTCAACGTGGTATACGTGAGTGGTTGTGGGTATCATACGATCTGGTGGCACCAAATATCTTCCCGACGCATAGCCAATGGGTTAATGAGTGGCTAGGAAATTTATTTTTATTTTAATTTGTCTTACGCAGGTTATTACAAGAGATTGGTTTGAGGTAATTTTTCTATCAATCTAAAGATTTACGTTGTCTTGAACAGGCTGTGATATCCTCTTCTTTAATAGGACAACAGCCCATGAGGGGCGTAGGTCGACCTTATACTCATCCATACATGTTCATTGAAGTATAGAAAATTAATTTCTGTCTTTGCCCAGATTTGAACCTGGGCACTCTGCGTAGCAGTGAGAAGCCCAATGAGTGTTGCCGAAAACCCACATGTGTCTTATCGTCACCGCGTCAGCACACTACCAACTACACAATGGTGACAAAGTTGAGATATATTATATACTTATTACATAAAATGAAAGAGAAAGTTTTCACACCACTCTTTAAATTACTTAGCTAAATAAAAATTTGGAATAAATGAGACCACGTGAATTGTTTTAAAGAAATGCACTCAATTGCACTTCAACT
This sequence comes from Palloptera scutellata, assembly GCA_958295655.1. Classification (NCBI taxonomy): domain Eukaryota; kingdom Metazoa; phylum Arthropoda; class Insecta; order Diptera; family Pallopteridae; genus Palloptera; species Palloptera scutellata. The sequence continues at coordinate 53,674,988 of OY282449.1, forward strand.
ACTTCTTGCATTCAACGTAATATCTATTTAAATTACTATTTTACAGAAAAAAAAACTCATCAATATAAAGAGTTAATTACATGCGCACTGTGATTACAAAATTACGAAAACCAAAAAAACAAATAAGAAAAGTTCAATTTCATGTTAACCTCATTCAATTAATTTGACTGGTTTTTGTGTGTGCTTGGCTTCTTCATTTTCTACAATCGTGCACACAATAAAATTATTAAAAATTCATTTTTAAAATCATTTGGTGAAATCAAACTCAAGTATATGAATATACATAATAAAGTGTCTCCTCCAAAATAAAAAAAAGTAAATAAATAAAATCACCACTTCTTATAATTTTTATGCCAAGATTCATTTAATAATAATAAATTCAAATTTTCATTTTAATACGTAAATAAAGTACCTAATGAATAAATTGATATTAAATTGCTATGAATTAATCAAGGAGATATTATTGCACATCACACCCCAAACATGGGAAATTTCTTGAGAAATAGAGGGTGTAACAAAAATTATACATGGTGTGGGAGTGGCTAACTTTTCAACCATACATTTACTGTTGAGTTATACAAAATTCAAGAAAATAGACTTTTGGATACGTCTTTAACCCGAGAGGTTACCGGTTCGATTTCCGCCTCGGTCTGGTGTTTAATTCTTATAACCTTCTTATATTGCTATCGATATGAAGTGAATGAGAACACGAGTACATACAATCAAGTTAAATTACATCTCTTGCTAGGCAATGGCGAAAACCAGCAAGTGATATAAAATTGATGCTTGGAACCGGCGTGAAACTGTAGGTCCAATCATATGGTATCACAATGATACCATACTTCTTGCCTAAGTATGTCCCGCGACAGCCACCAAAACAACAACAACAACAAATAGTGGAATAAAAAGATAAAGATGACTGCTATAAAAATGAAACCATATGAGTTTCTCACTTGCACGTCTTCGTGTGTTTCAGTGAGAAGAAGACAATATTTCAAAGAAGAGAAAAATGCAATTGCACTTTTGAGTTAAGTCACCTCAGAAGGCAAAAGTTGCATTGTCAAAATTACACATGTTATTGGTTTTGAGACTACAACATTTGTTTATTTACATTTAGCATTATTTTGGCACTTTAAAATTTGACAGTTTCGAAAGAAATGAGCACTCGGAAATGACTCCACCCTGGGGTGCTCAAATATTATGTAGGCGTGCAATGATCTGGTCGCTGTGGCATAGTTGGTAGTTATTGACCTGCTACGTAGATTTTCCGGGATTCGAATCTCGGCACAAGCAAAATCAAAAACCACATCTTGTTAGGCAATGGCAATTCAACAAGAGTAAAAATTGTCTATGAAAGGATTTTCACTTCGTCATTCGGATTCGGCATAAAACTGTTGGTCCCTTTCATTCATTCATGTACAAATATTCACGCACAATATGAGTGGATGCGATGAGCTCGGCCTAGGTCCTCCATGGGCCATTAAAAGAAGAAGAAGAAGGATCTAATTCATCGTAAAGGTGACCAACTTGTCGTTAGACCAGCAGATCAGGAACTCTCGATTTTCATAACCCCGTTTTGAAATTTGTAAATCAACAAGCTGTAATGCAACCGAATCGATCGACAAGTTGTATAGTATATGGCTGCCATAAGGCTTTTTGACCATCCCATATTAATATAGAGAAACTCTCCACTTTCTTTGCCCATCAATGATCTAATTCTTCATTTACTTTAAAAAACATCTGTGTCCGTTTCAATATTTTTCACATTGAGGAGAGGAGACATTATTATCAAAATGGTTTGATAAATCTCTGAAACCAATAACAAATGCACAAACTTCAAGTCTCATCTGTAAAATATATCTCTCTTCCACAACAACTCTCCCTCTCTGCCCTCAATTTTCATCGATTACTTTCGATAAAATACTCAATAATAAATAAATTAACGCTTGCTGCGCTTGTGTTTTGCTCGTGTTTGTCTACATAAATTTTAATTTTTTTTTATGTAATTTTTATTATTCACCAATTCAATAAAAGTTAAACGAAAATTCAAAAAAAGAATTATACCAATTGTTCATAAACGAGATACAAATTGCGAAAAAAAAAAAATAAATGATATGCAAACCAAACGTGCCATTCTCAAGTGGAGTGAAGAGACAGAGAGAGAGAGAGAGAGAGAGCGTGGGGTGTGGCATTTGCCGGTTTCTGTGGGGGAAATGTTTTTATTTGCAATGTTGTTGTTGTTGTTGTTGATGCTGTTTCTTTCTGGTTTACGACATGCACATAGGCAAACATATGTTCATTTGTGGTACTTGCATGCATTGCATATTGAAACAGAATTCAGCCAGATGGAAGAGGAGGGCAGCAGGGAGGTAAACGGAACGGCTTATAGTGTAGTGAAGTTGATTACATATAAAATTATTTTATTTATTTTGGTTTTTGTATTTTTGCTTTATTTTTGTGATCACGAGAGCGACGCATGTTGCATATGTTTGCGCAGCACACATTTCACACGCAACAGGTTTCTTAGGCGCAGCTCAAAACACCGCGAGCTTAACGCGCTTCACAGCAAATTCACGTTCCCTCGTTCGCTCGCTCGCTCGCTCGCTTGTTTGTTCGATCATCATCATCAGTAGAGTATGTACAGCGATCGGTTTTGTTTGGTTTGCTAAGCTGCTGGTTATACTGGTGTTCGCTATTCGACGAACACATCAAATTTTACTCTCGTGCTGTGTGTAGTGATTACATGGGTGTTCGTTACAGAGTTGCTTTTTGTCGAATTCAGTTCTTTTTGTAATACAATTTTTCGCGCAACGGCAACACTAAATGGTATACCAAAAACTTTTAAACAATTATGTTAATATGGAGCGTGAAATTAATAATATAATTGAAAAATTATAAAAATAATATGATTATTCTTTAATATTTTTATGAATAATATATTTAATATTCACTTTTAACAACTAAAAAAATTCGCAACTTCGCTTTTCTGCATATGAAAACAGTGATGTACAGGTTTGCATGTTTTCCTTCGATTTTAAATACATTTTTGTTCTTTTTTTTTTTGTAGAATAGCTCATTGACACCCTGAATACTCGGCGTGCTCGGTGTACATTTTACCCAGCATCTCGTGTTCGGTGTGAGAGTGAGTACTAGCTCTTTTTTTTCGTGTTCGGGCAACAACAATTGCATGGTGTTGCCGAGTAAACTTTAAATATAACCACAGCCTAAGCGCTCAGTTTTATGTACTGTGAACTGAACCGGTATACCGAGTATGCACCGATAAAGTATGTTGAGATTTTGTGTAAATGTGTTTTTGTCCTCTTTTTTTTTTTGGTTTTGTGAGCGTTGGTAATTTTTTAATTTTTTTAATGACAGTATTTTGTTTTATTTCAGTTGTGTGTGTCTATCTGAGGTTTGTGTGTATGCGTGCTCGTGTGTGTATGTAAAATGCAACTAAATTAATTCCGGCTCTGCCGTTTGAGGTTATCAGCTATAAAACCGTTTATTACCAATTTGATTGGCTTTTATTGTTGTTGTTTTTGATTATAAGCGTGTGATCTTTTTACATATACATACATAAAACTCATACCTACGAATGTGTAGACATTCTCATTTATTTACGTCCCACTGATACTGGGTACTTATACATACATACATACATATTTCTTGTAGGAAGGTTGTCAGTTGCTGATAGTATGATTATAGCACAATATAATTTGTTCATTCAAGTGTTGACGCATTTTAAACCGGGCTTAATGCATTTTTTAAGAAATTTCATCAATTTTTGTTTTACATATAGAACACACATACATACACATATAGTCGCTGTGGCGTAGTTGGTAGTACGCTGGCCTGCTGCGCAGAGTGTTCTAGGTTCAAATTTCGGCACAAGCAAAATATAAAATAGGGAAAACTACTTTTCTACACGGCACCACCCCTTGGCGGGCTATGCCAAACTTAAATGAGTAAAAATTGACTAAGAAAAACTTTACACGCCGTTTGGATTCGGCATAAAACTGGAGGTCCCTTCCATTCATATACAAAAATATAACACGTACAAGTTGAGACGCCAACTTGAGCTCGGGCTAGGCCCCTCCATAATCTGTTGAGCGATTAAAAAACGAGGAAGAAGAAGAGGTCACATATATGCACATACATAACATGTATGTATGTGTGCACATAAAAATTAATGTTTTGAATAATTAATTATGATAGAAGAAAGGGTTTGTCTTTTTAAATATATGCATGTATGTATGTATGTATGTTTATAGTATAGTCAGTTCTTGTTGATTAAATTAAGTTCACGTTTTGGCTATAAATTTTTCATTTCGGAACATAAATTTCCAAAATTCTTGAGCGTTTATTACAAATGCTGGAGGTACTGATTACAATCATTGCATTGTGAATAGATACCAGTTGTACAAGTATGAAACGGGTAATTTTTCCAAAAAAAAATACAAGTTTATTTAAGAAAAATGGTTATACTTTCAATCTGGCCATTGCTAGCTATACATTTTTCCCATCCCTTTGGCAATTTGTGAATGCCTCGCTAAAAAAAACTGTTAGTTTTTTGAGTCAAACCAGTCATCGAGCCATTTTTTCACATTTTCGTACGAATCGAAGTGCTGCTCAGCAAGTGCGTGCTACTGTTTCTCCTGGTTTCAGAAGGTCAAACCAGATAACACCTCGCTGATCCCAGAAAACACAGATCATTGTCTTCTTTCCGAAGCAATTGGCTTTGCTGTAGATTTGGCCGGTGTCGGTGTACCGGGCTTAACATATGATCGTGTACCTTTGGGATTCTCGAAATAGATCCATTTTCCAGATCTATCGCCAGTTACAATTCGATGAAGATATGACTTTCTTTTGTAGCTGGCGAGCAACATTTCACAGGTGGTTTTTCGATTTTCTTGCTGTCTTTCAGTCAATTCATGCGGCACTCATCTTCCCACCTTCAAAATCAATCCCATGGCTTTTAAACGTTGAGAAATGCATTGTTGGGTCACATTTAATTGTTCTGCTAGTTGTTCTTGCGTGTGACCATCATCTTTTTCCTCATCAAGTAAGGCTAGCTTGCAATTCGGCATCTTCAAACTTTTTCGTTCTTCGTTTCTTACATCAAAATCACCACTTTTAAACTTTTTGAACCACTCGTTGCACTGTGTTTTGCCCAGCGCCTGCTGGCCGTAAGCTTCCACAAGCATTCGATGAGATTCCAAAGCTGATTTCTTCAATTGGAAACAGAAAATCAATGATGTCCGCATATCGTAGTTTGTAGGAACAAAATTCAACCTTTTTATGAGAGAAAAAAAAATATGTTGTTTTATGAAACTTGATTGTATATGAACTGAATATTATTGACAGTACTAAATGTGAAGAAATGGTGCCAATGAGTTGGTTTGACAGAGCGTATAGTTTTACCTAGCGACACAGAGATGTCAGTACCGGTTTCATACTTGTACACCTGGTACAATTGAACTTTGATTGTCCATAGCTCATTTAACCAGCAACATGTATTAACTGAGATATTTAGATTTTGGCCTATTTTTTTCCGTTCTGGAGTGCACACATTCAGACTGCGTTTATTCGCCAAGTACTTTAACATATGCGAATAAAACAATGAAGTTGTTAAATCTTCTTCTTCGTTGTGTTGCCATTTACAATGAAACTGATCAATGCGCAATACAATGTCAACACTGGCAGAGTTGTAGACATGAGCATAGGGGTTTCTCTTCTTTCTTATATGGGTGACCATGCGCTATTGCGTGTGAAATATATTTTTTCTATTCCATTTTTAACTCACTTCGTTACTTCTTTTCTCCGGTGGACATTTTGACAGATTTAGTTTTTGTTTTTGTGACAAACTTCTTTCATAAGAGACCGTTCCCTGTAGTGTTGTTATGGAATCCAGGGTTGTTAAACAACATGATAGAAATAACAGCTTCAATTATACGCGTTATCTTCTTGATTTTTGTTCTTATTTCCCAAACAATTACGACTGTTGATTTTCTACAATGTAAATAGGAGCAAATGGCGAATAAAACACAGCTTTATGCTTTTAATTCTATAAAATACTAAAGTTAACAATAAAACATACACTATTATCAACCGATTGACTTGAGTAAACATGTTTTTGAAATATCAATTTAGTAGAATTTTAACCATGAATCGGAATCGCTTCACACCGAAACAAAGCGCCTAAATAGTGACGCTGTACATTGAATGTAGTCGTTCAGTTATGTTAATTCAACGTGCATATCGTCGTAAATATCGTGGCCAACAAGTCACGGTGTCCTGTAATCGCATTCCCACTCTCACTCTCCCTCCTTCTTCCTCCCACCTATCAATCTTCCTTCCAATGAACACAATGCCCTGCATTCATAGGAGTATGAGTACCCTGTGTGTTGAATGTATCAATAAAAAAAAAAAACACCGTCTGACAAACTTCTATTCGTCGTTTGGTGTCGCAATTTGTTGATCACGGGACAGTGGGAGATCGCCGACAAGCTGTTCATTAAGGCCCAAGACGTTCCAATGAACTGGTTGAAGCGATAAGAGAGAGTGTTGCCGAGAACCCACATGTGTCTTATCGTCACCCCGCTCAGCATTTTGGCGTCAGTGGAACCATCTTGCTATGAAAAACTTTTCACTTCGCCGTTCGGATTCGGCATTAAACTGTAGGTCCATAACTGCTTCCATTCATGTAAAAATATAACACGCACAACATAAGTGGATGCGAAAAGCATCCACTAGGCCCTCCATGAGCTGTTGTGCCATTAAAAGTAAGTAAAGTAAAAGGAACCATCTTGCGGCGCATTTTGAAGTATGATTTGCTTTTCTTTCTGTAGAAAGTGCAATTGACTCAAAGAATATTGCCGACAGACCAGACCGTCCACGTCGCTTGGAATACGGCAAAGCCGTCGCTCGAATTTTTGACACTGAACTTGACTTTCGGAAGGAAATTTCGATGACCGACGAGGCCCATTTCACACTTTCTGGCGGCGTTTTCGAGCAAAATTGCCGCATTTGGGGAATGAAGAATCCACATGAGATCCATAAAACACCATTGCATGACCAAAAAGTGACTGCTTGGGTCGGCCTTCTTCAAAGAAGGCGAAACAGAGGTAGGAATAGATATCTATGGATGTTGGCTCATTAAGTCTGTCCACAAATGTGTGATGTAAACGCCTCCAGATATATTTACATATATGTAAAGGATGTTATGCTCTGTGAAAATTTTATTCCCTTCGAAAACTGTTTTCCTGATTTTTAGTCGAAGCTCACTGAAATTATATTTATGCAAATTAAATAAGAAGATCTTTGTTGATCTGAATTTTGTATGTTTAAGTTAACTAAACTTTTTGTTTTGTGTTGGGTTTTTTTTTTAATGTGGAAAGTTTGAAATTTTATTATTTTGTTTATTTGTATCAAGTCAATTTGGTTGTTTTTGTTTATTTTTTTCTTATACTAAATTCATTTTGCATTTTTTTTTTATATATACAATATTTCGTGATCATTCTATAAGAAAAAAATTATAGGTGCATACAGATTATTCTTTTCTTTACGTATTTTAAAAAGAATTTGTGGGTGTGGTTTTTATAATATTGTATATATGTAGGAACATAATAAATACGTTTTTAAATTTAGTCACAAGCTTATTCTGTTTGGTCAAATAGCATCACACCATATTGCATATAAACAAAACAAACAAAAAAAAAATTGAATTTTGTCTGCTATCAAAAATAAGTAAATGAAAATTTAAGGTTTTTTTAAACAATTTTAAAATGTTTTTAATTTTCTATTTTTATGGCCAGCATTAATGCTTATGCAATGAGCTTAACAATTTACATCATTACTAGGCTTTTATTACATATATTGAATGGTTTGTCTTAAGTGATTTACATTGTAGGTAGGAGATAGAACATCCTACGCCTCCTCACAAAAGTGTACAGAGAATTATTTATTTATAAGAATTATTATTTATTATACTTATTTATCAATGAAGAAAAATGCAATTACGTTGTAAACAAAGATAAAAAGTGCACATAAAAACATCGGACATGTGGTAAAAATAAATGCATAATTGCAATAACCCTAAATGGCAATGAAGTCATTATAGATCTTATCAGATGTATAAAGCTTTAAGTAATGTTTTTTTTCTATAATTCTTGTTTATTCTTTTTTATGTAGAATGATTAAATGTGTCAAGTGGTCGCTGTGGTGTAGTGGTAATGCGTTGGACTGCTACGCAGAGTGTCCGGGGTTCAAAACTCGGCACAGGCAAAATCAAAAGTAGAAAAAAATAAATTTTCCACTGTCACCACCTCTTGGCAGGCAATGGCAAACCTACAAGAGTCAAAATTGCTATGAAAATCTTTTCACTTCGCCGTTCGGATTCGGCATTAAACTGTAGGTCCCTTCCATTCATGTACAAATATAACACGCACAACATGAGTGGATGAGAAAGGCTCGGCCTAGGCCCTCCATGGGCTGTTGTGCCATTAAAAGTAAAGTAAGATTAAATGTGTCTTTCATAGGAATTCTGTTAAGGAATGCATTTATTTAAAACACACTTACGATTTCAGAGAATTCATATTTCTTACATGTGTGATTCACTTCATGAGACGTGAGTCCATAGAACATTCATTATTCTTGGGTTTTTCCATTCTGTACTCAGAAGTTTTCAATATGTTTTAGATCTAGTGATTTAAATAGTCATTTTCGTTTAAATGACCCAATTCTTTTTGAATTAATCTTCTCATTCTTTCTAATTTTATTTAAGGTTCCATTGCTAGTTTTATACTATATCAAAACATAAAAACATATATGCGATAATAATATTTTCAGAAATATATACATTAAAAATAAAAATATCTAAATTTATTTTTCTAAAATTCCTAGAGAGTAAATATATAAACAAGCGATATAAAAAAAAAAATTAAATAAAATAAATCTCTAAAGTATTCTTAATGGCATAATAAATTCTCATTATGAAATTTAAATTGAATAAATAATTAAAACAAAAGAATATATTAGTTGATATTGAAATGATGAAAAAAGAGTAACAAATAAACAGATATATACTGCTACAAATGCTCTCCACCAAATAAAAGAAAGTTTTCAATGTTTAAAGAACTATTCCTGGGGTTTTCCATTCTGTAATCAGAAGTTTTCTATATGTTTTAGATCCAGTGATTTCAATAGTCCTTTTCGTTTCCATAAGGTTATACCCCAATTCTTTTCAAATTAATCTACTCATTTTTTCCAATCTCATTTTATGTAGGTTCCATTGCTACTTTTATACTATATCAAAACTCCATCCGAAAATGCTAGTCTTAATGGCAAACTAAATTCTCGTTAAGAAATTAAAATTCCACAAATATTTCTCACAAAAGATATCTATCTCACTGATATAATTATCAGTTGAGACTGAATTGAAAAAAAAAATAATGAACAGATCTACTATATAATATACAGCTACAACTGCGTTTAAAAAATTATTCCTGGGCTTTTCCATTCTGTACTCAGAAGTTTTTTATATGTTTTAGATCCAGTGATTTCAATAGTCCTTTTCGTTTTCATGAGGTTATACCCCAGTTCTTTTCAAATAAACCTTCTCCATCTTTCTAATTTTATTGTATGGTATAGTATGTTCCTTTGCTACTTTTATACTAAGTATATCAAAACATAAAAACATATATGCGATAACAATATTTTCAAAAATATACGAGTACATTAAAAATAATATCTAAATTTATTTTCCTAAAGTTCCTCGAAAATAAATGTTTAAATATAAGATAAATAAAATAATAAAATTATAAAATAAATCTCAAAAGTTGTCTTAATGTCATAATAAATTCTCATTAGAAAATTTAAATTCAACAAATAATTATCACAAAATAATACATGCTATCAGTTGTTGAGATTGAATTGGGAAAAGAGACCCACCAAATGAAAGAAAGTTTTCAACGTTTAAAGTAGAATCAGCTTCAGATTCACCACCCTCTTTGATCTCACTTTTCATATACATATTTCGATTTATCACTGCTTTCTAAAAAAAGAAGCGCACACGAGAAACCATAACCACAACATATAGTATGGTATAATATTTTATTTTATGACAATATTAGCAATTGGTAAAAATAAAATGCAAATATACTTAAAACATTTTGACGGGTAAACAAAATAAATTTAAATCATTCTAGATTCGTACATGTTCAAAATATTTTATATGTACCATAAATATATTTCAGAGTGTATACTCGCAATTATTTTCATAACTAGTGATATCACTGTGTGTGATAAACTTTTGCACTTTCAGCTAACGCCTAAGAGACGCGCCACCGCCAACCGCCACTTCACTAACAAATATTATACCATATAATGAATATAATCATGAAATTTACAAAACATTTGAACATTGATAAACTAAATTAGCATCAGAAATCTAAAGCAATCGAATGTGAATAATTTTTTGATAAGCTTTGTTGACATCGCCTTGAACTTGAATTCGAGGTCGCCTCGAACTAGCAGCAGCGATCCCTCCTCCTACATTAGGCGTTTTAGGTTCTAATTTTATTTGTACCATTTCAGATTAAACTAAAAATACATACTACTGTGGGCAAAAAGTAGTAAGACTTTGTTCATAATTTAAAATTTTTTTATTCATTCCAAATCTATTTCGTCCCCTTCAAAGTAATCCCCCCCGGCCCCAATACACTTGTGCCAACGTTTTTTTTCAATTCTCGAAACAGTTGTTAAAGTCAATTTCCGGAATAGCCTTCAATGCGCTTAGCGATTCATGTATAATGTCTTCAATTGAATCAAAACGGTGAACGGTGGTTTTCACTGATCCTTCCGATATTCCAACGATGCCAGTAAGGTTTTTTTTTTTACTTTTTAATGGCACAACAGCCCATGGAGGGCCTAGGCCGAACTTTTCGCATCCACTCATGTTGTGCGTGTTATATTTGTACATGAATGGAAGGGACCTACAGTTTAATGCCGAATCCGAACGGCGAATTGAAAAGCTTTTCATAGCAATTTTTACTCTTGTAGGTTTGCCATTGCCTGCCAAGAGGTGGTGCCGTCTAGAAAAACTATTTTTTCTACTTTTTTTATTTTGCCTGTGCCGAGATTCGAACCCCGGACAATCTGCGTAGCAGTCCAACGCACTACCACTACGCCACAGCGACCACTGCCAGTAAGGTCTCTGACTGTTAATCGTCGATTCTCGAGCACCAATTCCTTGATTTTATTGACGTGTTGATCATCAGTTGATGTTGATGGCCGTCCTGGACGTGGTTCGTCGTCAACGCGTTCTCGACCATCTTTGAACAATTTGTACCAATCAAAAACACTTGCTCGCGACATACAATTATCACCGAAGGCCTTAGGCCTTTTGCAACATTCTGAACGTTTCGGCACCAGAAATTTGATTCCGCACACAAAATTGAATGGAACTTCTTTGTTGAATAATTTCACTCATTGTGAAAATCGCCGAATGCACTTTTTGTACTTCAGAAAGACAAGCGAATACTAAACACTAATGATTATTTTGATGTGACATTTGGCACAGATGTCACCGACAGTCATACCAACCTTAAAAAAATAATATTTTGATGAATGGGTTTCCGCGCGAAATTTAAATTAAAAAGTCTTACTACTTTTTGCCCAAAAAAAAATGTGTAAACTAAAAATAATACATATAAATTATAAAATTATTACTTAGGTAATTAAAGCGACAAATTTATTATTTAGTTTTCGCACCTCTGGCTTTTTTAATCGTAAAAGAGACTCTTAATAAAAAAACTCTCAATTAAAAATATAATTTAAGAAATATCAAAAATGCCACTGCAGAGCACAGGAAGAAAGTCAACGACCGTTTTTGTTTTTAAATTTGTTCTGATGAGATTAAGTGAAAAAAAGCCAAATAAGTAAAAAAAACACAAAAAATGCATCAGAGATTTTAAAAACAGATCACCATATGTGTGGTTTGATACCTTTGTGCTTCATGTGTGCAAAAGTACTCGGTATGTGTTTGGAAGTGGGATGTCTGATATACATATAATTATACTCGTATTGTATCTCGGCTATATATTCTGAATTTTTATAAACACCTATGTGCTGCACATGTGTCTGTGTATGAGGGACTTGATATTGATAAACGTAATTGAACAAAAAACCAAAACAAAGTTTTTATAAATTCAAAAATGAGTACGCCATATTGAAAAAAATAAAATAACAAAAATAAATGCATGCGCCATTTTTTTTTATATATACAGGGTGTTTTTTTAGAAGTGTGGTTTTCCAGTAGAAATAAAACACATATAATTTAATGTTATGGCCAAGAATTTAGATTTATTATAAAGATAAGGATTTGCCATTATGTTTTAAAGACGATTTCGGGCAAGTTGCCGCCGCGGCTGGTTCGAATAAGATCCAGCCGAGAGTCCCAATTTTCGACCACTTTTTGCAGCAATCGGGACCGTATGTCAGTAATAACGCGCCGAAAATTCTCTTCCAAGGCGTCCATCGACTCAGGCTTATCTGCGTAGACAAGCGACTTCACATAATCCCACAAAAAATAGTACAGCGGTGTTAAATCGCACGATCTTGGAGGCCACGCCACAGACCCACGACGCAAGATAATGCGCTCACCAAAAGTTTCCTTCAATAAATTGATTGTTTCGTTGGCTGTATGGCATGTAGCGCCGTCTTGTTGGAACCAAAGGTCGTCCACATCAAAAAGTTCTTAATCGTGGCTCTATAGCGTTCCCCATTGACTGCAACATTATGACCGGCTTCATCTTTGAAGAAATATGAAACAATGATTCCCTCTGCCCATAGAGCACACCAAACAGTGACTTTTTGAGGATGTAACGGCGTCTCAACAATGGCTTGTGGATTATGGTCACTCCAAATGCGCACAATTTTGCTTGCGTTTTGGGTACGTTAACCCATTCAACCAAAAGTGAGCTTCATCGCTGAACGAAATTTTCTTGTGAAAATCGGGATCGGTGGCCATCTATTTTTGAGCCCATTCACCGAACGTGCGATGCGCTTGATGGTCGTTCGGCTTCAATTTTTGCACGAGTTGGATTTTGTAAGATCGCAAACCAAGATCCATCCGCAAAATCTTCCATAAAGTGGATGGGCACAGCTCCAATTGTTGCGCGCGATGGCGGATGGACTCATTCGGGTCTTCTTCGTACTCTGCTCCACAGCAGCAATAGCGTCTGCGGTGCCCACTGTATGGCGTCTCTGAGGATGCGCTTTATCCACTAGAGTAAACATGGAGCGAAACCGATCTATGGTTGCTCGAATTACCGACTCTGCTGGGCGATTATGTCAACCGAATATTGGACGCAGCGCGTGATGCGTCGCGCGAACCGAACCATTATTTTGGTAATAAATTTGCACTATTTGCAAACGTTGTTCAGGAGTAAGTCTATTCATTATGAAATGGCAAACCAAACTGAGCATAAATCAAGTGACAGCTGTCAAAAAGACCAACTCCGAAATAAGTATTGCCAGATTGAAAACCACACTTCTAAAAAAACACCCTTTATATAGTATATAGAGGTACTAAATTCAGTGTCGTATTTAACAAAGATAGCGGGACTTACTGGCGATTGAAATTACCACCTAACAATTGCTTAAGTTTACAACGGCACCCACTAGCTCCCCACTTTGTTTAGTTCTAGCAGATATACCGCCCCTGACAATTTCTAAATATGTTTGATTTTTTCACAGTAAAGTAAACGCAAATAAGTCCAGAGATTGAGGGCGGCGCGTGTATTCAAGGTTAGGCAATTGCATAAAACAGGTTGTTTCATTAAAAAAAAGAAAATGTAAAAACTTTCAAATAATTTTAAAGCAAAATTGTCGTCGACTATCTTAATAATTTTTACTAAATTTTCTTATTTCTTTTACATTGCAGTCATCGCCGCAAGAAGGTCATCTTTGCCGATGATGAAGGTCAACCCCTAACCGAGGTGCGTGTTATGTCGGAACCCTCAAATGTTCCACCCTACTGGAGTATAAAATTTTTAGAGCAAATAACACAAGGTCTAGTGACACCACATCCTGCCGATCAATGGACCGTTGATTTTAAGCAACCTGCATCCGATTATCTATCATTTAGGTTAGTTGTTGATATACTCGTATATGGTACTTGCATTCAGATCTTCATATATTGATCCAAAAACTTATGGTATATCTGCATTTATTTGATATAGGCAAAAAATCGAAAAGGATTATGTCTCACTGGAGAATGTCATCGTTAAAGATGAAGAATCCATTGTAATGGGTACAGTTAAAGTGAAAAATATCGACTTTGAAAAGGAGGTAATTGTACGTGTTACTTGGGATGATTGGAAGAATCAACAGGATATTTTTTGCACTTATAATAGGGTAAGTAGTACTCATAAGCGTGCTGTTTATGGGGATTAATTAGAGCATGCCAAATATTGATGGCAATATTTTTTGATACATAAACGCTTCTCACATACGTACATAGTTTGAAGTACTTAATATTATTTCGAATCAATTAAGACTAAAGAAAAGTCCCTCAGCTTGCAGCAACTATGCCTCTGATAACTAAGTATATGAAATAGCTATGTATGGATTAGTGTATGATTTTTCGATTTGAATATGCTGGACCTCTTAATTTTACCAGGTTGGAGGAAAAAATGTGTGAACCAAATAATTATGGGGGTGGGGTGAGGGTTAGTGGCGTTGCATAAAGGTCAGAGTTCGAGGAAACTCTACAAATTACGCCACAGCTGATCAGGCATCGCTGCCAGTGTGTTGAAACGTAAGGCAATGGCCAACACTTTTCCCAAATTTGTTATTCACTCATTTTTTCATCGCGAAAATCTCGGCCTAGGCCTCTGTATGGGCTGTTGTTCCATTAGAAGAAGAAGATTTTTGTCATCGAACTTCATAACATTAAGGGTTCCAGTGTTTCGCATTACCATTTTTAAGTATCATTATCCAACACTATTCCACAGCAGATTTGCAATCTTTCTTTGCCCTATAACATTTTATTAACTTTTATTCTTTCTTTGTTTTTCTCGACCTTATAGGCCTATGGTCCTGCTACATGCGCTCATGTTGTCTTTGATACGTTCTCTTTTAAAATAACGCTGCCGCCATCATCGAAACGTCTAGAATTTTGCATTTGTTTCCGTACAAAAGATCAAGAATTCTGGGACAATAACGATGTAAGTTTTGTAAGTTTCTACTAACACACAATGCCGGATTATCTCTAAATTTTAACACGCTCTCTCTCTCTCTCTCTCTCTCTCTCGTTGATTGCAGGGTAAAAACTATACAATTAGCAAGCGTTCACCATTCTACTATAATGCTCTCTCACCGTATGATAAAAATAAAAACAACAGCAGTTGTCAGAAGCAAGTAATTTCTGCTCTATCGGAGGCATTAGCCAATACCAAGGAGAACAAAATGAATGGTAACCAACAATGGCAACAGGAACCAAGTCCATATTGGTAAATGAAGCGGGAGGGGAAGTGAAGCCAAAATAATAAATAAAATATATGAAATGTGAGAATTATGACACAACGCAGGAAAGTAATGAGCACCGCATATTTGAGAAATTGAGAATTGAAGAAACAACAAAACATCTCCACAGACCCGTTGTGGGTTAAGGCCAAACTTTTCGCAAAGAAGAGAAGAACAATAAAGAAAATATGTAATAAAAGGGTCTGTCTACACAAGAAATGCCCAGAGAAATAAGTTAAAATTTCATAATATTTCATAGCCAAAGGCGAACAATAACAACCAATCATAAAAATACATATTATACTTAAAAATTTATGAAAAAATGATATGAAAATCGGAAATCATAATTAACTTTTACTAGAAAATGCAACACTTCAGAAACTAGACACCATTGAGAAAAAACAAAAAGAAGCAGCGCTTTGGGTTTTGCACCCCCAATAACTTATTTATTTAAAATTGTATGTTAATGGGGCTCAAGACTGCACGAGAATTCATGCAATTCATACCAGCACGTAACTTGTTAATTGAAAGGGTTAAACATCAGCAGATGCGATGAAGAAGAAGAATCTCTACTTGATACAGAATGAGACATGGTGCAATTAACAACGAAATAAATTCTGAAACTAAGGCAACAAATGTTGAACATAGAATTTCTAGTAAAATACTTAATTCTAATAAACATACTTAGTGATGATTGAACATACTAATGAAAAGAACCTCCTCCGATCTAAGATAACAAATAAATATATCATAAAGAAAAAAAAAGAAATATATACAAAAACTTCAAAACTGCAAAAAAATCGTAAAATTTACCAGTGTAAAGTAATGAGATTAAAATTTTAAATGTAGTTAACAAAAAAAAACGGAGAAAATTTAAAATTTTCCACAAAATTTATATCTTGAAATTGAAAAAAAAACTTTAGTGCAACTACAAAAAGCGTTCAAGAAAATAACGAAAAAAATAACATTCGAAAGATAGGATGCGGTGAAAGTAATTCAAAGAATCTTAAGTGAAACATCTGAAAATTATCTCGGGAAAAAGTGAAGAAAGGATATTCAAAAAATGGTGCCCATTAAATGAATAACTTTTAAACTCTCGGTAGAAATCTTTAAAATCAGGAAAACCAAGTAAATATGGTAGTCACAACACACCGCAAAGAATAAAGAATGACAACCGACAGATGGCGCACCACATAACAAATAAAAAGTTAAAAAAATAAAACAAACGTTTAATAAAATCTGAAAATGTTTATAAAATAGTTACTCAACTAGAGAAAAAAGTTTACCTTCTCGCCGCCACTGCAAGCGTTAAGGCAACGACTGCATAATATTTGTGCCAAATCTGTTCAACCAGCCAAATAATAAAACTCTAAACTGACGGCAGATGGTGGCCAAATTAATTGTTGAAAATAATTCTGAAAATAAAAATATTCAAGACAAGAAATTAGTAAAAAGTGATAAATTGAAGATGAGAGAAAAAGATCTTAATTCTAAGTGTGACTACCGAATTATATATGAAACGATGAAAGATGGTGATACCCAACCGGTCGATGGCGCTTAAAGAACTCAGCAGACTACTCATAGGTCGAAGGTTATCCTAATGAAAAGATGACTAACTACATAAGTCGAAGTATAAAAGGATGCCAAGTTTATTTTTGTGCCCAAAAATGTTTATGTATCAAAGATGTGGTGCCAGTGATATGAGCGCAAAATAATGTACCCTGTAAACTAAGTAGAACGAACATATTATAGATGGCGCCAGTGATAAAAGGGCATAGCAAGACCCCAATAAAACTGAAACGTACATATCAAGATAGATGGCGTGCAAGTGATGAGAGTGCAATGTTGTTAGCTGCTACAGAACTAGTAGAGACTTTGTTGTGAGAACTAGTAAGACTTTGTTATGTCACCCAGAAGGCAATTGAAGTGCGTCAGAAGTGGATTTCTGAAGGTCATTCAAATATTTTAATATACTTTCTACTGTTCAATGCAGCTGATAATTTAGTACAACGTTACAGGAACTACTTGAAACTACGTGAAGAAACTATAAATAATTTTTTTTTTTTTTTGTTACTATTATTTCATAAATTAATACTATACCCTAAAGATATAAATTGTATAAAAATATTATATTTTACTATTAATCAAACAAAAACATGTAGATAAATATTAATTAGTGATATAAATGTTGGGAATATGTGCACGTGTTCTGGTTTAAATTGTTTTTTTTTTTGTTTTGTATTGTCTCATATTTTTGTTATTTTTTTTTTATTATTTTTTTGTTTTGCATTTATGTAAGTTTCGTCATTTTTATTAAATAGATATTAATATTTAATGACTTTGGGATTCTGATTTCTGTTCTTTCCCAAATATCAAACTCATAATGAGCGTGTGATTGATTGTGTCAATAATGTTTACTTTTGTATTAGCATTTAAGTGAAAATATTTCTTTCCTTTTTTTCTTAATTTTTAATAATAATAATTATAATATATTTTTTTTTAATTTTTATAAATTTTTCCTATTATTTGATTTTAAAAATAGCTATATTTATATACTATACAATATTGTTTCTTTTATCAATGTCATCTACAAAATGTGTGAAAATTATTTTGGCCTTCACTGTAAAGTAACAAACAAAACAAAACAAAACAAAAAAGAGAAAAATAATAACGTAAAAACCTTTAAAAAAATATATGTATTTTATTTGGAAAGCAAACGCAGAAATGATAGAAAATGAAATCGAATATGTTGTCATAATTTCTTGTATATTGTTTTTGATATGCACGCCAGTAAAATAAATTAAATAAACAAAATGAAAAACCGGAAAATTTTCTTTGAACGAAAATGTTATAAAAATTAAATTCAAAATTTATTAGAGGTATTAAATTTGATTTTTATATTTTATTTTCATATTTTGTTTTTTTAATGCATATATCTGAAACTGAAAGACTGAGATGGTTGTTGAGAAAGAAACACAAAAAGGAAACAATAAACAAAAACAAAAATAAAAAATTAAACATAAAAAAAAGCAACAAAAATATTTTGGAAATAACTTTCCATATTAAACATAAATAATAACAAAACATTTTATATTCTTCTATATTTTTTTTTCTTTTAATTTGTTAACTTTAAGATGAAATAAGTTTTTGAAGATTTCTGTGCCGTAATTTAATTAAGGCTAAATTAAATGTTGTTGTACATATTTTTTTTATGCTAACTTAACGTTTACATACATACATACTATAACCCTACAATAAATATGATATAATGATAAATATGATATTTTTATTTAATAGTTTTAAATAAGTTTGTTATACGCTAAAGCAATCTATTCCTCATAATCCTCCTGCTTTTCATTATTTTTTTTCTACTAGAGTTTCATAAATTTCTCTTTTGATAATAAAAATAAAAAATAATGAAGACAAGAAAAATTGAATGAAAATTGTAGTACCTAATTTGAAAGTTTAATTTTAATATTTTGTCTTAGTTTTTTTAAGCGGTACAAAATGCTTTTCTTCCTATTGCAACACCATCATTTTTCGTGAGACATGAATTGTATATTTGTTAGGGACATACCACATTTGTCGAAAAGAAATATTGTATAAATAAAACATAAACTAATAATAATTCTCTTTTTGTTTTAATTCATTTTAATTTGTTATGAGAGAATTTTTTTGAGACTGTGTCTGAGGTCGCTGAGTGGTTGCTGTGGCATAGTGGTAATGCATTGGACTGCTACGCAAAGTGTCCGTGGTTCAAATCTCGGCACAAGCTAAATCAAAAAAAAAAAAAATAGTAGCAAAAATAATTTTTCTACACGGCACCACCTCTTGGCAGGCAATGGCAAACCTACAAGAGTAAAAATTGCTATGAAAAGCTTTTCACTTCGCCATTCGGATTCGGCATTAAACTGTAGGTCCCTTCCATTCATGTACAAATATAACACGCACAACATGAGTGGATGCGAAAACCTCGGCTTAGGCCCTCCATGGGCTGTTGTGCCATTAAAATTAAAATAAGTGTCTGAGATCGCAGTTCTATTTTAAAGTGTTTTCCTTCCATTGTAGGTCCCTTCGTGTACAAATATAACACGCACAACATGAATGGATGCGATTAGCTAGCCCTAGGCCCTCCATATGCTGTACAACGGCAGAACAGAAAGAAAGAAGAAGAACAAATACAAGACATTCCCCCGCCCCCTAGTTTTGATCGTTCCTTATGATTTAAACAGATTTGTAATGGTCCCGCTATATAGGCGTTGTCTTTACGGAGAGTGTTGCTTCGTCCACTTTAACTTCTGATCCAGTTGCCTAAAGACTCCATATGTGTACTGCTGCGCACTCCTTGCTGGATATTGCATAAGACCAGAATTCTTTAAACTTAAACTAAGCCTCCATAGCTCAGAAAAACATTGCTGAAATCAGTTCACTTCTCAAGCGAGATGTCGTTGTATGGGTTGATTGGTTGGGTGGCTAGCCAGAGGACACACTTTGGCCACAGTGGTTGCTGTGGCGTAGTGGTAGTGCGTTGGAATGTTACACAGACTGTCCAGGTTTAGATCGGCACAGGCAAAATCAAAAAAGTAGAAAAAACAATTTTTCTACACGGCACCGCCTCTTGGCAGGCAACGGTACATTTTCCTTAACCTTTCTATCCCTTTCGTGAACGCTACATACGGTCATAGTCGACATTGCCACAATGGCTGTCTAACTCTTTATCGGTGCCCAGTGATTACATTCCCTCTCTCGTTCTCCGTCCTTCGTCATCCCACCTATCAATCTTCCTGACAACCAACAACACAATGCTCTACATTCATTGGGGTACACCCTGTCATCACACAGGGTGTACCCCTGTACAAAAAAAAAACAATTAACGGCTCATTGTGATATCACATTATTGGACTTACAATCCAACCGCCTGGTTTAGAACTGCCAACTGTTGTACTTGTACACTTTCTTATAATTCCCATTCACTTCATCAGAAGTTTATGAGAATTAACTACCAGAGCAAGAGGAGAAACGAACCCCTAACCTCCTATTCGAAAGTCTACTGCTCTATCCACTAGACTATCGAGGTCGTCTGGTGTCGTTGTATTAGTCGACAAGCCACTCTACTCGTATTTGCCAGATATTTCAGCTTAGAAAGCCGTGCCTTCATTAAGTAAACGCATCGTTCTATTGATTTCTGCCTGCGGTGAGTGTGCCCCTGCTCCTACTCCGCAATTCATTTTAGATCTAACCATGAAGATGCGAATATCGTAACCTGTTTGAAACGTTTCTCTTTTCCATTCAGTCCTGTTAGGAATTTTTACCTTGAAATCACTCCTAAAACACAGATAAGGTATTATGTAATCCGTTGCTCCGTTGAACTCCAAATTTGATATTGCGCTTGGAACTTTGCTGTGCCCACAAGTGAATTCCGCTCAACAGCCGATTGCTCTGATCCTTACCGCACTGTTAAAGATCAATGGGAAAGAGTTGCAGCATCACGTTCAGAGCATCCGTAAGTACGAATAACTTCTGATGGTCAAACCTTAATAAAAGTTATTAAATCAGCGTTAGTTAAGGAGTACAGAGATCAACTGGGCGAGCTAAATCATCATGCTGACATCGCTCACATTTGGTTTCCCTGCTATAAGAATATTGAAGATAATGAAAAAGCCGATGAAATGAATGGCTTAGATGCTTTTCTTAATAAATAAATCATCAAGCATACAGGTTTCAATACCCTTGGGGGTAATCAACCGGCTAATCGAAGATGGAGGTCACTAACTTCTTATACATGTTATCTCGCGTGCAACGTGGACATTTTATGGCATGTATAATGAGGGTAGGTCTGGGGAATTCATTAACAGGAACCGTAGCAACACATTCAGGCTGACAGCAGTTTACTCCGGTCACTGGTGCATAGGTACCCATTTTCTATGGCATGGACTAGAATGTGCAAATATTTCATCAATATCTGATTATCTGAATGCTCTGCAGGAAATCTCCCTAAGATATTTAAACTCTGCGCAGTGGTTTTAGTTAGAACCATCAATTTAGTTCAGTGAGGAAGCACTACAGTGCTAATTGTGATTCACTGTAGGCTGCAGTGGATCGTGCACCAATCAACCCAAGCGAGATAAATGAATGAGTACAACTTAGTAGTAAGTCTAGTATATACTTTTTTTACCTTATGATTCGATGATTCGGAAATATTCCGTTTGAACCACTAATTTTTTATTTATTTAGTCACTTCTGCTATGCGCGCGCTGGCGCCAGTTGATAAGGCCAAGTGCAGTCAGGTTGCCCTGCACCTGGTCTTTCCAACGGAGATTAGGACGTCCCCTTCTGCGTGATCCTCCACCGTGGTTCGAATAAAACACCTTTCTAGCCGGAGCGCTTTCTTCCATTCGCTCAACATGACCCAGCCAGCGAAGCCGCTGGAGTTTTATACGCTTGACTATGTCAGTGTCGGTGTACAGCTCATACAGCTCATCGTTCCATCTTATTCGATACACGTCGTCCACGCATACTGGACCGTAGATCTTACGGAGTATCTTCCTCTCGAACGCTCCTAACAGTCTCTCATCATTGATGTTCAATGTCCACGTCTCTTTGAACCACTAAAAGACTAGTAAATCAGAGACCGTATTGCCTGATCCGTGAAAGCAGAACTCGTCACCTAATCCATTCAAAAATTGTATGAAGTTCGGACATAAAGTAAGTACGTGACGAGTGGTTCGTTCACGGAACAATCGATTCGACCCCGATTTGACGTATTTTGTGGACTTATACATCACAACGTTGAAAAAATAAACAAAAACATGCCAAATTCAGGGAGTCCTACTAAAAGAAAGTGATCTAATATATTTAAACACCATGGGTGTTTTCTTTTGTCTGACGGGGTACATTTCATGTTTAGCGTTGGTGCCAATTAGGCTAGAAGCGATGATGTTGCAATGTGTTGTTGTTCGTTTTCAATAAATGTATCGAATTTGAGCAAAACTTATGAAAATTGTATCAGTTTAGAATCTACCTGGTAACTTGTCCGATTTAGGGGGCATACTAAAATTCGATACAAATTTCAAATGGTTTGAGTAATCAGGGTTTTTAAAGGGGTCGATGGAACTTCATAACTATGCTATGGTTCTGAGACCTGGCTGATCAATATCAACATTAAACGTAAATTGTAGAGCTGCATACAGAACATCTTAATTATAGGGTGGCCAAGATAGTTGTCGCACAGTGTTATTTAGTATTCTGAATACTTTGAAAATACATGAATACATAGAAAAATAAAAGGGGAAACAAATAATTAATAATAAATTTTTTCTTAATAATGGTTGGGGAATTAGAAGAGCAATCGGAGAATTTCTTGCTTCAATTCAGGGAATTTGAAAATTTAGTTTGGCATCTCTGGCCGTGATGAAAAACCACTTAACCTAGCCTAGTTAACTCTAATATCGACATTTTCTCATCTCAACTTTTACAAAATGTACTCTAATATCTTCGACCTCTGACATGATCCCAAAAGGTAAAACTATAATTGTGACCTTACTAAAGCCAGTAAAGTAGAATCACAGTGGTTTTTCGAAAGCAGCTTTGACATTCACCAAAGATTGTCCATCGTAGAATTTATTAATGTACTAAAGTAAAATAAAACACACGTTTAATTAATTTTTACTATTTTTTTCGGACAACACTGATACAATAAGAGGGGGAAAAATATATTTATTATTATTAATTACAATTAATATAATAATGCCACTTTGTTAATATATTTTATAACTTAATTACATTATGTATGAATGCGTGTGTGTGTGTGAATATACAATTCAACTAAATATTCTTGCCACTTTCGTGTTAACATCATTACGAATGCATTTAGAGAAACTTATCGACAGTGATTACTTAAAGCTTAACACCGACAAAACAATAATTAAATATACACATATAGCAAATAAGTAGTAATTATATAAAAGAGAAAAGCTATGAAAAAGACACAGAAATATTTAAAAATATATATTTAGATTACAGAATGTATGTTTAAACTGAGTGTAATAGTTAGTAGAATTGAGAAAATGCAAAAGTATTGTAGTAGTAGAGTTCCACTGGAATGACGACAATGTCTCCTAAGAGCAAGTATGCGTTAAATGCTTAATAGCTAACAATGTATAGTAAATCGTTTGTAATGCCTTCGTTATTTTTGTAATGCCTTCTTTTTACTTAATGTTGTTAAATTTGTAGTCGAAAATTAAAAACTTTAAAATGCATTTGACTTCCCCCTTCAATATTCTAATAATGTGCTCGCACACAGTTGAACAATTAAGTTTCTTCCCCTCAAGATGCAGTGTAATGTTTGTAGTGGCGTGTGTCCGTGGAACAATTGAGGTTTATATTTCTTAGTTTTCTCATTTACTGCTGCGGTATTCGTTTGTTTTGCTGTTTTCTTGTTGCTATTTGGTTATAATTTGTTCCTGTTCCTGTTGTTGTTGTTTCTTGTTTTTCAATTTGATATAATTTAGATTAGTACTGCTTAGTTGTTTTTGTTTGTTTGAGTTTAAGCTTAAAATTAATTTAATTAATTTTGTTTCCCTTCAAGCTTCGCCTTAAGGGACTCAGGCATCTCCGGTGGTGGTGGACGTGGCAAAGATAATGCTACTTTAACACCATCATAGATGAACCATTGCAAGGCAGTCAATGTACCGATCATAATGATACGTGGTGTCAGCCCATTCCACATGCCCATGAAGCCCAGCGATTTAGCCACTTGCACAGCACTGGCGCCCTTAGTTTGATTCAATTTCGATACAACAACATCAGCTGGATGCGAGACAACAGCACAGAAGACACCAGCAATATAACCGGCAGCGAATGTCACTACCAATTGTTCAGCCTTGGAGCATTCAGCGCGTGGTTTGGGTACAACATGCCTGCAAGCAAATGCGAATAGAGAAAAGTGAGAAAAATTATACATAGTTTTAAAATAATTCGTTCACTAGCACTCACTTGTACAACAATTCGACGGTCTTCTCGAAGCAGGCAAACTTCATCATGGTATATGGAATTTGTCGCATCCACAATGGCACCAGACCCTTATAGAAAGCGGTTATACCTTCTTCCTTTACCATCTTGGGTAAAGCTTGACGCAAAGTGTTGGCAAAGCCAGGTGTTGTCTGAATTTTAACCTTAGCAGCTTCCATTGGTGCCAAAGCGATATCGGCAAAGAATTCAGCCGATGCAGAAGCGCCCAAGTATAACCAGGTGCGGTACAAGTAGGCATTCTCTTCGCCCAACAAATTCGAGTAGTATACTTTGAAGACTTCATACAAACCGAATTTGCACAGACCCTAAAAGAATGCAAAAGAGAAATTAATTTATAGTTAAAATTTTATAATTGTATAACCTGATCATTTATAATTTCTCTCTAAATATACCTGCATACCCTTTCTACCTGTTAGATCCAGAAATATGTTGTACTTTATGAAACTAGTTTACGGCTACACCTACATGCGTATAACTAAAAAGTTTAGTTTACTCGGATTTTGATAAAATCAAATAGTAAATTTTCAAAAAATTTAAACAAAACAAAAAATTTATATTAATAATATAACAATTAACTGAATTTTAGTTCCTTGGTCTTTGTACTATAAATTTTTTTTACAATGATATTGTACAAATTAAATAGAAAAACCTATATACTCTGAGGGTTCTACTTCTAACAGTTCAGTACCTTATTTCCATTAGTGTGACTATTCGAATTGATTCACTGATTGATTGCAGAAACAACACGAGTCAATTACTTATAAACTTAGGAAGTTAAAAAAAAACAATTAGTTTTTGAAACCAAGCATTTACATTTTGTTTACTTGGTAGAGTTTAAGTAACTACAATGTGACTTCAACAAAGGGGAATTTAACGCGGATAAAATATGATAATTCTTCGCTCACTCAGAACTTAGTTCTGTTTTCACTCTTATCGTGCTTGTCTCCATTTTAAACTCCAGCACTAATGAGCAGTTATGAGAGTATGCATCACGACTCATATACCTACTTTGTTCATACAGCATTCCAATTTTGTTTAGCTTAAACTGCTTTGACTCAATACGACTTCATGCCGTATTTATGATTTTAATGTGAGTCCAAGAGACTTAAAGTATCATATAAACGGGATAAGGTGAGACAACTATTGCAAATATGAGCAAAATCAAATATCATTGAGTTATACACACCCTTTTCCTCTTCTTCTTCTTTAATGACTCAACAGCCCACGGAGGGAAGAGCTCGAGCTTTTCGCATCAATTCATGTTGTGGATCTATAGTTTTATGCCGAAACGGAACGGCGAAGTGAAAAGCTTTTCTTGGGCAATTTTTGCTATTGGCATCACTATTTCCTTTGACATTGATATTTTGTATGTGAGAATTGAAACAACAATAATTTTGCAAGATGCTTAAATATATTTCGATAAAATCTACCTAATTTGCCTTGATTTGTTTTAGAAATTTCTTCAAAAATCATTCTTTATAAATATTATTTATATGGGAGGTACCACGCCCACTTGACCGATCTTACCCATTCCAGATCTTAAGCTCTCCCTGACTATGACAATTGTATGCTCCAATTTTTAATCTAGTGTATTGTAATTTGGAGAGAGCAAAGTCAGGTTCAATTTCTCGGTGAAAATAATCATTTCTATTTTACTGGGATTGTCACTCAGGCCTCGGGAGTGCATAACACAAATTTCTTGGTGTCCTAACACTAAAAAAATAAAACTATCACTAAAGTTTCATTGCAAATTTTCCTATATTTTTAACGGTTGCATTTCAAAAGCTTATCCTTTTACTCTGAAATCCTTCGATTGCAACCGAGTTTGATGATTTTAGCATGAAATATCTTTTTTATCAGCTTAACTCAGTAGCTACACCAAATTTATTATATTTGCACCAATATTACGCTTGAAAATTTTACTTGTAGGTAGGCGTTGATATTGCCTAACAATATTAATTTTCACAATAGTTATCGTTGAAGCTATTTCAATTTTATTTACCAAATTGGTTCTATTTGCTTCACTCTTCCCTTTGCTATTGCCGTTTAAATATTACGCTTGTTTGTGAAGTAGGCGTGGTTATTGCCCGATATTGAGAATTGTGCATAAAGTAAAGCCGAATTTGGCTTGATTTCTTTTAGAATTTCGTTCAATACCGCTTTTTGAAAATTTTGCATTTCTGAGAGGTACCCAATTGGCCGATTACGCCAATTTTAGGACTTCATCTCTTTATGACTATATGAAATGCACTAAATTTGAACTAGTGATTGCCGTTGAATTTGGCGAGATCAAAGCCAGAATGGGTTCTTCAGTCTATTACGCTGATATCCAATTGCTTGGTGTATCAAAGGTTTCTTCTTTTCTTTTAATGGCACAACAGCCCATGGAGGTGCTAGGCGTGTTATATGTCGTGCGTGTTATATGTGTACATGGATGGAAGAGACCTACAGATTTATGTAGAATCCGAACGGTGAATATTTTCTCTTGTAACCTACAATTGCCTGCCAAAAGGGTGGTGTCGTATAGAAAAATTGTTTTTCTACTTATTTGGCCTGTGTCGAGATACGAACCCCTGACACTTTTAGTAACAATCCATAGCAATACCACTACGCCATAACAACAACAAAAGCTACAAACACTAAAAAAATAAATCTGTCACTGAAGTTTTATTGCAAATTTTCCCCGATACTTTTAACATTACGTTAGAAAAGCTTACCCCGTTGCCCTAAAAACCTTCGCCTGCATCTGCTTGCAGTATTGCGAACAAATATTTTCAAATTTGTTTTATTCTAAATATTATGAAATTAAATGTGAAACGAAGCTTTTTAACGAATTTCAAAATAATTAAGCAGTGGCTATTTTTGCTTCTACATCATCAATGAACTTGAATATTTTTGTGCAAACTAAAAAACTAATCAATTAACATTTTCACTCGCATACATATCATTTCTGCTTATCTCTGTCTATCTTATCAAAGAACCAAATTTTAAAAATATACACATGTATGTATTTAAGAAAATATCAGAAAAAAGACTAAGACAAAGAACATAAAATTTGTATATGTACCCATATTTTCAAAGCGTTTACAGTGGTGATATTGCGATGATGAATTGTATACTAAGATTACGTACTATGTTCTGATCTCTCTATTAACAAAAGCTATTAATTATTATTTGGTTATCAAAACTAAATATATTTATTTGCCACTACTAATTTAATTTACAAAAAAAATGCGGGACCAGCTAAACAAGATTCTGAAATGGATTTCACACTTTTATCATGTGATAAAATATGTAATTAAATTTTGACAATAAAAATATTTGTCACGTTTTGCAGATAATAAACAACAAAAAAACTACTGGCAACGCATAATAAAAAGCGTAAAAATGGAAATATACAAACAAAATAAAAACGAGTGAATGAGTAGGCAGATTTTCTGGTAAAACGAAGTGATAAAAATTTGGCATTAAAAATCAATAAACCGATAAAGGAATGTAGCACAAAATTGTGTAACTTATACCTAAAATGTGGAATTGTGCCATAATCTAAAGCCCCTAGATATCAACCACACACAGTAAAGGACACTTGCATAACTGCAACAATTCCTCTCTTTTCTTCCTGCTCAAACTATACAATTGTTGTTACCTGAGCTGAATAGCCGAAGAATGTTGGTGCCCAGCCTTTCACCAAGCCACGTGCGCCCTCCTCAGCAACTGTGACCTTAAATCCATGGAACAAATTCTTGTATTTTTTTTGATCGACTTGCAGGCGGCACTTGACTAAATCCAATGGAACAACGAAAGTGTGAGTGGTACCGCATGATAGAATACCTCCAAGACCACAGAGCATAAAGTATTTGCTGCTGCCGAATTCGCATGAATCACCGCTCGGGGTGGCGGCTACTTGAATCTGGCCTCCAGATACTGGACCACTGGTGGCAGAATTGTCACATTGTACCTTGTTGAATGGGGTACGGAAGGGGGAATTCTTGGCAGCTTCTAACAGTGATGAGAACATATCTGGGTTTTTTGTTTTTGTTATGCGATTCTTTTTTCAAAACTGTAATCGATAGAGAAAATTTAATAAAAATTAGTAATTTAAATAAATTAATTAGAATAATTGGAATTTTTCCGCCGGCTCCAAGGTCACTTGCTTAGGACGGCGGAGTCGAGCCAGTGTATGTGGAGGAGACTTCACTGTTACCACATTATGCACTTTATTCTTGGTTACATAACGTGAAAATTCCCCTAGAAACTTTGCAATAGATTTCTTGCATGTTTCTTGTTTCAATTAACGAAGCCTGAATAGTTTTTTGGATTCGCATTAAATTTTGTTGTAAATTTTCAGTTCTTCTTGATGGTTTATTAATTTGTTGAATTAACTAATTATGCAATAAAATTATAATTCCTTCACTTACAAAATCAGCACCAGCCACGGCAACGAGAACGACACTTGAGAAGAAAAATGGTTGGGAAGTGTTGTCAGCCCTAAATTTTACATGTGTGCAGTGGTTTCGTTATATTTCCTTATGTTAGCACAGTGTTGCTATCTTTATTTTTTATTCTAATGTTAAGTTCTACGATCCACAAATTATTACTGAAAATAAAAATGTTGTCCATCTGGCAAACTTGCAAACATAATTTTACATATAAATTAAATTTTTACAAGGCCTTGTTCCTGTTCTAAAAATATAAAGAATAAAAAATTTGAAGCGTGAAGTACGCAGCTATTAGCTATTAGCACCGATTCCAAAAAGAGATGTAAATGAAAATATATCATTATAAAATTCACTATTTATTCCATAATAATATGTATAATTGGGACAAATCTCTCCGCGCTACTACCAAAAGAGGTTTCAGACGAGTTGACTCCCTATCATGCGACTTCTTTAACCTTATGCTGAAGAAAATAATTCGAGCTGTGAGCATCGACATCTATGGCACTATTTTATACAAGAATGACATGCTACTAGCATACGCTAATGATATTGACATGATTGTCATCAACGCGCGAGAAGTAAGTACAGCATTCTTCAATCTGGAAAGAAATTCTCGTCGAGTAGTCTAGTTGTGAACGAGGACAAGACGAAATACTTTGTGTCAACAAACAAAGAGTCTCGGCATCTTGGGCAAAATGTCACTGTTGGTAATTTTGAAGTCGTTAAAGATTTCATTTACCTAGGATCCAGCAATAACAAAAGAGATAATATCCGCTTGATATCAAGCGGATATTATCTCATGCCAACAGGTGTTATTACGGGCTCAGTAGGCAATTGAGAAGCAGAGGCCTCTTACGACCGACGAAAATGACACTCTATACGAGTAAGCCCCTCGTCCTTCCTGCACTAATATATGGAACCGAGACGTGGACATTGACCATCAACGAACGTCCTAATCTCCGTTCGAATGACCAACGGAGGGTGACCTAGATGCGCGCGCATAGTAGTGGAGACGGGCGAAAATGTATCGAGACGGCCAAGACCGATCATATAATGTTAAAAATGCAATTGCACAGTTTAAATAACATCAGATGTGGTCAGATATCAAGCAGCAAGTCAAACTTGCTGTACAGAAATGAAATTATAAAAGTTAAGAATGAAGAAAAATAGGAAATTATTGTCAGTTATACAAATCAGGATATACAAGATGATGCATGAATTATGCAATATACTATATAGGCCGATATCACACTGGCAACAGTTGCCACCGAGGAAATCAAATTGTTCTTGTTTCCCATATAGAGTGAAAAAAAACGAAAGAGAGGGATGGAGTCAGTAATTTTAGTCACTGGCGATAGATGTGCACGTGCTCAAGAGTTCAGAACTCATTAGCCTTGCTATACCATAGTAGGGGCTCCAACAGCAGCACAGCAAAAAGTGAAGCGCGGCAAAAACATATGTGAACAGAATGTACATCTCTGAAGCTTACTTACTTACTTACTTTAAATGGCACAACAACCCACGGAGGGCCTAGGCCGAGCTTTTCGCATCCACTCATGTTGTGCGTGTTATATTTGTACATGAATGGAAGGGACCTACAGTTTAATGCCGAATCCGAACGGTGAAGTGAAAAGCTTTTCATAGCAATTTTTACTCTTGTAGGTTTGCCATTGCCTGCCAGGAGGTGGTGCCGTGTAGAAAAATTATCTTTTCTACTTTTTGATTTTGCATGTGCCGAGAAGCTTAGAAGCTTAGCTATATTAAATTGTTTATTCAAAATTTAAAGGGAAATTACAAAACTTGTACATGTTTAAAACCTGAAATCATTTGACTTTTCTTAAAATACTCATTAAATAGTTTCACTTATTATCTAATTTTGTTCAACTGTCAACTTTGTTTTTCAGTTTCTGCTCCAATTGCAATACTGTTCAGCTTCACATTCTGTTCCCCACTTAAAAATTGCGTTGATCAGAAATAAGTGTTGGCAAAAGCTCTCGACGGTGGAACAAAAAAACAAAGAGAAAAATCTGTCTATCCGAAGACAGAAAACGATAAATGGTATTGGAACTGAAATATGTAAAATGTGTATATATTGGGTTGGCAACACTCTCTTGCCGAACAACGGATGTCAATGTAAAGCAAAAGTAAAAAACGTTCGCTGTATTGTGCATTGTGAAAAACAATTTTTGCAACGAGATAATCGAAAAATATAAAATATTTAATTAAATATTAGTGCATATTTATAAAAAAATATGGCGGATGCCGCAGCAAGACAGCTGCAATATGAATACAAAGCGGTATGTATAAAAATGGGATAGTGAAACAGTATTTCTTGCAGCCTCAAGAGAATCTACAAATACGCTTCAAAACGTTTACTTTACAATAAATGTTAAATAAAAATAAGCTTAAATTCAAAAAATATATATTTTTCAATTTCCTTAGAACTCCAATCTTGTATTGCAAGCTGATGTTCGTCTCATTGAACGACCGCGTCGGGATGAAGCCACGGGTGAGGTTGTGTCGCTAGTGGGCAAATTGGAAGGCACGCGCATGGGCGATCGCTACCAGCGTACAAAACCTGAGAAAACCGAGGAGCGTAAAGCAAAGCGTCAAAAACGCGATGAAGCGCAATATGATTTTGAACGAATGAAGGGGGCGACTTTGCTGTCGGAAGGTATTGATGAAATGGTGGGAATTGTTTATCGTCCAAAAACGCAAGAGACGCGTCAAACCTATGAAGTTTTGTTGAGTTTCATTCAAGAAGCGTTGGGTGATCAGCCGCGTGATATATTGTGTGGTGCTGCCGATGAAATTTTAGCAGTTCTAAAAAATGATAAGCTTAAGGATCGTGAACGGAAGCGAGAAATTGATAGTTTGTTGGGTTCAGTTACCGATGAGAGGTAAAAACTATATATAAAAGTAATGGGTTTAGTATAGTATTGTTGAACTTGTAGAAACTTTACACAATTTATTTTAAGTACAGATATCTATTCCTGGATTTTTCACCAACTTAAATGTCATTACATTCAATTCACATGTTCTAACTTTATTTTGTGTGTTTTAGATTTGCTCTGCTAGTTAATCTGGGCAAGAAAATCACTGATTTCGGTTCAGATGCTGTAAATGCTTTGAATGTCGCGTCAAACGAAGAACAAATTGATGAAACCTATGGTATCAACGTACAATTCGAAGAATCGGAGGAGGAAAGTGACAATGACATGTATGGTGAGATTCGTGACGAAGATGGCCAAGAGGAGGGCGAAGAAGCACGTATCGACCATACGCTACATTCAGAAAATGTAAGTAAAGCATTTTCAAATAACTTTAAAACATAACTCAAATTGAATTGAACTTTCAGCTACTCACGGAAGAGGCGGCAAATGTAAAGAAAGAACGCAGTCTGCATCCTTTGGACATTGATGCCTATTGGCTACAACGTTGCCTTAGCAAATACTATAAAGATGCAATGGTCTCACAGAGCAAAGCAGCAGATGTGCTTAAAATCCTCAAAGATGCCTCCGATGAACGTGATTGTGAGAATCAACTGGTGCTGTTGCTCGGCTATGATTGTTTTGATTTTATAAAACAATTGAAAATTAATCGCCAAATGATTTTATACTGCACCATGTTGGCGTCGGCACAAACGGACAGTGAACGTCAACGCATTCGTGAGAAGATGCGCAATGATAGTCACTTAGCAAAGATTTTGCGTCAATTGGACACGGGCAAGAGTGAGGAGGATGATGGCAATTCATCGCGTTCGAATAAACGTGGCAAGGAAGAGAATGATGATAATGCGCAGGGTATGGCGGGGCAAGTTGCAGGCGTGCGTCAATTGCTGGAATTGGATGAGTTGGCGTTTACGCAAGGTTCACATTTTATGGCAAACAAACGTTGCCAACTGCCAGACGGATCATTTCGTAAGCAGCGCAAAGGTTATGAGGAGGTTCATGTACCCGCCTTGAAACAGGTGCCATTCGAGGATAAAGAGGAGCTGCAATCAATTGATAAATTACCAAAATATGTGCAGCCCGTGTTTGATGGCTTCAAATCACTTAACCGCATTCAGAGTCGTTTGTGGAAAGCAGCGCTCGAAAGTGATGAGAATATGCTCCTGTGCGCTCCGACTGGTGCCGGTAAAACCAATGTTGCTCTTTTGACCATGATGCGCGAGATTGGCAAGCATATCAACGAGGATGGCACCATAAATGCAGATGATTTCAAAATAATTTATGTTGCGCCAATGAAGTCACTCGTACAGGAGATGGTTGGCAATTTCGGGCGTCGTTTGGCCTGCTACAATCTTACAGTGTCCGAGTTGACGGGAGATCATCAGTTGACACGCGAACAAATTGCAGCAACGCAAGTTATTGTGTGCACTCCAGAAAAATGGGATATTATTACACGTAAGGGGGGCGAGAAAACATTCACCAGCTTGGTGCGTTTAGTAATTATTGATGAAATTCATTTGTTGCACGATGAACGAGGTCCAGTGCTCGAGGCGTTGGTAGCACGTACCATACGCAACATAGAGACAACACAGGAAGATGTTCGCTTGGTTGGACTCTCGGCTACGCTGCCCAATTATCAAGATGTTGCTACATTCCTGCGCGTCAAACCCGATAAGGGCTTATTTTACTTTGACAATAGTTTTCGACCAGTTGCCCTGGAACAACAATATATTGGTGTTACTGAGAAGAAGGCGCTCAAACGTTTTCAAGTCATGAACGAAATTGTGTACGAGAAGACAATGGAACATGCTGGCCGCAATCAAGTGCTGGTATTTGTTCATTCGCGCAAGGAGACGGGCAAGACAGCACGTGCTGTGCGTGATATGTGCTTGGAGAAGGATACATTGGGTAGTTTCTTGCGTGAGGGTTCCGCGAGCATGGAAGTATTACGCACTGAGGCGGAGCAAGTGAAAAACACTGAACTGAAAGAGCTATTGCCCTACGGCTTTGCAATACATCATGCAGGGATGACACGCGTCGATCGTACACTGGTCGAGGATCTTTTCGCTGATCGCCATATTCAGGTTTTGGTTTCCACTGCTACGCTGGCTTGGGGTGTTAATTTACCTGCACACACTGTCATCATCAAGGGAACACAAGTGTATAATCCGGAAAAGGGGCGCTGGGTCGAGCTAAGCGCATTGGATGTGCTGCAAATGTTGGGACGTGCTGGTCGTCCACAGTACGATACAAAAGGTGAAGGCATCTTGATCACCAATCACAGTGAACTGCAATTCTATTTGTCGCTGCTAAATCAACAACTACCAATTGAATCACAATTTATTGCTAAAATGTCCGACATGTTAAATGCTGAAATTGTACTCGGCACTGTGCAGAATGTTAAGGACGCTGTAAATTGGTTGGGCTACACCTATTTGTATATACGTATGCTGCGTAATCCAACTCTCTACGGCGTTTCACATGATAGCATCAAAGAAGATTCGCTGCTCGAGCAGCATCGGGCTGACTTAATACACACAGCTGCTTTGCATCTGGATCGCAGTGGCCTGGTGAAGTACGACCGCAAGAGCGGACACTTTCAAGTTACTGAGTTGGGACGTATTGCTTCGCATTACTATTGCACGCACGAGACGATGATGACCTACAATCAATTGCTAAAACAGACACTCAGCGAAATCGAATTATTTCGTGTGTTCTCACTCTCTTCTGAATTCAAGCACATCGCAGTGCGCGAGGAGGAGAAACTTGAGCTGCAGAAACTTATGGAACGTGTACCCATACCCATTAAAGAGTCCATGGAGGAAAATAGCGCAAAGGTTAATGTACTGCTGCAGGCGTACATTTCTCAATTGAAGCTGGAAGGTTTTGCACTCATGTCGGACATGGTTTTCATTACGCAATCCGCATCGCGTTTAATGCGTGCTATTTACGAAATTGTGTTGCATCGTGGCTGGGCGCAACTGGCGGATAAAACATTAACGCTTTGCAAAATGATTGACAGGCGCATGTGGCAGTCGATGACACCGCTGCGTCAATTCAAAAAGATGCCCGATGAAATCGCAAAGAAATTGGAAAAGAAGAATTTCCCATGGGAGCGTTTGTACGATTTGGAGCCCAATGAGATTGGTGAGCTAATACGTGTGCCGAAACTTGGCAAAACCATACACAAATTCGTGCATCAATTCCCCAAACTGGAGTTGTCTACGCACATTCAACCGATAACACGCTCTACGTTGCGTGTAGAGTTGACTATAACGCCCGATTTTCAGTGGGACGAAAAGGTGCACGGCCAGTCTGAGGGATTTTGGATTCTCATTGAAGATGTTGACTCTGAGGTGATACTACATCATGAGTTCTTCCTACTCAAGGAGAAATATTCACAGGATGAACATCAAATAAAGTTCTTTGTGCCTGTTTTTGAGCCGCTTCCACCACAATATTTTCTGCGTATCGTCTCCGATCGTTGGATTGGCTCCGAAACGCAGCTGCCCGTCTCATTTCGTCATTTGATTCTGCCCGAGAAGAATATGCCGCCTACGGAACTGCTCGATTTACAACCATTGCCGATTACCGCATTGCGTAAACCTAAATTTGAAGAATTCTACGTTGATCGCTTCCCCCAATTCAACCCCATACAAACGCAAGTTTTCAACGCTGTCTACAATAGCGATGATAATGTGTTTGTGGGTGCACCCACAGGCTCTGGCAAAATGACCATTGCGGAGTTTGCAATTATGCGTTTGTTCTCGCAAAATCAAGAAGGCCGCTGTGTTTATCTGGTGTCCAAGGAAGCTTTAGCCGATCTTGTTTTCTCCGATTGGCACTCGAAATTTGGCGGTCTCGCACTGAAGGTAGTCAAGTTAACTGGCGAGACTGGCACTGATTTAAAACTTCTAGCGAAAGGACAAATAATCATCACGACCGCTGACAAATGGGATGTCCTCTCAAGACGTTGGAAACAGCGAAAGAATGTGCAAAATGTTCATCTCTTCATAGTTGATGAACTGCAGCTAGTGGGCGGTGAAGATGGTCCTGTATTGGAGGTGGTATGCTCACGCATGCGTTACATATCCTCGCAGATTGAGAAACAGATTCGCATTGTAGCGCTCTCCTCTTCATTGGCAGATGCACGTGATGTGGCGCAATGGTTGGGCTGTAATGCCAATGCCACTTTCAATTTCCATCCGAGCGTGCGTCCAATTCCGTTAGAACTTCATATACAAGGTTTCAATATAACGCACAATGCCACACGTATCGCTTCGATGTCGAAGCCTGTGTACAATGCCATCGTAAAATACAGTCCACACAAGCCGGTTATTGTATTTGTTTCATCACGCAAGCAGGCACGTCTTACCGCTATAGATATACTGACGTATAGTGCTTCCGACTTGCAGCCAAATCGTTTCTTCCACGCAGAGGAAGAAGATATCAAACCTTTCCTTGATCGCATGAGCGATAAAACACTAAAAGAGACGCTCTCACAAGGTGTTGCCTATATACATGAAGGGCTCACCGCTTCCGATCATCGTTTGGTTGAGCAGCTATTCGATTCGGGCGCTGTGCAAGTGGCGGTGGTGGCGCGTGATCTCAGCTGGGGCATGAGCATCTCTGCGCACTTGTGCATCATTATGGATACACAATTTTACAATGGCAAAAATCATTCATACGAAGATTATCCCGTCACTGATGTGCTACAAATGATTGGACGCGCTAATCGCCCTATCGAAGATGCCGATGCTAAGTGTGTGCTAATGTGTCAATCGTCGAAGAAGGATTTCTTTAAGAAATTCCTCAATGAACCGTTGCCGATCGAGAGTCATTTAGATCATCGTTTACATGATCACTTCAATGCTGAGGTGGTCACCAAAACCATTGAAAACAAACAAGATGCTGTCGACTACTTGACATGGACATTCCTCTATCGACGTTTAACACAAAATCCAAACTATTACAATTTGCAAGGTGTTACTCATCGTCATTTATCCGATCATTTATCCGAGTTGGTGGAGAATACATTGTCCGATCTGGAACAATCCAAGTGCATAAGCGTTGAAGATGATATGGATACATTGCCATTGAATTTGGGCATGATTGCGGCATACTACTACATTAATTATACAACAATCGGTGTGTGCTTATAAAAAGATTTCAATATAAGAACTTTGTTTTAATTCTACGTTTCTTCTTTTTACCTTTACAGAACTTTTCAGTTTATCATTGAATAGCAAAACTAAAGTACGCGGTCTTCTGGAAATCATTTCATCGGCGGCTGAGTATGAAGATATTGTAGTGCGTCATCATGAGGAAAATATATTGCGTACTTTATCACAGCGTTTGCCAAATAAGTTGACTGGACCAAATGACTCGTCTCCAAAGTACGTAGTATTAACAATACAATAAAACTATCTATCGACACTATTTATAATGATTTCAACTTGTTTCTTTTCTTTTTCTCCTCAAAGATTCAACGATCCACATATTAAAACCAATTTGCTGCTGCAGGCTCACCTTTCCCGCTTACAATTAGGCCCCGAACTGCAAGGTGATACCGAGCTTATATTGGGCAAAGCTATACGTTTGATACAGGCCTGCGTCGATGTGCTCAGTTCAAATGGTTGGTTGTCACCTGCTGTTGCTGCTATGGAGCTGGCGCAGATGGTAACACAAGCAATGTGGAGCAAGGATTCATATCTCAAACAATTGCCGCACTTTAATGTTGAAATAATCAAGCGCTGCACAGAGAAGGTGTGTAGAAAATGCATTAACATTTATCGGTACTATTCATAGAAATTAATGTACTGGATGAACGCTTCTATGGTAATTTCAATCTTACTTATAGTACGTAGAAAGCCATTGCATGTAAATCAGTGCTCAATCAATTTAAAAAGCTGCACCGTTTTATTTGTTTGGAGTCACAGCGGATTTTTGTGATACACTTCTCATTATTAGACTGAATAACATATTTTTTTTTTGGATCTAATATATTCCTACTAAAACAGAATTTTTATATTAGAATTATCATGAAGAACTAAAGAACTATCAAATATTTTGTCAACACAATTGAATTGATAACAACACTGGTCATTTACACAACATGTGTATCGATCTTTCGGTTTCATCTAAATGTAGTCCGCAGATGTCATTCTCCACAAGATGAATCTTGTTCCGATGATACCAGATGAAGGTGTCATATTCAGCAATCTCGCTGTGAGTTTCCCGTTCAAGACTGAGTATCAACGGCGTATCCGAAGTGGGAAATTTAAGAGTCAGTTTGTAGCTTAATAGAGCTTAATAGCGGTTTTTGTCTGTGCTTGGTTCTGGTTTTTAATCTAATTTCAGATTTGTTTCTTGGTCTGAATTTGATTTTTGGTTTGACCTTTGGTCTGAATACCTATGTCAGTTTTAACCAGGATTTTGATTATTGGTCTGAATTTGGTTGAAATTTTGGTTTGAATATCGGTCTGAGTTTTTGTCAGAATTTGGTCCGATTTTCTTTTTTTTGATTTTTGTCCAAAATTGGTCGGATTTTATTTTTATGTAGTTTGAATTTTTAGATTGTTTATTGGTCTGACTTTAATTTGAAGTCTTGTTGAAGTTGTACTCAGAATTTAGGTTTTATTTTTGGTGTTCAGTATGATTGGTTGTCTAAATATTGCAGTGAGTTTTGAGCAAAGTTTGGTAAGATTTTAAGTTTGACTTTTGATTGGTTATTGGTCTAGTTTATAATATGATTTGTAAATTATTCTCTCGTCTGCTTACTGTTTATTTTGCGTAGTAGGCGTATCTTCTATCCACTGATGTCATCATTCACACTTTACCTTTACCTCACTCTGTACAAGATCAAAGATGCTCTTATGCCCCTGTACTGTGCCGAATTTATAGTAACTAGCATTCTTATTCATTCGTTTTCATTATGAGTGAACGTACCATGCAGGAATTGTAATTATTGGCATGAAAGAATCTGTGGAACAGTTTTACTGTCATAAACTAAGAGAGGACTAAATTGAAAAGATTCCCTTTTGTCAATGACCTAACTATTATTGATTTACCTTACTTGACATTCTTTAAGTTGAACGCTGCTCGCAGCATTCATTCAATCTATCGGGTTGTGGTAATACTAAAAATTTTTAATCTACCATTTTCTTTCTCCTAACTTTAAAAACATATTAAAATTTACATTTTGTTATAGAAAATCGAAACTGTTTTCGATATCATGGAACTGGAAGATGATGATCGCATACGCCTGCTACAACTATCCGATGCCCAAATGGCCGACGTTGCACGTTTCTGTAATCGATATCCGAACATTGAAATGAGCTTTGAAGTGATTGATAAAAATCGCATCAACTCAGGCTCGACGGTTAATGTGGTGGTGCAGCTGGAGCGCGAAGATGAGGTGACTGGACCAGTAATAGCACCATTCTTTCCTCAGGTAATTCAACTACACCCATGCATATTTTTTTTTTATATTCAGTATAAACTTTTATTAATTATGATTTTTTTTTCTGATTCTCTTTCTGTAGAAACGCGAGGAAGGCTGGTGGGTAGTTATTGGTGATCCAAAATCAAATTCTCTTCTTTCGATTAAGCGCTTGACGCTACAGCAGAAAGCGAAAATAAAATTAGATTTCGTTGCACCCAGCCCGGGCAATCATGAATACACTTTATACTATATGAGCGATTCGTATTTGGGCTGCGATCAGGAATATCAATTCTCAATCGAAGTGGGTGACTTTCAATCGGAAAGCGAAAGTGAATCAGATTAAGTTGACGGCAGTTGGAAGACACACACACGCGCTGCTGTATCTGTACAACGAAGTAAGCAGTCGCAGCTTATTGTTTTTAACATAAATTTGCATTTCTTTATGAGTTTGTTTGTGGAAATAATTAATAAATGACCTTTTCCATTAGGTGGTAATCAAATATGTCGAAATTTTTGGTATTTATTTTTCTTTCAATTTTATTTATATAAGCACAGCGTATAGTTTCTTTTTAACATTTTTAAGTACCTGCTAGTGAATTTTGTGTAAATTTATCATATAAAAAATGAGTGTAAAATAGTTTCAATTTCATTCATTGAGCACTTTAAATTCGATTTTCACTTACTGAAACCGCACTACCACGACTATTGGCATTATTGCCAAATGGACCATTGGCAAAACTATTCGTGCTGGCAAAGTTTATAGTCTGTCCATTTGGCAGCGTATACGTTTGACTCATCGAAGCGCCTGCTGAGTTTTGCAGGCTATTGTGCGCTTGTGCCACCGTACCTGCGGATGATGCACCAAATGAACCCGCAGGGCTGAAAGCATTAAATGCTTGGGCTCCTGCATTGGACGCTGATGAACCGAATTGATTGTGATAATTAGCAGCAGCATTGGCTGCTGCTTGTGATTGCCCATGTGCGTCTGATAGTAAATTATTATTGTGTTGCCGTGGCTGCGGCTGGCGCTTCACACGTTTATGCTCTATCAATGAGTTTCGATCGGGTTGAGAAATGCTGCGTCGCGTCCTTCGCACCATGGCGGTTTTCGGTTTGGGTTTAATGTATAGCGATGATACAACAACGACTTCATCGACAGCAGCGCCATTCGATGCTACAAGAAGAATAATTTTTAATAAGCTAGATCTACCATATTTCGTAAATGGCACATATAGTATACCCAAATATATGGTATATACTTACGCAATGGTGCACTTGGTATATTTTCTTGACTCACAACTTTTAAATTAGCACTTCTTGCTACAGCAATCAGCGTTAACAGCACACAAATTGTTAATCTCATTTTAATACAAAAAATAGTTTTCAAAATATTTATTCAAAAATTCTTAATTTTCATTCAAGACTTTAGTCTAAACAAAGCAAAGTTTGTAGGGAGACTAAAATGTGTAGTTGCTTCCGCTTCTTCGGTTTGAATCAGACTCACTTTTTTAATCTATCAGTAGCTAGTAGATAAGTATGTAGAAAGCTTTTATATTCAACCCTTACAGCACATATCACAAGAAAATATAGCAGAGCTGTGGCTGAAACATTTCATTGGGGAATATAGCTCGTAGTTAACTGATCGAAATACTAAACTTCAATCACGGGTAACTCATACCAAAGAGGATAGACAATATGGTCACGTCTTTGCCTCGAAAATATCATCTGAATTCAAGTGGCAAGGTACATAGGCCCTAATATAATGTATCTACATGTGATCAACATTAATTGGGGAACCAAAGCAATCCACTTTTCCGTTTCACGCTAGAATGTACGATACCATTTAAAGCAATTAAAATAACTTACAAAAAAATTCGATTGGAATTCTATTGAACTCTGAAAGCAAACATAGATAATTTTTAAGCTAGATACCACTGTAGACCTTTTATACTGGTTTGCAACAGAAACTCTAGAGATGAGGCCAACTTTTAAGAGATATAATATTTTTCAGGTCGAGTAAGGTGGTCGATGTGGCGTAGTGGTAGTGCGTTGAACTGTTACGCAGCGTGTCCGGGGTTCGAATCTGGGCACAGGCCAATATCAAAAAGAAGAAAAAAAACAGTTTTTCTACACAGCACCACTTCTTGGCAGGCAATGGCAAACCTACAAGATTAAAAATTGCATATGAAAAGCTTTTCACTTCGCCGTACGCATTCGGTATAAAACTGTAGGTACCTTCCATTCATGTAAAAATTTAACACGCACGACATGGGTGGATGCACAAAGCTCGGCCTAGGCCCTCCATGGGCTGTTGTACCATTAAAAAAAAAAGAAGAACTAAGGACTAATAAAGCTTTGTATGTATTAACAGCAATCCTATTAAAAAGTGCAAATAAAATATTCTATATGTTATCTGGTTACAATTTTTTGTTCATATTATAATAGAACAAAAAGTTTAGACATTTTTTTTTTTTTCGATCGCTAGAAACATAATTTATAAACTTAAACGTTTTCAGTACCTATTTCAAATTATAGTTTGAGTTTAGAAAACAAACCGGCATATATGTATTTAGTTTTAAAATGTGCTTATTCTCTTGACCCTAATTCCAAATCACACACTCACACAATTGACCGATTCAATTTATCCGGCATATTAATGCTAAGCAGCCACAAGAAACAAAAAATCAACACTTGACAAGAAATGGCTAACACAGACAACTAAGCAACAACAACAACAACTAAGAAACAATCAATAAAACTGGTTTAAGCAATTAAGGAAGAAACTAGTTTCGAAATTTCCTTAGAAAAAATAAAATAACAATTTTACAATTCGCTTAAAACAGATGATCATGAAAGAGATTGAAATATTTTTTAAGAGCGTTAAATGAGAATGAAAAAACTTATAATTCAAGACATCAAGCGCGCTTTTGTGGAATTCATAAATATTTTAAAAATAATACATTTTACATGTACAAAATATTGAATAATCATTAGACATTATTAAACACCTTGAGATTAAACACGGTGACTAACACATTTAAAATTAATATTATATAAATCTTGTAATCTTATTACTTAAAGTAAATCGGCTGTAATGAGCATTTTAGAATGTCTAAATTATTCAATAAATAGTAAATAAAAATTTTAAATTAATAAGCAACATGTTTCTTTTGACCGTATGTACATGCCATAGGCACATGCATTATAAATTCAATGTTTATGTTTCTGGCAACATGTTGATGAATCTTTTAGGTTCATTTTCTTTGGTATACATGTTTATAATACAAATTATTGTTTCGCTGTTTAATTTAAATCCAGTTTTAATTGAAAAAGGGTTTGGCTTGTCAGAATATTATAATTGGTACAATAATATCCAAAAAACAAATATGCTTGTTTTGTGAAAGTCACTGCGATAAGTATTGAAATCTAACATCTTTGGACTGAATGTTTAAAACCGGCTAGTTCTAAAGGGGTTGAGTTGCTTTTCAACTAGCTTGAAAGAAATAAAATAAATATTGAAAAATTCAAAAAGTAAACACAAAAACATTAAACTTATTATTCTCGTATCACTTATATCTGTGGTAGAAAGGGAAACCAGTCTAGCACGAGCTAAGATGGAAAATATTTTACATATATTTTTACCTGTACACATATTTTGTTGTTCATAGTTTTCAATAATTTTTCAAAATGACCTGAATACAGACTATTTCGAATCATGAAAATACCAAATTAATGACATGTTTTTACTGTGCTTGGCAACATAAATGGGCTACATCATGTTAATAGAAGTACTCAAGTAGTAGTCATGTTATTTGAGTTATATTTCTATTATACATGAGTGGACGGTACATATTTACATACCTACAATTTCATGCTGATGTAGCTTACATAGTGCAATGATTTTTTTACAATCCACGTTCATTTAGTTGTTATCAAACTAATTTTTCATAATGAGCTTTATGCAAGTCCTTAGTAGGTCGCAAATGAAATTACTGTACGAACTTTTTCATTCAAGGCAGTTCTAATAATATTTCCTATGATCTGGCAGCCAAATGAGGTGTTCTCTGTTATAAGAAGGTGGGTTCGTTTTAATTAGAAGCTATAGGCACTCCTGAATTTCATAAGCTGCAAGAATAAGAAACGACAATATGCTGCCAGAGTGTATGTAAATGTTTTTGTTTGACACATATGTAAAGGGTGTTTTTTTTTAGAAGTGTGTTTTTTAATCTGGCAATACTTTTTTCGGAGATGGTCTTTTCGACAGCTGTCACTTGATGGCAAATCCTTATCTTTATAATAAAGCTAAATTCTTGGCCTTAACAAATATTATATGCGTTTTATTTCTTCTTGAAAACCACACTTCTAAAAAAACACCCTGTACACGATTTATTATTTCTATTAGGAATGTTGCTTTAAAGTTGTGATCAGAAGTTAAAATGCAAAGTCATTTGTCAGTAGTAAGAATAGTAAAGTTTTCATCCCTATCGATTTCTTGAATACGATCTGGTTGATTGGTTTAATACAATGTTCCTTCTCGCTCAGTGGTAGGTTAACCAATGTTTTAGGTACATCGAAAGATGCTATTGGCATTGGTTCTGTAGTGCAAACGCAAGCTAGTTCTTTCCTACTTTGTTCTATTCGTCCTAAGAATTACAAAACAGAATTTATAAATCGCCAGAAAAAAAAATATATATATGGTGGAAC
This sequence comes from Palloptera scutellata, assembly GCA_958295655.1. NCBI lineage: Eukaryota > Metazoa > Arthropoda > Insecta > Diptera > Pallopteridae > Palloptera > Palloptera scutellata. The sequence continues at coordinate 53,719,081 of OY282449.1, forward strand.
GATATATTTTCAATATTTTTAAAGTCATTTCAATTGGGTTCCAGAATACAAATAATTTGAATGAACCACGGAATCCTGGAATCGGAATAATTTTTTTTTTCTTTTAAATACACTACATAAATACATTAAGTTACTCAGATTAAAACCTCAGTTAATACCTACTAAACTTTTAGCAGTCCGAATGGCTTCCCTTGCTTTACTTCTTAACTTTTTCTAAATATGAATTTCAGGTTAATTTTTTGTTGAGAATTACACTCAGATATTTAAGTCTTTCAATGTTAGTTAATGGGTAATGATCCGAAGAACATTTGCGAACATTTTGTTATGTTACATATGTGAGTTACTGGTTGAGAGATCAAAAAATTCATTTGTTAACATTGAAGCGGCCACAAGGAATAACAGCTAAAGTCGACTCAGGAATAATAAAATCTTATTGCATATTTTTCATTATAAATCACAAAATGTTGAGAGTTCTTGAAAAATATTTCCAATTTAGCAATTATCATATTTTTTTTTTTATTAATTAAACTACAATAATTATTTAAGAACTTTCAATATTTTGGGATTTATAATTATAAAGAAAAATATGCAATAAGTTTTTATTTTCCATAAGCCGAGTTTGTCTGTTATACCTTGTGGCCACAGATAGTATGTAGCTAATTCAGTTCACCGAACAAAATCTTTTTGAGAGTTTATGGAAATAATTGATAAGAGAATACATACCATTAGTATTCTTACAAATATTCAAGAATTCGGGTACATCTATTAGTGCAAATCTCCTCAATCTCAAGAAGTAATAGGTGGATACACACCTATTGGCTACTGGCTACTGATATGTAAGAAAATAAATTATTTAAAAAAATAGTTTTTGTTTGTAATTTCCATTGGTTTTAGAGAACAAACATGCATATCTAGTATTTTGATCAGAAGGTTTCATTGGAAAGCGATTTTATACTTTAAGATGAAATAACATGTATTTTCTTTTCTTTTATATCATTTTCAATAGAATCGACTTCATGATTTTTATAATTGCGAAAAGTTTATGTTCAGTTGAGAATTCCTGTCTGGATGTCATACAAATTTGTCTTACGCAATTTTCACTGAGAAGACTTAAAAACTAGACAAACAAAAAGACGGTTGAACTCTATCGAAATATGCGAAATAGTTTGAGTAAATAAATATTTTACCTATAATATAACTAAACATTATATCAGATCTCTTTAATTCAATACTATGATGTTTTAATGTTAAACATTTATTACTTTATTTATTTTATTTATACTTGATAAAGAGAGGACAAACAACTTTTGTTGTGCTTTCAAGCTTCAGTATATAGTTTTAAATTTCTTAAAATTCGAATGGACAAACATGAATTTATGAAATTTCATTTGATAAATTTTCTGTTTTTCTTTGCTAAAATAACAAGAAACTAAAAAAACAAAAACAAAAAATGGAGTGCTAGTATTTAACTACAATTACTGAGTAACAATAATTAATCGAATTTTGCATTTCAAAATAAAAGATGACAAATTAGTATTATTTAAACCTAAACGCGTGTCTGAGATCGCTTAAATACAACTATATAAAATAAAGAAAACTTACATTACAAAAAGGAAAGGAAAATGTATGTGAGTAGTTGGTTTCTAAAAAAAACCCACGATTTTAAGTGAATTTCCGTTGAACAAATGCGAATTTAAATGACGATAAAAATACATAATTAAGAAATACTAATTTTATAGCTCGGTTATGTTGTTGAAAACAACAAAAACATACCATCTACAGCATTGTAATTTTGTTAACAAATTTCGTTTTTACGAGTATTTATAATAGCAAATAATAATGACAATTTATATACAAAATTTAGTGTTTTAACAAAAAAAATGTCGCATTTCAAATTGTAACATATAACATTATTTAAAGTCATGATAGATTTACTTAAAATTAAAAAAGTAAAAAAAAATTAATTTAAACTCTTTAATTTTAATTTATAGTAAGCCTTTTCGTTTTCATTAATCAGCATTAGATTGCTTTCATTTTAATAATATTTATATTATTATTAATATTTATTCTATGCCATGAGCAAATATCATCACTAAGCCAGGTTCTACCATAACATCCTCAGACATGTGAGCATTATCGCAGCTAAGAACGAGCACAGCTTGTTTACCTTCACAAGTAACCAGAGTTTAAAATCAAAATTATGGTATATGTATAAAAACGTTCAATTAATTTAAAGCTTATTTACCAGGAATGCGTCGACAAATGTAATTGTCATAAATACGACGATTATTTTGTCGTGTTTCTAGCGAACTCAATCCGCGAGGCCAACGACGTTCATGGCAATTCTCCATCAGATTATCTAGGATATGTGGCGGGCAGCCAGATTCTGATAGAGCACGTTTAATCATCATCTGTGAAAGGAATGAATTAAGGCTTTAGGGATTAGATATTAGTTTTAAACTTTGTACAATAAAAAAGAAAACAACAAATTTTGTAAATGTATTAACTATACTTGTAACTATAGTGCTTATGCCTGTAGAGTTGTTTTCATTTTAATACTAATAATTGAACTTGTATTTACTACCTGTAGCGCGTCATCGGGCGTTGAGATCATACCACCCCAGCGTGTAACACGCGCACGCGCCAACGTCGAGCTCCAGCGTATCACTTCATCACGTTCCATTTGATCGGCTATAGCGCGCATAGCTGGATTCGATACACGCATTGCACGCATAAAATCTTTAAACAGTTGTAGTTCACGTTTCAGCTCATTGATTGTGAGATTCTGATCAGCAATTTCAGTTTTAAACTCAGACATTTTCTGCTGTTGTGTATGTATCATGGTGCGTAGCTCACGCACACAATTGTGATCTTTCAACTCATCTTTCGGTATAACAAAACCACAACCCTTTTCACACGGCAACGGTCTTTTGGGATTGTGTTCGCATTCCTCCAAATGTGAATTCAGTGCATCAAGTTTCAGTACGAGACTACAACCGTAAGCGGCATTGTCGCAGCTGATAGAGAGCCTTGGATATGCCAAGAAAGATGTGAAGTAATGAGTATGTGTTTCAAGAGATTAAGATCGCACTTACCGTGACAATAAGTTACGTAGAATTCTTGGTACTGCACGCAAATTGGCTGTGGTCAATGCATTACGATCTACGGGGCATGTTGGCTGGCGAGACAACCATTCATTGATGCAAGCGCGACAGAAGGCGTGTTCACACATGGCAGCCTAATTAGGAACGATCAAGTAATAAATAGATAGAAAAACGCAAAAAATATCAATTTATAATTTTATACCTGCAGAGGTTCTTCAAGTACTCCCGAGCATATCGGGCATGTGAGCTCCTCGTCGACCTCGCCCTGAAACCGATGCAAATCATAACCCATCGTTGTCGTCGGGCACGTCGAGGCCGCTTTTAAAACCGACGAACGCTGCGAGATACAACCACCGCTTGCGCGCTGCCTTATTTATGCAACTCTTTACAATTTGCTTAACCAAAATATCGACTTATAACAACATTTAAATACAAGTATTTCGTAAAATCGCAAATTTGCGCAAGCAATTTCTTAATTAGTTTTACTCCGTACACAATTTTTTTTTTTGTTTTCTTCCAATTCTCCCGTTTCGTTTCAGTCGTTCGATCGTTGGTTTTTTATGCTGCAGCTCGATACTTATAACCCTGCCCGCACTATATTTATTTATTACCAAGTATGTGTTTGGTTTGAATTGAAAAATACCATTTCTTGCTATTTTTATTTGAATTAATTATTTCTAATTTATTTTTCAAAAATAAAAACTTCCAGAAATGAAAACTTCCAGCAACAAGCAACAAAAACCACAACGAAAAAGCACAAGGGAGAGGGAGAATAAAGAATTGGTAAAATTACCAATTCACCACCATGTTGAACTGTCAAATGCGATGTGGTGAATTTAGTAAGAATACACGTTTGCACGAATGGTTTCGCTATTATGGTACTTGTTTATATTTTTCAACTATCGAAATCAATTCTTTGAGTTTGATCGAGAGTTAAAAGTCTCTCGCCATAACATAACGCCAAATTTTCACGCATGCTATCGAACCAAACCGAACCCGTGCCGAAACACACTTTTTCTGGAATTGAAAAAACCCTGCACTAGGTGTATTGATTGATTCGAGTTCAAATCATTTCTAAAGTTTTAAAAATCTTTTGTTTTTGGCATGAACATTTTTTGAATTTGAACTCGAAAACTAACCCACTCTTGTTTTTTTTTTTGCTTTAAGCAGAACTTGAATATAAAATTTCGCTGGTTCGAGACCATGCTTTAAATAATTGTGCAATGTAAAAGCAGCTAAATATTTTACGGCGATCTTATTCATTGTAGCCTTTCATCACTAACCGCATCCGGGCCCAATCTCATTTTAGGGATCATTATTGTACATCATGGTTATATGTAGCTCACTGTATCAGGGTTTTAAATTACTTGTGGATATTGGTTGCTTTGGCGTAGTGGTAGAACGTTGGTAGTAATCCATTCCATTCTGAGTGTATTTTTAATTCTAATTTTTAAATATAATTACAAGTTTGAAAGCTTGCGGAAGAATGGTCGTAGTAGGTAGTGCTGCTACGAATGTCTCGGGTTCAAATCTCGGCAAAATACAAAAGTTGAAAAAAAAACAGTTTTTTTACACGGCACCACTACATGAGTAAAAATTGCATATGAAAAGTTTTTCAATTCGTCGTTCGGATTCGGCATTCGTATCCACTCATGCGCACAACATGAGTGGATACGATAAGCTCGGCCTAGGCCCTCCATGTGCTCTTGTGCCACTAACAGAAGAAGTACTTCAAAAACTTTTATTAAAAAGTATTTCCCGTATATTTCTTTTCTTTCTATTTTCTTTAGCTTTATTAAAAATACTGATATTAGTTGGATATTTCTATTAAAATTATCAAAAATTTATTGAATCATATTTTTGTTCATATTTTATTACATTTCTTAGTTACATATTATTACACTACATTCAACAATAGTCTACAATTTGTTTTATTTATTATAAAAAAATATATTTAGATATACAAAAAAAAAAATTCATATACATATTTTTTCTTAAATGAAATCAAACGAAATCAATATCAAATTATTTTTGAATTTTGTTTTGGTAAAGGTTCTACATAATGGTGGCGAAACAATAGTAGCAGCCTTAAATAGCTAATGGAAAGGGAGAGGTTAAGATTATGTACTATATAAAGTACATAATATAATTAGAAAAATTAATATTTAATAAAGTTTATTAAAATGTAGTCAGGAAGTACACCAAATTTATAAAATGGAAAATATTCAATATAAACTAAATTCATTCATTTTCGTTTGTTAAGAGTAAACAGATTTTCTGCTTATTATTATCATTAATGGACACACATACAAGGAAAACAAAACAAAAATCATAAAAAATAGTAAAGTTATTTATTTGTTTTTGGTGTTGATTGCACGTTTTGTAACACGTCCGAGGAAGATGCCCATGATAAAGATCATGCCCACAGCAGTCATTAAAATCACAATAAAGAATTTCTTAGCAGGTGAAGTGACAACTTGATTAACCAGTTGCTCCATATTTTCAGGGGGTTGCGCGAGAACCTGCAATATTAAAGTTTTCGTAAACTACAATACATATATACAAAAATTTGTTTAATGTGTGGAAATTAACAAACCGTATCAGCATTGCGAAACATCTCAATGCGCCGCTGTAATTTTAAACGACAATCTTCTTCCATGGCTTTCGATTGATCTAGCAGTATGACTTGCAAGCACTTCAGCTCTATTGGCAATAGAAGAAATAAATGTAACAGAAGAAAATGTTGTTAATAGCTAAAAAGTAACTTACTACGTCCATTTCCGCTCTTCACATTCGAACAGTATCGCAGCAAGTCGACTGTGCAAGCATCTTCTAGTATCGGATCTACGTGTATATCAGCTTTAGCTTCAGCGATTAGCGTTGCCACTTCAATTTTGCAATCACGATTTATGATCTTCTGATTGAGAAACGCTGTCTTCAGACATTCCTCCACCAGGCCATGTTCATCAGCACGCGTATATGATTTACAGAGCACCTCAATTTCAGATTTACAGAAATTTTGCAGCAATGGATTAAGTTTATAATTTAAAGCTTGCTCTTGCAAGATTTTAATCATCTCCTGTGCACAATCCCGATCGAGACGTGATTCACGGAATTTATTTTTTAAGCATTGAATGACCTAAAAACGTACGTGAAAGAAATAATAAAATAATAATCAATAGGGCAAGAACTTTTATGAATATGACATAAATTAAATTATGCATATATTTGCAAAATTTAAACTGTTGCTAATTTCTCTTTACTGTGTTCCGCAAAGTAAAAGCTAATGACCGTTGTCACAGTTTTTTGGAAATACCATGCCAAAGAGGTTGTTGGCTTCCAAACACCAACAATGAGTGGGGGTCTTGTTCGGAATAATGGCGTATTCGCTCGCCGTGTTTACATTTTTCCTAGAACAATTGCAACACCCTCGATGTGTATTTTGTTTACATTAGCTTTTAGTTTGCTAAAGTAAGTATTGCGAAAATATCTACAGTTAAGGACTTAAAGGTTTTAAAAACGGAAGTGTATAAATATGAAGCCACAAAAAATGTGTGACCTCTACGCGCAATAAATAATATAGATAAATAATCAATTGCGTTGTCGTTTCACTCGGTCAGATTAGGATTTTCGAAATATCTGCAATTTAGATCTCGGCTAAGAAAGTGTTTTGATTCAGAAACTTATCATATATCAGAAACTTTAAGACACAGCAAGAAAACGGATAATATCATTAAAATCATGATATATAATGTTAATATTGTAAAAAAAAATTATCACGTGGCTAAGTATTACAGTCTGACGTTCTAAGTGTTTGACCCATATTTATAAGTCTTCAAAATACTTAAGTTTAACGAAAGATATAAAGAAAGACAAGGTATTTTCAGAGATAACCACATATCTTTGAAAGATCTTGAAAATTTGAAAATTTGTATTCTCATAAGTCTTCTTAATTTCCCAAACGAGCTACATATTGTTCATTTAAATTAAACACAACTTACGTTTTATTCACTATGTTCTTAAAAATGACTCTTTTCTCGCTAGTTCGAAAACTATGAGTATGTGCTCACTATGAGTATGCGAAACATGAGGGATAACGAAGAACTAATTTCATGTTCTTAAATATAAAAATCATCAAGATTGAAGGAGTGTAGGATACCGTTATCCTGATTTTTAGTCGAAGCTCGCTGGAGTTTCTCAGTACTTAATATAAACTACAAAGAGATAAATCGAAAAGAAACCGACTGACACTTGTTTAAGGGCACCTTAAACTACTGACTCAAACCCAATTGAGTATCCATCTAGCAGACAAGAATAAGTTAACTGGGAGATGCTTGTAAAACTGGCAGATGCTTGTTAGGTCAATTGATGGCTGGAAGAAGAAGAAAAACATGACTGAACTATCCATAAAACTTTTCTGAGCGCCAGTAAAAAACAAGAAAAGTTCAACGTGTGTAACTTGAGATAAAGCTTTTGAATTTTTCAGACGCTTCGCGGCTTAGAGACATATATTTATACTAGCCCCAACTATTCAGCTTTTTCAGTGCAACTTTTGGAAGTCAGTTGTTGAACTTTTTAATTTACATTGGAGAAGAAATTTTGTTGTGCTCTTAGAGAGATTGATGCCACTCGACTAGGTTTGTGCTTTCCCGGCAGCTCCTTTAAGTTCCTTCTGCTCTTCAGCAACATCCGTTTCTGCCAATTTTTTTCTTTAAATTAATTGCATAATCTCACAAATGCCAAACAGCTGATTCGAACTTCCATTCCAAGTAAAAATGTTTTCCAGCGAGATTCGGAAGATTTTACTCCGTGGAGAAGTTTATTCTGTGGGAATATTTAGTATCAGACTGACTAAATTTCGGACATCATATTGAAATGCAGCATCCAGTGGTAGTGTGAATGACTTTAGAAATTTTTAATGGTTTCTGGATCATAGCTTCTGGATAATAGTTTAAATGACTTTAAGTAGAGGGATTTCGATTTCACTCCTTTTCACATGGGGTTTTCTGGCGGCCTAAGTGCTCTGGTATCGGTTACCTACCAGTTTAACTGAACCAAACTCTATCACTAAAGACTTGAGTTGTCTAGATACTAACCATTTCACTTTATAAATACTTTATATTCTTACCTTTCCATTTAACTCTTCATTTGGTTGTGCGGTCGCCACAATATCCGAACAATAACGATCAATATTTTTACCGCATGCCAATTGCAGCGTCGGATTGAAACGGAAATCAGTGTTCTGTTCAATCATTCGATTTACAACAACCAAATGGCAGCGTGGATCAAAGAGTGGATCATCTTTATAAGCTCTCAGGCATTCAAGTAAATTTATAGAATCAGTGTTTGCGCAAAATTTATAAGTCATTTCTTTGCATGTGTTGACAAGCGTGAAATCAGTGCCACTATCTCCTAATTGAGAACGTTTCACAAGGAATATAGCATGATGGCAGGAATTGCCGAGACGTGGTGTATTCATGGTCAGACATTCTATAGCCTATCGGAAGTAAAAGAAAAAAAAAAGAAAGAAATAAAGTATTTGTGTGACGAAAAGAATACGTTAGTTAAATGAAATATCAACTGAAATTAATCAGACATATATGATCATGCGAATTTAGTGGAAGACTTGCATTGTCATTATTATTCACCTGACCAGGACCCTTTTCATCAATACAGAATTCTTCGATTTCCTTTTTGCATGCATTTGCCAACTTTGGATCCAAAAGCAATGATTCACGTTGTTGATATAATTGAGCTTTGACTTGTTGGCGGCATTCTTTCGGTATTGAATGCCTCTGTCCGCGTATGGTGTCATTACGCATTACTTCACTCAAGCAGGCTACCACTTCATTTTTGGTAGTGCTCGCTTTGCAAAAACGCACTACATGCGGACGGCAGGCTTCTTTAAACTTATAGGTGAAATGGTAATTTTTTAGTGATATTATTTGAAAGTGTTCAATGGCAGCACGACATTTGAGATCTTGACGCAGATCTGCGTCATTTTTGTGCGAGATTAGACAGTCCATCATATCGCCTTTTTTAAGGATTCAAAGAAAATTTTCATTATTATTTACCATTTATGTTAAGGAGCATACTGAAAGTTTGTTAACCTTTGTCTTTGCCACCTTTGAGTATGTGCTCACAATGCGTTTTCATTGCTTCAGTACAAACCGACATAATGACGGGATTCAATTCAACATGTTCGGCTTCTTCTTCAGTGTACGAGGTAACTGCTTTCTAAAAATGATGAAAGCACATTTAAGTTTTTTAGGTAGTATGAAATTGCTGGTAATCTCTAAAATTCGTACCTTACACTCTGTCGACAATCTTTCCAGATTGTTTTGTAGACACTCCATTTCGGCACCTTTCTCTGTACGATCAAAACAAAGCACCGACAAATCCTCAATGCAAACATCCTCCACTTCCGGTATCAAGTCAACCGAAATGGCGCGCTGACGCATCACACGCTTCACCTCTTTAAAGCAGTCCTTGCGTAACGCCACTTGGGCATCATCACTGTAAGCAATTCGATGCAAGCAGGGCAATATTAAGGGACCACGTTCAGGATCCATTTGGGCATCGGTTACATCATCCCAAACACGCTTGGCCCGACAATATTTAATAGCATCATCACGACAATGTTTATACAATTGAGGATCTAGCTTGAAGTCACGGGCAACGAAATACTGTATAAGCAGCAAAGCTTGCTCACAATCGGGACGCATAACCGGAGTGCCAATGCGTTCCATAAGGCATGACATAACACGCGCTTCACCACCATCGGTGTCACTGCAGGCTATATCAACAACTGGCTTGCACGCACGTCGCAGCACGGGGTCGACTCGCCAATCCTCGCCAGCATCGGAAACCTTTATAAGAGCTTCCAGCGAACGTTGACATTGTGCGGTCACCCGTCGATCTTTGCGTCGCTTAACACGCGCGTGTTCCATCAGACAATGGATAATTTCACCGCCTCCTCCATTGACTGTTCCGAGCGCTTGCAGCTTATCAATGTCACCGCAGAACTTCGGTATATCATCGGAGCAATCACTGAGAATTTCTGGCGATAATTTATAATCTTGCATTAGCATGCGACGATGGTCATAGATTTCAGCACGACATTCTACGCTGATTTTTGTGCCATTCTTAGCCAGTGACTCGAGGCAGAGTAAGATTTGCGCTAAACGCACTTGTTTATCTTCAGAGACGCCACGTCGGCAATGATGCAGTTTGATGTCATCTTTGCAGGCTTTCGCCAGTCCATGCGATACACGATAATCTCGTCCGATCTCACGATCTCTTTGTGAGATTTGTTCAGCGCAGCGAGCTGACATGGATGGGTGACTTTTATTTTTCACCAAGCATTTGAAGGCGGCTGGTGTACCCGTTCGTTCCTAGAAGTACGGAAGGTATGGATTAGATTCTGATTATGAAATCAAACTAACTTTCAGAATATTTAACTTACCTGCCCACACAACCGCTGTAAGTCTCCCGCACACTCATCAAAGAACTCCAAGTCGGCATGTTGCTGCTCAACGCGTTCAATGGCCGTTTTGCATGCGCCTCCCAAAACATCAGCGCCCGTCTCGAGCAAGCATTGCACTGTCTCCAATTGCGATATACTCCTACGTTCCGCATTAACTCTGCCACATCCAAGTTGGTCTACCTCAGAGCCGCATGCCGAAAAGAAATCTCCCAGCGCTTCAAAGTCTGGAAAGAGCAAAGCGTTTACATGGCGCACATACTCACGACATACGTTGCCATGCCCCAGCTTTTCCACGCGATCTTGCAAACAATGCCACATATCGACTGCATTGGCACATGATACCAACTGATCCCGCTCTTCTGCGCAATGCTGGGGCAACAGTTGCTCTTGCAACCATTTCACTGTAAGCAGCGAACGCTGTTGATGCCACAGTGCGTTTTGACATTTATCTGGCAGCGCTTCCAGCTGACTTGATCTAAACGTATTAACACAATCAAGCACTGAAATGTTATCAGTTGCTTTTAGATGAGCACATAATGTTCGCAACTCTTGGCAATCGTGATTGTCGATAAGTGTGTGATCTGCTGCAGCAGCATTATTGCCGTCAACTGCAGCACGGCGGTAAATGTGATGTAGGAATTCACTGGAATCCAATTCCGATTGTTGTTGAATGGTGGCGATGGCTGTACAGGTACTGCCGGCTACAACAACAATCAACAGCAGCACAATATGTAATTGTTGCATTGTCGTTTTTCTGCAAAAATTCTTTGCATATGTTTTTTATGTTGAAATATTTTTTATAAGTTTAGTTGTTTTAAATTTTTACTATAAAAGAGCTAGAAATTATTTTACAAAAAAATCACATTTAAAAACGTTGCACCCAGAATAAAACAGAATAAATTTTATCAACGTCAGTAAAAAAGAACGGCGAATGTCATGCAATGAGGAGTGTGTGTTGACAATTCTATGATAAGCAGAATTCAACACACCACAGTGTTCTCTCGCTTAAAACTTTTCTCCTGAAGGTATATATATATTTTCACCATTCCAAATATTCTAACTGATTTGTCCATTAAGTCACACTTAGGTCAAAGAAGGTTTATTGTGATACGACTTGGGCATTTCGCCCACCCTTTTTAAGAAAACTTGATTACCCAAAGTGTTTGGTCTTTTTTATAGGTTCTATTAGATCCCTTAAATCAGCAGCCGGGCAGGTCATTTCGATAGTAGTAACTTACATAGGGTGTTTTCCTACAGATAGGCTTCAACAAAACTCATTTGTAGGCGTACTCATTTTAGTGTCTATGAGGCAGTGACGAAATATTCTCTGTAGGTGATTGTAGGAAGCCCCTTGCAATGGGCTCATTAAGATTTTGAGCATCCCATATGCAATACATTGAAAGAGAAAAGATCGCTACACACTTTGCCCATCACTACTTGGCATTTTTATATGTGTGTCAAACCTGCCATCTCACCTTTGTCTGGTGCAAGAACGCTGTTGAAACTTTATGCTTGCAGGTTGCAAATGGTATACCCGCATAATATTAATATTGTAAATGCAGTAATGTTGTGCCCAATCTAACTGATTCGTAAGCTTTGCCATTACCTACCACCTGGAACCACACTATGTATGTCTCCTGGAACCACAAAGGGCTGCAGTAATCAAGCAAACCAAAGAAGAAGCTTAACCTTATTGTTCCATCCAACTTGCACCTGTCGGTGTAAATTAAACCGCCGAGAGAGTGAGAAAAAGGGCAGGGTGTAGTCAATATTCTGGGATAGAGAGGTATATCATAAAAGAATTAAGAATTATGGTTATGTCCTAAGTGGTCGCTGTGGCGTAGTGGTAGTGCGTTGGACTGTTACGCAGAGTGTCCGCGGTTCAAATCTCGGCACAGGCAAAAAAATCAAAAAGTAGAAAAAAACAGATTTTCTACACGGCACCACCTCTTGGTAGGCAATGGCAAACCTACAAGAGTAAAAATTGCCTATGAAAAGCTTTTCACTTCGCCGTTCGAATTCGGCATTAAACTGTAGGTCCCTTCCATTCATGTACAAATATAACACGCACAACATGCGTGGATGCGAAACGCTCGGTCTGGGCCCTCCATGGGCTGTTGTGTCATTAAAAGTAAAGTAATGCAAGGTTATGTCCTAACTAACTCGGCTAAAAGATATTTCCGAACTGTTTCCCAAAGAGGTCTACTGGTTCTAAGATGAAAATGGTATTCATACCTAAGGAAAGAGTTGTACTTAAGAAACCGTCGAACCTTTGAACCTTTTCCAGTGCCTTCTTCTTTGACTTTGAAGAACTATCCATCAAACCATTGTTCCATAATGACCTCGGTCGAGGTACTGTAACCCATCCTTTTCCTAAAGCTTTCTAACATGAGAAAAGGGCCACTGGCATTCTGAACCTTAAACAGGATATTAGCTTTCCAGCTTTGCCATTCAATTACTAAACACATAATTATAGGGTTTATCAGAAAAATTACATGGGCACTAGTGCCTCAAGCTGTATCCCTAAATACCCAGTGGCCCGAAGAAATTTACAATAGCCCGTACAAATAAAATACTAGAACATTTTCCCAAGTTTTCCGTCTTAGTTTAAATAGAATTAGATATTATTAGATCTTATTACTGAACGTAATAATTTGTTTTTGTGTGTAAAAGAACCAGACACTTCTCACGGTGTATAATATTTTATAGTGCCGTCAAAAATCTTGAAACTGAAATCCAAAACATCTCGAAAGTTCCTCTATATAATTGTATATAAGTAGAATGTACATACATATGTAAGATCTAGTTATTTTCGAAACTGGGATAGGTTAGTCTAAATGAACTACTTCTAAACATTATCATGGGGAAAAATTTGTTGATTTATGAGTATGTTATGAGACTGTCGTTCGACTATGAGGAGGTCTGTTAACCATCGCTCGACTGAAAAACCATAAGGCTGCAGGTGCAGATGGCTTGGATGCTGATTTGTTTAGGATTGGAGGCGAAGAGCTCACAAAACGCATGTATGAGCTTCTATGCAGAATATGGTCGCATGAAAGCATGCCAAGTGATTGGAACCTCTGCGTACTCTGCCCGATCCATAATATTGCATATAAGGTTCTATCGAGCATACTGTGCGAATGACTAAAGCCCATCGTCAACAAACTTATTGAACCTTATCAGTGTGGCGTCAGGCCGTCGACCAGATATTCACACTACGCCAAATCATGGAAAATATCCGAGAAAAACAGATCGACACCCACCATCTCTATTCGTCGATTATGAAGCCGCCTTCGACAGCACGATTAGGGATCACTTGCACTCCGCAATGTCTGATTTTGGTATCCCTGCAAAGTTCATTCGTCTTTGCAAAATATCAGTGACCGACACCACCAGCGCAGTGAAAATTGTGACTGCCTATCGTGCGACTTCTTTAACCTTATGCTGGCGAAAATAATTCGAGCTGCGAACATCGACATATCTGGCATGCTGCTAGCATACGCTGATGATATTGACATCATTGACACCAACGCTCGAGTAGTCAGTGCAGGATTCTCCAATCTGAAAAGGGAGTCTGGTCAAGTGTGTCTAATGGTGAAGGAGGACAAAACGAAATACCTTGTACCAACAAAGAAAGAGTCACTGTGTCTTGGGTAAAATGTCACTGTTAACTTTTATGCTTTTGATGTTGTCAAGAATATCGTTAATATAGGATCCAGCATTAATACGAACAATAATATCAGCCTTGAGATAAAGAGGAAATTAACTTTTGCCAACAGGTATTACCACGGGCTCGGTAGGCAATTGAGAAGCAGAGCCCCCTCTCGACCGACGAAAATAACGCTCTATAAATTCCTCATGCTTTCCGTCCTAATGTATGGTGCTGAGATTTGGACATTGACCACCAATGATGAGAGGCTGTTAGGAGCGTTTGAGAGGAAGATATTCGGTAACGTGTGTCGAATTAGATGGAACCATGAGCTGTACGCCGACACTGACATAGTCAAGCGTATAAAAATTCACGACTCCTCCGGCTGTGTCATGTAAAGCGAATGGAAGATGACGTTCCGGGTAGACGGGTGTTGTATTCGAGTTACAGTGGAAGAAGACGTAGAAGAGGGCGTCCGAATCTAATTAGCAAAATTTCATTGACCTAACTAGTAAAACTCCTTCTATTTTTGATCAGTCGTTGTATGAAGGCGTTACACTGTGCACCATGCCTATTTTGGGTTACTTTTTTATGGTATGGTTTTTTATCTAATATTTTGTTCTACCAAATTTTGTATGGGAAGTAGGCATGGTAATTTTGCATTAGTTATTTTTGAAGATATTTTTCCGGTGTATACCAATTTGGTTCCACTTGCTGCACTTTTTCGTTTGATATTGTCCATTGAATATTTCACTTGCATGGGAAGCAGACGTGGCGTTTCTGCCCAATGTTGATATTTTTCAAAATAGTTGCTAAGGTTTTGTTTAAGTGGTTTTAGAAATTCCTTCAATATTACTCTTTGAAAATGTTACTCGTGTAACAGGTACCTCATCTATTTTGCCAATTTCAGAACTTAACCTCTTTCTAACAATAACAAATGTTTGCTCCAAGTTTAATTGAGGTTGCTTAAGTATTACTCGAGTTATCGTGTACACAGCGATTTACACTAAATCAACTTCGCTAAACACGGCATACGACGCCTAATTGTGGGTACATATGGTAGAGTGTGTAGGGTATAAAAACGTAAATATGTATGCTATAAATAATCATTTAAATAAATAGATTTTCAAATAGTACTGAAGTAATCACTAATTGAAATAGGGGGGATTGGCGGTAATAAGTAACGCAAGTAATGTGATTGTATTGCAGATGACTTAAATATTTACTATACACTTTAATTTTGAATTAAATATTGTATTTTTACTTAAGATTTAAACTGGAGGTACGTACTCCTGAAACAACAATGAACAGAAAATTATTACTACTAATGTACTCGCACTCGTACATGTACCATAAACACCGACTGGGTAGTTCTGGCCAGGCGCACTGGTTTCCCTATTTTTTCCTCGCTTATCTCAACTGAGATAAAACTGCAAAATATAAGTAGTTCAACTATTATTTCCCAGACTTAATATTATTTTATTTTTGTTTTGTTTTGTTTTACATAAAAGAAGAAAATCACGATCAATTCAGTTATATGTAAACTTCAAAGTTGCTAGGTGCGATTAAAAATGAACTCGGTTTTGTTAATCGCTGTTTTAGCCGTATTCGTTGTGACTTCTATCTTAAATTGTGTTGAAACTTTACGAGTTGCTGCGGCAAGCGGTCCCACGATTACTGTAAATGTTCCAACTCAGGGTAGGATTCAAGGAAATTATGATACAACTTTGTGGACAAATCAATTGTTTATGCAATTCCGAGGCATACCATTTGCTAGATCACCTAAAGGAAAGTTACGCTTCAAGGTGAGTAATTTATTTATTTGTAATTAGTATAAATGTTTCTAGTTTATCATTTTAGTTTATCAAGTAAATATTATAATGGGTCAATTCAAAAGTTTAAAAATAAATGATAGTGGCAGAGCTGGGCATCGTTAATCAACGTTGTTAACTTGAAAAGCGTTAACCGAAAAGTTAACGTCGTTAATATTAATGTATTAAATAGTCGGTAAAATTAAACTTATAAAAATTAACATTAAAAATACAGGGTAATTACCAGGTGTACAATTAATAAATGTATGAAACGGGTAATTTTTTTTAAGAAAATACATGTTTATTTAAGAAAAATGGTTAAAATTCAATCTGCAAAGTAATGGACATCGCTAGCTACACATTTTTCCCATTTCTGGCAATTTGTCAATGCCTCGCCAAAAAAAAACTCTTCGTTTTTGAGTCAAACCAGTCATCGAGCCATTTTTCACATTTTCGTACGAATCAGCAAGTGCGTGCCCCATTGATGAAAATAGGTGGTAGTCAGATGGAGCCAAGTCTGGTGAATAAGCCAGAAGCTGCATGGGGGAGGGCTTCCCAGTTGCACAAATCTACCAATTACCGAGTCTGTTTTGTTCGATGTGTTGGTGCATTGTCATCAGGAAAAACTTTTTTTGCCTTTCTTGATATTCTGGACGTTTTTGGCGCAAAGAACGTTTTTGTTTCAAAACGGCCAATTACTGTTGGTAGCGTTGATCAGAAACTGTTTCACCTGGTTTCAGAAGGTCAAACCAGATAACACTCCGCTGATCCCAAAAAACACAGAGCATTGTCTTCTTTCCGGAGCGATTTGGCTTTGCTGTCGATTTGGCCGGTGTCGATGTACCGGGCTTAACATATGATCGTTTACGTTTGAGATTCTCGAAATAGATCCATTTTCCAGATCCATCGCCAGTAACAATTCGATGAAGATATGACTTTCTCTTGTACCTGGTGAGCAACATTTCACAGGTGGTTTTTCGATTTTCTTGCTGTCTTTCAGTCAATTCATGCGGCACCCATCTTCCAACCTTCAAAATCAATTCTATGACTTTTAAACGTTTAAACGTTGTTCCTGCGTTTGACCATCATCATCATCGAGTAAAGCTGGCTTGCAATTCGGCATCTTCAAACTTTTTCGGTGGTCTTCCACGTTCTTAGTTTCTCACATCAAAATCGCCACTTTTAAACTTATTGAGCAACTCGTTGCACTGTGTTTTGCCTGGCCGTAAGCCAGCATTCCACAAGCATTCGATTAGATTCCAAAGCAGATTTCTTCAATTGGAAACAGAAAATCAATGATGTCCGCATATCGTAGTTTGTAGGTACAGAAGTCGACATTTTCCGAGCAAAAAAAAATACGTTGTTGTATGAAACTTGATTGTTTATGAACTGAATATCGTTGACAGAACTAAATGCGAAGAAATGGCGCCAATGATTTGGTTTGGCAGAGCGTATAGTTTTAAATAGCGACACAGAGATATCATTATCGGTTTCATACTTGTACACCTGGTAAATGAATAAATGGACAAATAAACTTAATCTGGCGAAACACCGGCCAGGCTCTATGGCTTCAATTTTCATTTGGCAGCATGGTCGTTTAACGATTCCTCTGGTTATCTTGACGTTTGCCACTCTGATCTTGCCATCTTGGCCTGTTATTGCAAGGACAATTGACGCATATCAAGTTTCTTTTAACTTAACAAATTCTAAAAATATAACACCGTAAAGAATTAAACATTAACATGTATATTTATGTGTGTAGAGGTTAGGCTAAGGCAAAAATTGGTCCATTGTAATAACCCCACATTTAAAGAAACTTGAGTACTACTTATATTATTGGGTACTATTTGGACTGTCATATGTATTTTAGTGGGACCCCTAGGATAGATTACTTACTTCGTTAGCATTACATCTGATGATCGGTTTTGGCCGCCTAGGATAGATTATGTTAAGTTATAGAGTGTTTGCTTGCATAAAGCAAGTTGCACTTGGAAACTTGGAGATGTATTTGCCCAATGTACATAATACCTTTTTAGAAGAAAACCCCCCATTGTTCCTGCAACTTTTCGTGTCTTTGAAGCATTTGCGATGGCTTCAGTATATCAGTTATATCCCCCATTGCCTTCATTTGATACGTCTTCTCTGAAAAGATGGGCAGTTAAAGAGTAGGTGTTTCACTGTTTCCTCTTCTCCCTCACCCATACAACCCCTACAAATTCCTCTAAATGGAGCACCATATCTGGCGGCCATAGGATAGGACCTATGCAACAGTGCTCAGTCAAAAGTCCCCACGATAGGCTGGAGCATAAGAAAGGTGTTAGTTCTCTTTTAATTTACTATCGGCCACATACTAGCAAATGTTCGACACCCAGCAGTCAAGTTACACCGTTTCTTAGTAGTAGCCCCAATGCGATTTTGTAACTTCAGTAGAGGTTAACAAATGTCATTCACCCGCTTTACCCTTCGGTTGTTTACATTTTTTGTTTGGTAGTATCAGAGACCGTTAAATTTCCTGTTCCCGAGTAGATTCACAATCCTGTACCAATATTGAAACCAGTGAAAAAATACCGGAGAGGTACCAGCTTCTCACTTTTCTTTTCATTGATGTTCTAGATAATGTTAAAATCCACTTAGTAGGTCACCTAAATCAACCTTGAGACTCAGAAGTAATTTGAGCGCGTACCCATCCAGTGGTATTTGTGCCTGTGAGAGACTGGCCTGATATTACTACCATCACTTTATGTATGTAGTATTTGGTATGTTTGTAATATCAGCTTCTTGGAGCGTTTGGCGTTAGACTCTGGTCATACATTTTTGGTAATTTTGTATATGGATTTATTTATTTATTTACCTCACGCTTGTAGGTTGCCAGAAGTATAATTTTCGGCAAATTTTTAAATTGGAAAAGAGTAATTTTTAGACTCAATATAGCTTATTTTTTATGTAAATAAGAACTTATATATTTACATAACAATGCACGGGAGCCCACACAAAATGTGGGTTGACTTAGTTTACTACTTCACTATGTTAAATCCAATTACCGAAAGCCACCTTGGAGGTTTGTGTACTATGTACTTGCTAGGCATTTGATAGCAGTTTGACTATCACCGAAAATAGACATATTTCAGCCAGTTCGCAGTCACCCTTCTTCTACCCTTCCATTAAGTTTGGGTCCGTCGGTGTAAAAATAAACCGCATTCTTCTGCTGGTAACAACTCTTCGTTTCACAACTCACATCGTTTTTCGAAGAAATGAATGTGATAAGGTAGTTGGCGAGTTGTAGTGGGTGTGGGGCAACTAAGAAGAGAATGGCAGACATTCATGGCTACGGAAGAGGTTAGCCTTAATGCACTTGATTTTGTTCTTAGAATCTTTCTCATGTCTTCTTGTAGACTTATGGAGCTCTTCACCAAACCATTGCATCATAAAATAGAATTTTTCTAATGACTACTCTGTAAAGCCAGTAAACAAATCGACGCCCCATATCCCATAATTTGACAACTGCGTATAGCAACTTAAAAATAGTGGAAGTTTTTAGATTAACAAAAGTTAAATAGTGAAAGTCAAGTCATGTCTCAAATGGTCTCAGAGTTGCCATTGATCGAATATTAAAAACCACCAATTGACTTCTCTCGATCTTTCTAGTGTTAAACTCTCATATCAGATCATATTTTACGGATAAGTAGTATAAATACATATCCAGGCATAAAAAGCAATGAATGTTTTCCAAAAGCTATAACACACTATTCAGTTCTTCAGATTTTCAAAACTCACCATACATATTTATTTTATTTAACCATTTTATTATATGGTACTTAAAGCCACCTGTACCAAGCCGACGCTGGCGCAAAACTTTGGATGCCACAAACTATGGACGTCGGTGCCCAGTGCTAACAACAATTGCACAATTATCGGAAAAAGAACTCCAAGAAGATTTAGAAGACTGCCTCAATTTGTGTGTTTATACAAAAAATGTACGTAAAAAATATTGTCAATACTTATGCACATACTTACCATATTTCAAGAGAAGTTTTAACACAATGTGATACACTTTATTTCAGCTCGATGCTAAAAACCCGGTTATGTTCTACATTCATGGAGGTGGTTTCTATAATGGTTCCTCAGTCGATCATCCACCAAAATTTCTTCTTGAAAAGGACATTGTATTAGTGGTGCCACAGTATCGTATCGGAGCTTTGGGTTGGGCTTCCACCTTAAACGGAAATATGCCCGGAAATGTACCTGTTATGGATTTATATTTAGCATTGAAATGGGTGCAGAAGAATATACGTGCTTTCGGTGGTGATCCGGACAATGTAACCATATTTTCACAAAGTGCTGGAACTGCAATGTCAGGTTCGCTACTGCTAAGTCCGAAGACTGAAAAGGGATTGTTTAAACGTCTTATTACACAATCGGGTTCCATTTTAGCTAAATGGGCTATAACAGTCGACCCACTTCAACTTACAAAGCGCATTTGTGAAGCACTTGAATGTGACAGGTGTGAAAGTAAGAGACAATTGTATAAATGCATGAGTGCAGCATCGGTAGCGCAACTTTTAAAAGTTACACAGAACGTGCGTGAGATTTAATACTTATTCGTAGTAAAATTTAAAGTATTTAATTTAAATTTTCATAAGTACTTATGTACTTTTATTTTACATATTTATTTACGTATGACTTAGGAATCCTTTTCACCAATTGTCGGCGATGCTAACGGTGTATTACCCCAACATCCCAGCGAACTTTTCAAAGAATTTAATAGTCCCATTCCGGTTATGACAGGATTCACAAAAGATGATGGCTCCTTTGTGGTAGCGAGTAAGTAATGAAGATCTTACGAAGATATTGAGACCAATAAATGAATTCTCATTTTTTCACAGCTTATTACGATGAGATGACAAAGTTGTATAGCAACTTGAGCGATGTGTCTGTACGTAGTTTTGTTAGTGGCATTATGAATATGGAAAATGATACAACGTGCTTGACAAATCATTTACTGATGAAGCTATTATTTTCAAAGGATTTATTAGATGGATTTGATCATAAAAAAGCCATACCAGCTTATTTTGATGTAAGTTTTGAAAACTGTTCAAGTAAAATCGGGTGAACACATAAACTTCTATTCTTTCTTTTCTTTTCTTTTAATGGCACTACAACTCAAGAAGGGCCTAGGTCGAGCTTCCACTCATGTTGTGCGTGTTATATTGGGTCATATAAAAAGTATTCGCGGCTGATACCCACAAAACTGTGGGTATCCTTTGCTATCTCCTGACAGCTTGCGTGTCGATCTTGCTGTACCAGTTTCAAAATTTTATCGGCTTTTTCAGTAACTTTCAGTGCATCTTTGATATCGAAATTTCCCGAACGGAATCGTGCAAACTACTCCTGAGTCCGGTGTTCACTCACAGTAAGTGGCAAGTTTTTACAGCGGTTTTTAACTTTCTGGTTTACATAGCGTATTTCACTCATTTCAAAGCAATGTAACTTTTTACACTAGCGACGAATTACACAATTGTCTTCACACAAAATGTAACCTGAAATGCCAGCTTTGTGGGTACCATCACCAAAAAACCGCGGATACTTTTTATATGACCCAATATTTTTATATGAATAAAGGTCCCAGTATTATGCCCAATGAGAATGGCGAAGTGAAAAGCTTTTCATAGGCAATTTTTACTCTTGTAAGTTTGCCATCGGCTGCCAAAAGCTGTATTTTATTCGCCAACTCATTTAGCATGTGTGAATAAAACGATCAGGATGTTAACTCTGTTCTTTGTTGTGTTGCCATTCACAATAAATCTGAATGAAATCGATTGATTTCAATTATGGGTAGTTACAATGTAACTGAATGTGTGTGACTATTGAACGATTTTTAAATTAGTTAGTTATCGACTCTCAAGCAATTGCAACTGTTAAAAGAAATTTAATGTATTTCATGATCGAACCATTTTATCAGTCGAATTCATTCATTCAATAGTTGTGTAGATAACGCATATATGCGGAATGAGATATGAACTGACTCATTAACAGTAACAAAAACTTTAATTCATGTTTTACAAACTTATTGGTTGGTTAATATTGGTTAAAGTGGTCGCTGTGGCGTAGTGGTAATGCGTTGGGCTGCTACCAGTAGCAAAAACGTCACCACCTCTTGGCAATCAATGGTAAACCTACAAGAGTAAAAATTGCTATGAAAAGCTTTTTACTTCGCCGTTCGGATTCGGCATTAAACTGTAGGTCCCCTCCATTCATGTACAAATATAACAAGCACAACATGAGTGGATGCGAAAAGCTCGGCCTGGGCCCTCTTGGGCTGTTGTGCCATTAAAAGTAAAGTAATTGGTTAAAGTAAATATCTTTAACTAATTTTAGAAAAAAATATTCTTATCCACAGCGATTGACCTTTCTTTCTTTGAGGCACCTTACGAGTTGCTTCCTGAATACCAGTTGTATATTTTTTTTTGTTTTTGCTAGATTTATTTTAATTTTTTATAATTAGGCAGACCAAGTTTTTAGGTTTATAACCCTTACACGAAAAAATTGATACATGATTTTTTCTTTATACAAAATTTTAAGTACATGTGATTAGATTGGTCTTTGATTTTTCCACAAGTTGTTGTGATTTCATTCTTAATATGAGAAAATTCTAGAAGCGAAATGGCAGACACAGAGCTTGAGCGACGAAAAAATATATTACACATTTTCCATGGAAATCCATCATGAATCTAAGAAAAGGTTGCAAACCTAGTAAGTGTCAGCATTGCTACGGTAAAACGAACCGTAGCAATGCGAAAGATTCAAGAGAATCTTTCTGTTGAGAGAGAGTTAAAGGTTCCCGCCGAAAACGGTCCAGTGGACAAAAAACTTGCTGGTTTAATTAAAGTTCACTTAAAAAGTCCAAATGCATCTGTCCGCGATACTGCTTTCAAAACTTGGAACTTCAAAAAGTTATGTCCAAAAAATACAAATAAAATGCTAATTTTAAATCATATAAGGTGCAAAAGGTTCCAGATTGAATCGTAGAAAACGAAATTGAAGAACTCAATCCAGAAGGTTGTAAGAAAATTTCCTTACAAAATTTAAATGTTACATTATGGGTGATATACCCTACGTGAAAGGTGACTTTCAACAATTGCCTGGACAGCATACACAGCCCTGGCTAGAGGCCAAGACTGTATAAAAAGTTCGAAAGCCGAAAACAGTCTAAATTTCACACTTGCGGACTTCACAAGAAAGAAATGGGACTTTTGTTATTTTTTCAGAATTCAGAAAATAATATTTTTGGATTTTAAAAGATTTTAACACGACATTTAAAAAGAAAACAAAACAAATTTATTTTGGAAAGAATATTGCTGTTTTGAAAGTAAAACATTCCTTTTCGGAGGGTCAAGTTTTTCGTGTACACTCCTTATACTCGTATAAATATGTATGTATTTTTCCTATTGTACTTTACTTTACGCAAAAAAAGGGGAACTACCAGACCAAAGAAAAATTATGACTTTTAACTTCGTTCGCTGAAAAACACTCTGCGAAGGCCGTAATATTATGGAAAATTTGGCTAGGCGAAACTTTGTTGTTGCACTGAACAGGATATACTGGGTATATTGCACACCGAGCATAAAATACTCGCCGAGCTAAATTCTCAATATAACGACGACTTATGGAAAAAATTCATTGAAATATTTCGTTTATACCAAAAAAACGTTCATTTATTTAAAAAATGCACTCATGAGCAGTGTGGTTCGTTGGTGGTCGCTGTGATGTAGTTGGTAGACCTTAGCCTGCTACACAGAGTGTCCCAGTGATAAACCTAAAAAAATTGCCTATGAAAAGCTTTTCACTTCTGCTTTCGGATTCTTTACAAAACTGTAGGTCCCTTCTATTCATGTACAAATATAACACACGCACAACATGAGTGAATGCGAATAGCTTGACCTATGCCCTCCATGGGCTGTTGTGCCATTAAACGAAGAAAAGAGCAGTGTAGCTAACTCAACACTTTTCCCGCTAAATTTAGTGTTTTTTGGAAATTATAACGTGGAAAAAAGTTATTCATACTCATTATCGCTGAAGCTTTTATTATTGTTTCCCAAACAACTTTCGCTGCTAGTTATACCTTTCAATAGTACACAAACATAACTATTTCCATATGTAAATTATAATAAAAAAATCAAGTTAGATTTGAGTGTGTTCTCTCTTCTCTCTGTGAAGCCTTTGCGTCTCCGGACAAGGAGGAAAAGAGAAATAATTGAGAAATACATATTAAAAGAAATAAAAAGCAGCAGTTACAATTCTAGTACAAGTTTAATAGAAAATAAAATTAAGTACCTTCCCCACCTCGATTTTTCTTTTCCTCTTCTGGATTAGTGGCTTATGAAGAGTGGCTAGCGTATCTTCTGTTAGGATTAGGAGGTATTTTCTTTTAGGCTCCGTGATTAGTAATAGTATTTAAAAAATTTCCGGAAATTGGCTAAATATGATAAAATTACACCCGCTATTCTTCAAAATTATCGATAGAAAAATCGAGTTGGCTCGGTTTACCAGGATTACAAATCAAAAATGAACTTAAACTAATGAAATATACCATATGTAAAGTTAAGGCTAGAGGTCTATAAACTCTCTATATCTCGGGTTTCATCACAATTTTCGAAAACGACTCGAATTACTAGTTACTGAAATAAGCTATTGGTTTCCTCAATTTTTTACCATTGCTTTGCTAAACTCCTTTCAGTCTGGTAACATTTGCATTGGGTTTCGTGGTAGTGTAATAAAAAGCACAAAATGAAGAGATTCACAATGTACCAAAATCGGTCTCCGAATGGGAATGAGAACTAATCTGAGCAAACACTTTTCTTCACCTAACTTCACTTAATCTTGCCATTAATTTCAACGATCCATAATTTCTTCTATTCTTAAATTTCAGCTCGCTTCTACATCATTCTTTAAATCTCCAGTAATCGCGGTAGCCTCACAGCTGGTAAACAAAAATTTAGCTCCCGTCTATATGTACAGTTTTGATTATGCTGGCCAGCATTCACGATTCGGCTATGAATTCGGTCACGAACATTATCCGTTTAACGGCGGCGTACATCATTCAAATGATAATATATATTTATTTAATATGTTTGAATTGAACGAAGCGGATACGCGGTTTGCAATGAAAATGGTTGACATTTGGACTTCATTTGCCATTAATGGTGTACCGAGCGTTAGCGGCGGACTTCAGATATTACCAATGGAATGTGAGTTCTCCTCCCCCTGTATGGTACATAATTTCATAATAACATTTGTGTTTGAGAATATTTCATTTAACTTTATTTTATTTTAATTTATTCTTATTATTCTTTATTCTGCTAGCTGAAAATGGCCCGTACTTTCACATAAATAATGAAATTACAATTGGTTATGATAATGTCGGCGAGTTTACAGCAACCATTGATGATCCGGATAATGAGAAATTAGATAGGAAAGATATTGAATTTTAAAGTGAAACTAAATCTCTTTCAATTAGAATAATTTTTTGTGTTATTCACTCTCTGGTGTAAATGATTTTGCAGCATTATAAATGCAACCTTTAACGGCATATTACATGCCTATATTTGTTATTGGGAAGGCAGATATATTGGGTCATATAAAAAGTATCGGCGGTTTTTCGTTACAAGATGATGATGTTGGCACCGACAAATCGGACCTGACAACACTTTGACGATTATGTCAAAAAACACAAGTTTGAAAGTTGGCATTTCAGGCTACATTTTGTATAATTCTTCGCTGGTGTAAAAAATTAAATTGACTTGAAAATGGATGAAATATCTGAAAAATACGCTATGTGATGCTTTATTACTTCAGAAAAGGTAAAACAACTGCAAAAACATGCCGATAATTTGTGCAGTTTACGGTGAGGCTGTTGTAAGTGAACGCCGCATCCAGGAGTGGTTTGCTCGATTCCGTTGCGGAAATTTCGACATCAAAGATGCAAAAGACGATAAATTTTTGCAACTAATGGAGCAAGACCGACACGTCAGCTGTCAGGAGATAACGGAGGCAGACAGATTTGTGGGTACCAACATCATCTTGTAACGAATAACCGCGGACACTTTTTTATTGACCCAATATTTTGCTTTTACAATGCTACAAGCCCATTTAAACGAAAGAGTGAATACCGGATAAGATAACAAAGTCATATTTGTTCAAATGTTTTTCGTTTATACTGTGTATGAATGTGTCTAGGTATGCATTGTACATACATATATTGCAGCCATTCATTTCTATTTTTATTATTCTATTTGCTTTACTTTAAGTAAGTCGTATGAGCAATAAAAAAAGGTATCTAACGAGAGAGCGAATCTGTTATTGTATCGTTTTAATATCTACTCTTTGAATATTTATGATAATAATTTGTTGTCTCTCTTTGAACCTCTCTTCTCATTGGAACTCAACTATCAATTTTACTGGAATTGGATATTTGTACTAAGGCAAATTAGTATTAACCAAATTAGTACTGAAGGTTGGTTAGTGAGTCTGCGATATTAAAGTGGAGCAGAAGAGAAATCAATTACATAATTACCTTATTATAATGTTAAAAAAAATAAATTATAATAAGTTGGTATGAAAAATAAGATGATCCTGAAAACGCTTTCTGACTTGGTTGAAAGAATTACAGTGCCGTTTGTAAATGTTGATAAGATAGTGTGATTACTGTTGGGATATCGGAAGTAAGGACAAGGTAAAAAGAGTATGGTATAACTTGAAAGACACTGTCATTGGGAACTGCGGTAATGCATTTATTTTCTATCAGTCACTCAGTCAGTGGACGCTGTGGCGTAGTGGTAGTGCGTTGGACTGTTACGCCGAGTGTCCGGGGTTCGAGTCTAGGCACAGGCAAAATCAAAAAGTAGAAAAAAAAAAGTTTTTCTACACAGCACCACGTCTTGGCAGGCAATGGCAATCCTACAAGAGTAAAAATTGCATATGAAAAGCTTTTCACTTCGCCGTTCGGATTCGGCATAAAACAGTAGTTACCTTCCATTCATGTACAAATATAACACGCACAACATGAGTGAGTGCGGAAAGCTCGGCCTTGGCCCTCCATGGACTGTTGTGCCATTAAAAGAAGAAGAAGAAGAAGAAGAAGAAGAAGAAGAAGGAACTCTCAAAAAGTTAATGAAAATTCTTCGACAAAGTATTTACAATTTTAAAAATAAGGTCATACTTTATCAAAGGCTTGGATTCTGTTTAAGAAAACAATGCACTATGGAGCAAAAATGGTTTACTCATGCGAGTATTGATTACTTCATTACACTGTGCTAATAAATTTTTTTCATCGGACTAGTGATTTGTATGTATTCTAGAGTAATTTGAGGTCTTTGAGCTTGAATCTGTGAACCGGTTTGCTCCATCATATCAGGCTTGCGAAGTGATGTTTAAACATATTGGCAGTATTATTCAACACTATATGTACTTAAAAAGAAGCATAAAAAGTAGGCTTTAGCCTATTGGCATTATTAGCCAATTAGACGTTAGCTATACTCAAAACATTCCATACAAATTTGGGCTTGGATGGTTTTTGTGTTTACCAAAAATGATTTTCATTTTATTCTAAATAACTTTTTTATGGTTACCAGAAACGATAAACCTTAAATTTTGAGATGTGCTATTGTTTTTATGATGTGCCGTTATCTCGAAAATCTGATGTAATGTGGGCAAATTACTGTAGATCCTGATTTTTGCTCTTGCGTAATATTATAAATTGGTATATGTAGTAATCGCTGTGGCGTAGTGGTAATTGGACTGCTACGCACAGTGTCCGGGGATCCAATCTCGGTACAGGTAAACCAAAAAAAAAAAAAAAATTGGAAAAAATAATTTTTCTACACGGCACCACCTCCTGGCAGGCAATGGCAAACCTACAAGAGTAAAAATTGTTATGAAAAGCTTTTCACTTCGCCGTTCGGATTCGGCATAAAATTGTAATTACCTTCCATTCATGTACAAATATAACACGCACAACATGAGTGAGTACGGAAAGCTCGGCCTAGGCCCTCCATGGACTGTTGTGTCATTAAAAGTAAAGTAAAGTAAGTATATGTACGGCGACCAGTGGGTTTATTGTACTCCCAGTGACTTCTTAGTTATATGCAATCAGACGAGCTGATCTCGAAATGAGCAATCTCTGCAAGGTGTCCGGTGTTATGATCATGACCATTTGATATCAGATATATTTTACTCCTTACTATTGAGTGCCTTGAAATGAAGGAAGTGTTCTGGCGTCTCATATTCATGACAATAGCTATAGCTACTCTCCTGCCTAAGCTTAGATGCTAGATGTGTTTTCCCCAGTTTGCAATGCCCTTCCGAGTTGGTTGCAGATTAGCTTAAGAAACCTCTTTTTGAGTTAATGTCACCGATAAGTAGATTTGCCGGTCTAAGCTTAGGGATCCTTTCATCTCTTCTTATTTCATCTTTAATAGTATTAGCTCCTATATTTATAGAGAGGGTCCAGGGCCAATGTATGTAATATTTGGCTGCTGCCTACCTCCCTAGCCATCTCATTTCCATATATGTATGTATGTATATCACATATGTCCAGGGACCTACGATATGGTTACTTTTTTTGGTTTTACATATTTCATTCAGTAGCTCAAGGCATTTCCAGGCTAGCTGTGAAAATATATCAAAGGAGGCAACTGCTCGCATTTCAGCATAGCTATCTAAGAAATTTACTTAATCATAATTTCTACACTTTCATTCGAGGTGGATTATCTTTTAGTAAGAATCTTTAGCTATATTCGAGCATCAAAAGTTTAAATATCATTCAATTACGATATTAAATTTTTATAAGACGGGATAAAAGATGATAGTGGCAAAACGGAAATTGTCACGGAAATGAGGGCAGCGTCCTCTATCGTACAAGTATGCAAAAATGAGGATGTATATGTAAATACACATAAATGATGGGCAGCATATATGCATCCATATGTATCCACGAGTATGAATCAAACTCGATTGATAGAGGGCGCTGATTCACGTATGACTCAAACTTGATTGATAGAGGGCATTGAGAAAACTGGAGGGCCATCAAAATTCAGATACTGCTATCGTGAAAAAACACCCAAAAATCAGCGAGAGATCGCGAGAGTGTAGACTTCGCAAGCAACTCGAGTCACAACAGAATTCGAATATCATTGAAAAACAACTCGCAAAGACTAATGCGGAGAGACGGCATGAATGGCAAATGAGTTCATTAGTGTCATTGCATCAACACTCATGTCATTGGCGCTCATGTCCCGACGAAGGTCCTCAGATTATAGAATATCAGGCAGTCATGGAGGTGGCCGAATTCCCAGCTTCTCAACCAAAGAGAAAGGCAGAAGATTTACTTGAAAATTTGCCTGAAAATCTGTCCTCCTTGGAAAGGAAACAACTCGAATCAGCACAACAAAACAAAGACGAGATTTACGTAGTTTCTAGTCAACCTCATAACATTTGCGAGTTCTCAAACCGGCAAGAGGCAAATTTTCCACCTGTTGAGTTTATACAACCTGAATATTTTGATGATGACGATGATGATAAGATTATAATTATAATGATGTAGCAAATAAATTCGCTTGCTTTGAGTATGAATATTTTGATGGAGATGATGATTTTGCAGAGGATGTTTTGCATGCATTAGAAATGCCCAAAATGAAGTTAATCCTGACATAGCACACCTGGAATCAGAAAACTATACCAAGGTTTGTCGTTTGCATAAATCAGAACAGCGTTAAAAATTCCTATGGCACACCTGTAATGTCTGCGATAGACTGACTCTGGTTTTTACAAGATTAGTAAACCTAACCTGAAAACCGAAAACGCAAACGTTCCGAAGAAGTAAACTTCTGCAGGGCGTCCCACTGATGCATACATTTTTGTTTGTTTTTACAATCCTTATTAAATTGAAATCTTTCAGACTATTAACTACATTTCTTGTTTTGTAAAACTACAACACCATATTACAAGCAATGCAATAAATATTTTCGCCGACTTTACCTACCATCAATCGGAATCCACACAAGTTGCAAAAACAGATTAACTTGTTGGTTTTTTATTTTTCTTCGTTTTGTATTGTTGTTGGAGCACAACTTGGCAAAATCTTAATCCGCTTCGATTTAAAACTAGGTATGTAAGCATGTATGTACATATAAATATACTTGCGACAATGTAAACATACAACTACAATAGACAAAGTGGCAAATGCATTGACCGCCATGACAAATCCAAGTCAAAAGTGCTTAAAAAATCAAAAAGAAACAACAAAAAGCCAATAAGGAAAAAGTCAACAAAACATTGAGTTGCAATGAAAAGAAATGAAGGAACTCAAGAACAAGAAACTTAAGAAATCTAATTTAAATGGCTTAAATACATACATATACAGTTACGGGCAAAACAAGAGAATCAGTCTGAACGTACTCTACTTTAATGCCACAAATCGTTAATAACAACAAAAAAAGTGAAGATGATATATACATTTTTATTGAACACTTAGTATTCTAATTATTATTTTTAAAACCAAAAAACAAAGATTTCAAGAACTTGAAAATAAATTCATAAAAATAAAATATAGGCACAAAATTCATGGGACAAAACATTAGAATCACGAAACAAAATTAAAACAAAGATATGTAATTTTAAGACGTCTGACTGATAGTTTGAAGACCGGGGCCCGGAAATCTGGTGACTGATGATCAGGGCATAATGAGATTATGGAGGGAGCACTTTTCACAGCTGCTTAATGGCGATGACGGCAATAATCCTCCAACTGCGGTATTTACTCCGGAAACCCCCAATCACTGACGGCGTTGAACTACCGCCGCCCGACTACGAGGAGGTCTTAACAGCCGTCGCTCGGATAAAAAACAATAAGGCTGCAGGTGCAGATAACCTGCTTGCTGAGTTGTTTAAGACTCGAGGCGAAAAGCTCACAAAATGCATGCATGAATTTCTATGCAGAATATGGTCGGATAAAAGCATGCCAAGTGATTGGAACCTCAGGATACTCTGACCAATCCATAAGAAAGGTGATTCTACGACCTGAGCCAACTACCGTGGGATAAGCCTTCTTAATATTGTATATAAGGTTCTATCGAGCGTACTGTGCGATAGACTTAAGCCCCTCGTCAACAAACTGATTGGAACTTATCAGTGTGGCTTCAGGCCTGGTACATCGACCTTCGACCAGATAATCACAATACGCGACCGAGAGAAACAGATCGACTTCCACCATCTATTCGTCGATTATAAAGACGCCTTCGACAGCATGATTAGGGATCACTTGTGCGAATAAATATATGATTTTGGTATACCTGCAAAGCTCATTCGTCTTTGGAAAATGACACTGACCGGCACCACCAGCGCAGTGAAAATTGGGACAGACCTCTCCGCGCCATTTGATACCAAAAGAGGTTTCAGAGAAAGTAAATCCCAATCGTGCGATTTCTTTAACCTTATGATGGACAAAATAATTCGAGCTGCGAACATCGACATATGTTGCATGCTGCTAGCATACGCTGATAATATTGACATCATTGGCACCAACGCGCGAGTAGTCAGTGCAGCATTCTCCAAATTGGAAAGGGAGTCTCGTCAAGTGGGTTTAGTGGTGAACGAGGACAAAACGAAATACTTTGTGTCAACAAACATAGAGTCTTGGATAAAATGTCAACAGGACAATTATACTTTTCGACAATTATACTTTTCGAGTCATCAAGAATTTCGTCTACCTAGGATCCAGCATTAACACCAACAATAATGTTAGCCTTGAGATAAAGCGGAGATTAACTCTTGCCAACAGGTGTAACTACGGACTCAGTAGACAATTGAGAAGCAAAGCCCTATCTCGACCGACGAAACTAACTCTCTCTAAGTCCCTCATCCTTTCCGTCGTGGAAGTCGTGGACATTGACCATTGATATTGAGAGACTGTTAGGAGCGTTCGATAGGAAGATACTCCGTAAGATCTACGGTCCAGTATGCGTGGACGACGTGTATCGAATAAGGTGGAACGATGAGTTGTACGCCGGCACTGACATAGTCAAGCGTATAAAAATCCAGAAGCTTCGCTGGCTGGGTCATGTTAAGCGAATGGATGAAAGCGCTCAGACCAGAAGGGTTTTATTCGAGCCACGGTGGAGGAACACGCAGAAGAGGACGTCCTAATCTCCGTTGGAAAGACCAGGTACAGGGCAACCTGACTGCATTTGGCCTTATCAACTGGCGCCAGCGCGCATAGCAGAGGTGACTAGCGAAGCTTTATAGAGGCGGCGAAGACCGATCATCGGTTGTAGTGCCAGCTAAGTAAGTAAGTAAGTATATAATTTTAATAAATATTTTGTAGTATTTCCCTTAGTAGTAAGTATTTCCTTAGTAGTAATTATTTCCTTAGTAGTATTTCCTTTAACACAGTCTTACATCTGTTTGACATGGACTCCACCAGTGCTTGACAAGTACTTTTTGGTATAGAGTACCAAGCACATTTTACTTTCTCCCACAGTTCTTCCTTATATCTCGGTTTTATTGGGCCAACAATTTTCTTTAACAAATTTTTCACAAATTCTCAATCGGATTCAAGTCCTGGGATTGTGAAGGCTACTCCAGTACATTAATTCTTTTGTCTTGAAACCACTTCTTGGTAAGGTGAGCCGTTTGCTTTGGGCCATTATTATATTTGAATTGCCATTTTATTGGCATTTCCCAATTCTCATAGGGCAGCATGACTTCCTCCAAAATTTGGATGAAGAGACATTTGTCCATGTTCGCTTTTATCCAAAATAAAGACCCTATACTATACCAGGAAAAGCATCCCCCATACCATATTATATTACCACAACCATGCTTAAATGATATGGTTGTGTAACGTGGGTTTAGTTCTCCTGATTTTTTGGCCGCCTTACCCACATTTTCCCATTATTACCAATCATATTTAACTTTGACTTGTCGGACCACAAGATACCATATAACTCAATTTTCTTACATCTTTGCAAATGTTATATAACTTTTTTTCTTCTTCTTAGTAAGCATGGTTCACTTGGCTTTAGTGTCTTCCAAAGAGTTTCTTTTCCACTAAATGTCGTCTTGCAGTCCGAGTTGAAATTGATATAGCACTGATCTAATCGCTCCAGCGCACATAAATGGGTCTTTAGTCGACAGAAGTTTAAAGCGGTCGTCTCCCGTGGGTGTAGTTTTTTGTGGTCCGCTCGTTGTTAATAGCGGTTTTTGACGTAAGGCATTAACAACGACATGTTAAGCCTTTTTGGTTATTTGCCTTTGATTTTGGCCCTCCTCTCGGAGTTTCTTTATGATGGGTTTATCTTTATCTGTGCAGTGACTTTCACGACAAACTATCCAAAATTTCCTAGATTATTTTTTATTGACATAAGAATTTGAATTTTTAAAATTTTAAAATTAATTATAATTTTGATTCTTTTGTTATGACCGCTTCTTATACGCACTTTTTTTTGGTTACGTGGAATTCGCACATTGCTTTATGCTTGCGGCATTGCCAGATAGGTTTTCTTTGTACATTTCATAACCACAAACTTTTACCGACCGAGAGAGCGTCATACTCAATTATAAGTTGCAGGTACATAATTATAAAATATTCTCAACATATTGCTAATTCTATTGTTTTGTCCGTAACTGTATGTATGTAGTAAGCAGCAACAACAACAACAGCAACGGCACCAACAATATCTGCCACTACACAAATGAATGTGAGTATTAATTTGGTATGGGCACACACAGTTGATGTGGATTTTAAACCCTTAACTTGCCTGGATTTTTATGGTAACTTGCTGTGCAACAATTAAAATGGCAAAAATTGTGTAAGTATGTGTATTTGTTTATACATATATGTATTTAGGTTTAACAAACCCTTGTACTCGTATGCACCTAGGCTAAATCAAAATAAAAAAGAAGACCAATCGATGAAGGATTTAAATATTCATTCATACATTTGCATACTAAAGCACTGACGGATTTAGGGAGGGTTTTGACCCCTCTTTCTCTTTCTCCCCTTGTCCCATAAATATTTCAGTCATGATAGTTGTTACTAAAGCTATCAGATGATATTTGTACGTAAATGGTGAATTTCAGAGACTCTAACTCAAATTTGCTATAAATACGAGTAGATCTCGTGAACTTGTAAAACTGAAATAGCTTTGAGTTCTGGATTCTACGGAATTAGTTTCTTTCTCAACGGTTTGGAGTGTTGCACTGACTGCACTCTGCTTAGTGTTAATAGTAACGATTTTATTTAGATAATAATGCAGGTGAACAGTAAATCGGGACCTCGAGATTTAGTAGTCATATTTCGGGTTATAATTCCTACATTTTCTCTCGGTCATAAATGATTTTTACATCTTTTTAAAGGGTATTATTCATCGTTTTTTGAAAATTTGCTGAAAAGAGCAGTTTAAAAATAACGGTTCATACGAATATCTCGGAAACTAGAGTTAATCCAGCAAATTCAACTCCAGTCTGGTGATCCCCAAAACACAAAGAAATCAATATTTTGATCAAAATAGCAGGTATTTTCTTTCATAAATTATATTACCCTGTGTAACATATGATTAAAATTTTTCTAAATTCTGATTCTAAAATAAATAATTGTGTTTTTTTTTAATGTTTTTTTAAATGCAGTCAACACACAAGGGGTACCCCTATGAATGCAGATCATTGTGTTGATTGGAAGGTAGATTGATCGGTAGGAGGAGGAAGGAGGGAGAGAAGTAGTTATGAGCGTTTGCTTTAAATTTGCAAGGGTCATAATAATCGGGAAAAATTTATGCAGGGAACTTATTCCAAATACGTGCGGTACGATAGATAAAATAACTTTCTCTGTAATGCGTATAGCGGTGGAATACCCTGTTTACGTGGAGGGCGTGAGTTCCGCTTGCTGATGGTGTAGTTCTGTTGAACACACGAAATGGCGGCATCAGCTTGTGCATCCCAGCAGAACATCTATCGGAAAAGAAAAGGTAAAACAGAGAGACGCAAGCCACGTTTCGACGATGTTCAAAGGAGTCAAGAGAGCTGGAAATTCCAGGAGCTCCAGTTGCGTCCGTGAAGTTCCAGCCCATAGGTGCGAATTAAACTCCAATTTAGGACGTATATGGTATATGAAGGTAGTGTAGATCATGCGGAGATCAGTAGGACGAAAATATTTTTCACACCGCCTAAGAAAGCGGAGACACTTGGCTGCATCTTTCAACACGTCAAAAATGTGTTAATTCCAACGAATATCACATTGTCACATGAACATGCCTCGAACAACAAGAGTCGTTGTCTCCGCATTAGCTACACCACCCATATCTAGGAGATTAACGGGGGCTTAGGAAACTCGTTTGTGTGATAACAAACAACATTGGGTTTTACGCGCATTGAACTCAAATCTATTCGTGAGACTCGGAGATTGACTGGATATCTTTATTGAGTAAGGCATTCATAAAATGTCTTGTCTTTTCCTCTGAATCTCCAAGAGTTAGGACGCTTTCAACAGGTATATGATTGAGAAATGGTGCAAACGAGTAAATGGGATTCTTCGTTAATGACAGAAGGCCATTAATTAAGATAAGGAAAAGTTTAGAGGAGAGGACCGAACGATGGGTCATTCCAGCATTAATGGCATGATCTTTCGAAACAATGCCGTCTATCACAACACGTATAGAGCGGCCGTTTAGCCATCGTGTGAAGTTACTCCCGACACCATGTGCAATCAGTTTTGACACCACACTCTGTCCAATGCCTTTGAAATATCCAGAGTAAGCGCCAACTACATATCTCCGAAGCCATGGACACTATGTTACCAGTGCTCGGTAAGGACTACCATGAGATTGCCCGTTGAGCGATTTCGATGGAAACCGTATTGACGGTCATTAAGCAAGTAGAAATTAACTACACTTTCCATGACTTTGGACAGCGTAGAACAGATTGTGAGGGGTCGATAGTTCGCAAGGTCTGTAGTCTTGCCCATTTTAGGAACTGATTGGGCATTGGCAACTTTCCAAGAAGACGGAAATATATATAGTTGTGTATGAAATGTTGAAAAGATTGCGCAACGGTCGCGCTAGCGTTCTCGCACAAGCTCGCAATACATGGGCTGGAATGCCATTGGGTCCCGAAGCCTTGATTGTGTTAATTGTGTTACTCGATTTCGAAAATGTATTTCAGCCACAGGATAAAGGTTCGATAACGGGCAGTGTTTGATCGCAGCTGGCTGAGAAAAATTCTCTGCGAAAATGTTAGCTAAAAAATTTGCTTCTAACTGTGCTTCAACTCTTTTTGTGGATTTTCAGCGGTTGATGCCAACGGTCGCGCTAGGATTTTTCCTCAAAAGTAAGGGATTTTTTTGTGTCTTAGGAGTTTTAGGGGTGAAAAATTTGATGGGGAACAATATTTTTAGCGATATCAGCTAATAATTTTTTTTTTTATTGAGGCAATACGCAGGGGGTACCCCCATGAATGCAGAGCATTATGTTGATTGGAAGGAAGATTGATAGTTGGGAGGAAGAAGTAGGGACCAAGGGAAAACTTTTTAATTGGGCTAAGAGCATTTGATGAACATAGGGCACCATAGGCACTTGGAGCATTTTACAGTGTTTTGTGGCTTTCTATAGTATTCAATAGATTTCTTCTGGCGTGGTAGAATCTGTGGGTATAAGTGAGGGAGCGGATTTCACTCGTACTCATAGGCTGAGACATGTTATTCGACTTCGATCGGTCGAGGTTTTGTGAAAGGGCTATAAGTTTTCGTTCTACAGAATGTATCTCCATTGCGGTATACCATATATAAACACGTGATATAGGTGGTCGCTGTGGCGTAGTGGTAGTGCATTGGACTGCTACGCAGAGTGTCCGGGGCTCGAATCTCGGCACAGGCAAAATCAAAAAGTAGAAAAAATAATATTTCTACACGGCACCACCTATATTGGCAGGCAATGGCAAACCTACAAGAGTAAAAATTGCTATGAAAAGCTTTTCACTTCGCCTTTCGGATTCGGCTTTAAACTGTAGGTCCCTTCCATTCATGTACTAATATAACACGCACAACATGAGTGGATGCGAAAAGCTCGGCCTAGGACCTCCATGAGCTGTTGTGCCATTAAAGAGTAAAAAAAAAGATATAGGTGGTGGAATTCCATCCATCTCGGGGAGGTAGACCGTTTTAGCCATCTGGCAACACTGTTGTACTACCTGATTGATTCGCAACACTAAGACCCTATAAATTGTATGCTTGCTCCTTTTACAAAAACACGAATATATCCACTCTTAATGTACGAACACAATGGCTGCAACAGTGTTGCATCATGACAGCAAGATGGCGTCCGTAGCAAATTTCGCTATGTTTTCTGCGACTGGAACGCAAAGAACGCGGCAACGACAAAATGAATTTTTTACTAATCTTCACAGTTTCTACAGATTGTTTATTTTATACCGAAAAAAACAATAATATTTAATAGACCACTTAAAATATTTTAAAATATTTATTTTCAAAGAAAATAACATAAGCAAATTGTATAATTTCACGTTTTCTTTTTTCATTCTGCTGCCTGCCATAATTGAATTATGTAGATTGAAGTCGACGACAGCGGCAATTTGCATGTCGCCGCCATTAAGATCGTCTTCAAAAGAATGCATGGTAGTTAAGTGTTGACAGATGGCACAATGTTGTGCTCCATTGTGTTCGTACCTTACTTACTTACTTACTCAGCTGGCACTACAACCGATGATCGGTCTTGGCCGCGTCGATATAGCTTTGCCAGTCGCCTCTGCTATGCGCACGCCCACATTTCAGCGACATACATTATTGAGGGAAGGATGAGGTACTTATAGAGCGTTATTTTCGTGGGTCGACAGGGTGCTCTGCTTCTCGATTGCCTACTGAGCCCGTAGTAAAACCTGTTGGCAAGATCTCAAGGCTGACATTATTGTTGTTGTTAATGCTGGTTCCCAGGTAAGCGACTTCAAAAGTATAATTGTCAACAGTGACATTTTCTCCAAGACGCCGTGACTCTTTGTTTGCTGACACAAGGTATTTCGTTTTGTCCTCGTTCACTACTAGCCCCAATCGACGAGCCTTCCTTTACAGATTAGAGAATGCTGCACTGACTGCTCGCGCGTTGGTGCTATTGATGTCAATATCATCAGTTTATGCTAGCAGCATTTCACTCTTGTATAAGATACTGCCAGAGATGTCGATGTTCACAACTCGAATTATTTTCTCAAGTATAAGGTTAAAGAAGTCGCACGATAGGGAATTACTTTCTCTGAAACCTCTTATGGTATCAATTAATTTTCACTGCACTGATGGTATCGGTTAGTTTCATTTTGCAAGGACGAATGAGCTTGTAGGTTTGACATTGCCTGCCAAGAGTTGGTGCCGTGTAGAAAAATTGTTTTTTCTATGTATTTCTTGATTTTGCTTGTGCCGAGATTTGAATCCCGGACACTCTGCTTAGCAAGGCCAATGCCTCTACCAACTATGCCACGGCAACCTTCCTTATTTAAAACTATTCAAGGTTCCTGCTAAAGTTCAGGAGTCTAATCGTCGTCAGATTTACCTTATTGTTGAAAGAGATTTGTGAAAATTTCTTTTTTTGGCCAATGCTGGCCAATTGTACATAGTAAAGGTGTAGGTAGAAAAAGATTCTAGAGTCTAAAGTTCCATAAACCAAAAACAAAAACTATATTCATATGCCAACGAATCTTCTAAATCTCTTATTTTCAAATCAAATTATATGCTCACTTGAGGCCAGTGACTCGTTGTTTGAAAGAAAATACCAGCAATTAAGGCCAACAAAAGAAGAAGAAACAAAAAATATTTAGCTACAAAAGATTCTAATTCATATAACATTATTGCGTTAAATGTGTTTTAATCGGGGCTTAGATTAAATGAGGCTGCATTCTACATAAGTTGTAGTAGAAAATTGAACCTGCGCCCAGCAAACGAGTGTGCTGAGGTTAATGTTAAAGCAATGCGGTGCATCAAAATAATAGGGACGACGAATTGTATTGTGTCTGAAGAAAACCCCATTAAATGAGCATTTAAGCGCACCTTTTCATGGGCGACAGGTGCGCGTGCGTTCTCGCATAACAACAGCAAACATAGTCTCCGGTATCTTCAATCTTCTACGAAATAGTACGCGTTGTGTGTTGTGGGCCTTTAGAGTCGTTAAAGCTGGCTGGCTGTTTGGCATTTTGCCGAAAGGCGATTCGAGTCCTTTCTGTCTGTTCGTGTTACCAATACCATTACCATTACGATTGCTGTTGCTGTTGCTGGTTTTGTAGTAGCTGTCGTCTACACATGTACATGGTACATGTTGCTGATCCTTATTATTTGCAACACAAGTCAACAGATTCAACTTTATGTTTATGTCGTTCATTTCGTTCCATCGCTGGCTCCTTCAATCGCTCGCGTTGGCTGTTATCGTTGGCTGGCTGTTGTAGGATTCACAGTTGCAATTGCAGTTACGACAGGGGGACAAAATTAATTCCTTGCCATAATTTATAATTCAACAGATGACACGAGCCAAGCCACAAGGCAACGATCAATGCAATGAGAACAGCAATAGCAGCAGCAGCAGCAGGAGCAATCACCACGATCAGTATAAACGGCACATGCCGCACAAGTTGCATACAATGGTGCAATTTTTCCTTCTTTTTTTCTTCTTTTTTTTATGGTAGTTTGAAGTTACTTTTTTTTATTTTTGTTAAGGATTTTTGTGCATTTCAGTT
Source organism: Palloptera scutellata (assembly GCA_958295655.1). Lineage (NCBI taxonomy): Eukaryota > Metazoa > Arthropoda > Insecta > Diptera > Pallopteridae > Palloptera > Palloptera scutellata. The sequence continues at coordinate 53,758,903 of OY282449.1, forward strand.
TGCTTGCGATATCATGTTAAGGATTAGTTTTGTTTTAGAGTTATGGCTGAGTTTAAATTAGGCACATACGCAGCCGTGAATGCTGCCATACTTATTTGGTTTATTGAACTCTGTCTTTTCTTTTGTCTTTCAAGCACATGACAATGACCTTTTTCTGTTTTTCGGTTTTTCTGTTTTATGTAATGTAAACATCTTTTTGGGGGCTACAAATTAGCAGGACACATTTACAGTTAGTTAGCGGTTAGTTAACAGTTTAAAATATGCTTGCAGATGGCAAATCAACAGGTCAAGCTTTCAATGAACCTTAAACATCGCCGGAATGAATGCAATCATTGACCTCTTATAGAGGATAATGTCAGTTGAGTTCTATGCTTAACCTCAATTGCTTGTGTACTATACATATGTAGTGTTTAGCGTTTAAAAAAAGCTTACGATATCTTGATTTTAACGCTATAGTTATCTATCGAAGTAGAATAAGTAACACTTATAGGTTAATCCAATGATTCAAATTCTATACCCAGATTTTCTTCATAACATCTGGAATTTTCGCTACAGACGTCCAAAGGACTTAGATTCATGCCAGAGAGATAAGCAAATTTATGTGAAAACAACATCTCAGCTCACTCAATTTTTGTCTTTCATAGGTTTATTTGACTTAATCTCTGGGCGTACTTTTTGATGGGAAACATTCTTCTCTACATAAACTATTATGTTAGAATACAGTAAACCCCGATTAAGTCCCTCAGCTGATGCAGAAAAAAGTAGCAAATCACAGGCACTTTCGTAGGAAAGGCACTTGGTAAGAGAGGTACTTAACCGAGGTTTACTGTATATAAGTACTTATACTCGTATATCATATAATACTCCAAATGGGTGAGGGGATTGATTTAACGTGTGATTTTGCCCATCGAGCAAATTTGATTTCCTTTTCACGATAGACATTTTCTCTCAAACATGAAACATGTAGTATGTAGAGGGAGATTTTTTAAGGGCTTAGTTTTTCTAAATTAAAAAAAAACATAAAAATTTTAGAAAAGTGAGTGAAATTTATATTTGAATCGATAAATCAATTCTTGCCATTTACTTTTTTAAGATAATTTCACGTAAATGTTGCCCGCGGCTACGCTTCAAGTGGTACACTTTTTCACACATCGCGGCCGGAGTCTCACCAATGACGCTTTCAATGTTGGCTCCCAAAACAGCAATCGTGTTTGGCTTGTCCCAGTAGGCAAGACACTTAGCATAGCCCCACCAAAAATAGTCCAACTGGGTTAAATCACACGACCTTGGCGGCCAATTGAGTGCACCAAAACGTGAGATTAACTGCTCACCAAACTCGCTTCTCAATTGATGCATGGTATCGCGTGCAGTATGGCATGTGGCACCTTCATGTTGGAACCACATGTCGACCGAGTCCAATTCTTGCATTTTCGGCAAAAAAAAAGTCTGTTATCATCGAACGATACCTTTCTCCATTGACCGTAAGGTTGAGGCAGTCAGGCTGACATGTTTTAGAAATGATATTAAAACTATCAGAGTGATCATTATGCGTTTTTTATTGTAATATCAAATTATATATAATGTTTACTTACTTACTTACTTAGCTGGCACTACAACCGATGACAGCCATTGTGGCTAGTGTTATGCCTTTACCACAATTAACTTCAGTTTATCAATGTCGACTATGACCGCATGTAGCACCTTGTCTGAAACCGCTTTTGGTACCAAATGGCACGGAAAGGTCTGTCCCAATTTTGACTGCGCTGGTGGTGCCGGCCACTGATATTTTGCAAAGACGAATGAACTTTGCAGGAATGCCAAAATCAGACATTTCGCAGTACAAGTGATCCCTAATCGAAGTGTTGAAGTCGGCTTTATAATCGGCGAATAGAGATGGTGGGTGTCGATCTGTTTTTCTCGGTCCTTTTTCAGGCGTGTGAATAACTGGTCGATGGTAGATTTACCAGGCCTGAAGCCGCACTGATAAGGTACAAACAGTTTGTTGACGATGGGCTTCAACCTTTCACACAGTACGCTCGATAGAAGCTTATATGCGATATTAAGAAGGCTTATCCCACGGTAGTTGGCGCAGATCGAGAATAACCTTTCTTATGGATTAGGCAGAGTACACTGAGGTTCATGAGTTTTGTGAGCTCTTCGCCTCCAGTCTTAAACAACTCAGCAGTTAGGCCATCTGCACTTGCAGCCGTATTGTTTTTCAGCCGAGCGATGGCTGTTTAAACCTACACTTAGTCGGGCGGTGGTACCTCAATGCCGTCAGTGATTGGGGTTCCAGAGCAGATTCCGCATACGTAATGTTTAATAATGTTATATTAAAAATATTTTTATTACTTTTAAAATTTATTATTATCCTACGTATATTTAACATATAAAATGTAAACAAATAATAAATAAATAGCTTTAAACTTTTCCATAAATTTAACAATATAAGTAAATTTAGCATGACAAAACTTTTCAGAAATAAATAATCGTATTATATTTATTAGTAAAATTTTATAAGCAACATATTTCAACAACTTATTAACCCTCCATCAACCCTCGTAGTGGGTAAAAATGTGATTTCTTCTGAAAAGTGTAAAAAATACCTATAAAGGAGGGAGCTAATGGGTTGAAATTCGAGGATTATGATCTGCCGAAAAATCCTACTGTAAATTGCTGAACACACAAACAACCTCAGATGCAAAATTAACAAGCTATCAAGTTAGGTGGAAATTTGAAATTTGAGTTTATTTTTACGAAAACCAAGTTTAGAGATATTTGTTGTTCAGTGACTTACAATAAAATTTTATTAGCAACATATTTCTAGAACTTATTAACTTCCGATTAAACCTCGCAATGGGCCAGAAAGGTGATTTCTTCCGGCAAGATCAGAAAAGACCCATCAGAAATGGGTTAATACATTCGAAAAAATTGTTCTACGTAAAATTTGACTGTAAATTGCTGAACATAATAATAGCCTCAGATACAAAATTAATACGTTTTCTTATGGTTTATTTATACTTCATTTGTTAAAAATTACCAAAAATTAGGCCCACGTAAAAGAAAAACCTTTTTAAACTTTTAAAACGCCGAGAGACATTTAGTTTTTTTTCGGAGTTCCATCAGAATCCACTTTCAGAAATTAGTTTTTTTTGTATTTTAATAACTTATTAACCCTCTATAAACCTTGTTAATTAGTGCAAAAGGTGATTTCTTTTGAAAAGTGAAAAAAATACCTATAAAGGAGGGAGCTAATGGGTTAAAATTCGAGGAATATGATTTGCCGAAAAATCCTACTGTAAATTGATGAACACACAAACAACCTCAGATGCAAAATTAACAAGTTATCAATGGATGGAAATTTGAAATTTGAGTTTATTTTTACGAAAACCAAGTTTAGAGATATTTGTTGTTCAGTGACCTACATATAATAAAATTTTATGAGCAACATATTTATAGAACTTAATATATGCAATCAAAACCTTTGCTATACAACAAATAAAAGCACTGTTACTTTTGTTTGCATTTTATACCCACTCACTTGGTAATGAGTCCGTCCTTCTTGGCCAAACGCACGATACAATCATCAGATTCATCAATTAACCCTCGCGATGCGACAAAAAAGTGATTTCTTACGGCAAGAGCAGAAAAGACCCATAAGAGAGGGAGGTAATGGGTTAATACATTCCTCAGATACAAAATTAATACGTTTTCTTATGGTTTATTTATACTTAATTTGTTAAAAATTAGCAAAAATTTGGCCCACGTAAAACAAAAACTTTTTTAAACTTTTAAAACGCCGAGACTCATTTCACTTCACTTTCAGAACCTTGTTATTTTTGTTTTTTGTATTGAACTATGTTATTTATTGCTCATATTATGAGGTATGTGCTGAAAGTAATAATTTACAATAAAATTTAACTCAAATAGTATGTACTTATATCTACCGACCAGTAAGAAACTTATGCGCATTACAAATTCATCAGTTTATTTTGAACGTTTACTATTTTTTCAACATTTGCTTACATTAAACGAAAAACGAAAATTTAACACCTGAACCCACATAATTTGTGCAAAGAACGAAAAACTCGGCAGCTTGAATTAATGAACTTCAAATTAAACTATGGTAACTTCAGAGTAGCTAGCTACTTGCATGGAAGATGCAGAATAAAAAATAGAACAAACGACATTTAACCAAACCCCTGGATGTGCCCCTATCTACAGTCGTAGTAACTACATACCATACTTACGACGTATTACTACAAAATTTGTATAAGATTAAGGTATAAAGTTATAATAAATACGTATGTATATACGAAAAAATAACCCCATTTTCATACTTACAATAGATATAGATATAGGTGAGATGTAAGTATGGTAGGTACCCCTAGCATAATATGAAACTATTGTATACTTTTCCTCTTTTTTTTTACTTCTCTACTCTTCTATGTCACAACAAGTAGGAAATTTGTCTTGGGGTTAATGCGCCTCCATATACAGATACAACACAAATACTCATGGTTTTTGACCCTAGCAGCATTATCCTGCGACAGGAACAACAAAGAACAAAAAAATTTAAATTCTGCTAAAAGTCAAAGAAACAATTTAAAATAATAATAAACTGAAGATGAAGGCGAATAAAAAAACCAAAAAAAAAAACAAAAAAAAGGAAGCAGTGGTTGCCTGTCGCTGAACTGTTTGGTATGTGATGGTGCAGGTGATTTTATTCCTCAACCGAACTCGAAAAATGCCCGCCTTTGTAACTTTGACTTTAGCTATTAATATAAAATAATAGTTCCAGCTAAAATGAGTATATATGAAACTAAGATGAAGTACGAAATGATGGAACGATGAGGGAGAGATGGAACCTGGGAGTGAGCGAAAGAGCGAGAGAGAAAGAGAGAGATAGACAGATAGACAGAGAAAGAGGAAACGTAGCCCATCAATTTTAACATATTCACTATTGAAAAAACGATGTCTTAGGTCAGGGCCTTGTAAATGAAACAATAACAGCAAGAAGTAGTAGCAGAAGAATAACGAGAAACATGTACAAAAACAAAAACAACAACAACGGTACAAGCAAAAGATATTTCTGCTGCAGGTGGGTCAACGACAATGAACGCGCGCGAAATTATCTAAAAAAAAAAAAACAAACGTAAAATAAATAAAACAGGACAGAAGAAGATACCAAAAACAATTAAAACGGCAACACACAAAGGCTGTAAACCCGAAAGGAATTTTATATATTGATGTAAAAGGATCATGCAAGGATCCACAATCATACACACACACACAAACACACACACATACACACATAAACGACTAGAAATGCTTGAGTTTATTTCAACAAAAAGAAGCACCTGTAACCAGCTCTTGCCTACTTGCTGCTTTTGTTGTAATAACGAAAGATCCAGCAGCAGCAGCAGCAGCAGCAAACGTTGTTGCAGACAAGCGCAAGGATATACTCCAGCAATTTGTTTAGTGCTATTGCATCTTCTTGCCAACATTTTCCGCTACCACCTCTACACTTTTATGACAATTCTCATTTATGTTTATGTCCTTTCCGTAGAGATTTTTTTTGGGTTGTTGTGCGTGTACGCACATATGTACTCGTATGTATGTGTGTGTGTGTGTGAGAGTGTGTTATCGTGTGCGTATATGTGCGCTTCTATATTGTTTTTGTATTTCACTTCTTGCATTATTATATTTGGTATCCAAAAGTCAAGTCAAGTCAAGTTAAATCAGCCGCATGCAATCGCTCGCCAACTCGACCGCACCTGCTGTCTCTTAAATGAATCCAGGATGGCTGAATGGATGGATGGTCGGGGAACCTGTCGCCGTTGACTCAAAAAATATTGAGCAGTCGAGACTCAACAAAGCACAGACAACGCACAAGGCACTAAAATATACGAGGGCAAAGTGGCAGTGGCAGCAGCAGCAGCAGCAGAAGAAGCCGGTTTCCTATAAAACACATGCTCGTGTCCTTTTTGGTTTATTTTATTTGGTTTTTTGGTTTGGTGTTCAGTTTTATTTAGTTGGCTGATGATATCGTGTACTCATGATGATGATGTTTGAAATAAAAATAAAAAAATTCCAGCGTCCTTGTTGAATAGTTTTTCATTGTTAATTTATTTTATTTTATTTCATATTTAATTTTTATTTTTTACTTTTATTAAATCTTTTGGTGTGTAAACCAAATTAGCTCAAAAACCACAAGCGTGCCATGAAAAAATTAACGAAAAATCACACACGCCTCCTTTTTTCCCTTGGACTCTAATCCTCTTGACGCGATTTTGCAGCAATTTTGAAGCGATACAGAAAATAATTCTGCATAAATAAATTAATCCTTAAGAAGCAATCATCACACTTTGTTGCTTTATTCTAAGAGCGTCGTCACACAAACAAAACAAAAAAAAAACCTCAAGCTGACGCATTATTGTTTTTTTTTTAAAAAAGGTTTGTTGCATGTTGGCATATTTTTTTTGGTATGTTTTGCTTTTGTGCGTGCGTTGTCTGCGCAACATCATCATCATCGTCACTGTCATCATCACACATGCAACAATCGCAGTTACAATAAATATGTTTGCGTGGATGCGTATGGGTGTGTGTGTGTCTGCCTGTGTGTGTGTACCAATACTCGTTCCTTTGCAAGTATGTAAGTAGTTGGAGGTGCTGTGCTGCGCCTTTGCTTTTGCTTTTGCAGCACCTGTCGCAGTCTCAATCGCATTGACCCAATTTTACTGCCTCCGTTCGTATGCTGCACCCACCGTACGAGAAGTAACTATGGTAAATAAGTGGTATTCGTCAATTTTGTTTATTTCAATTGGTTGAGTTCATACAACATTCATAAATTGCTTAGTATTTGTTAACTATTTTGCTTTGTAAAGTGTTAGTTGAAAGCGTTTTACTGCAGCATATTAGTCAATTACAGTAAACAGCAAATGTTGTTATACTTTTTATTTGGTCTGCATATACGCACACCTGCTCACGATTTTTTAATAGCATTGATTCTGATGATTCTTGATATCCTTTAAATCTGTCAGGCACTTGAGATCCACAAGTATTTAAATCTGAATAAATCCAGAGGTGTCAAAGAGCACAGTAGATCGTCTCTCAATACGAGTGTAGATCAATAAGTACCCGTGTGTGAAGACAGGTGGCGTTGCTGAGGGAAGTTGGCATTACCGTCGTGTACTGCCATCTGTTACACGACACCACACTAAATTCAAACTGATTCATAGGTTAGTTTTTATTGGGCAGCCATTAAGTAGTATCAGACGTGTTTGGTGTTTCGCGATAAAATGGAAAAAGAACAATATCGATCCGTAATTCGCTTTTTATTTTTGGATGGAAAACCCTGCGAAGAAATATAAGCGAAGTTGCTTGCTGTCTATGGGGACCCTTCACCATCTATGACAACCGTAAGATATTGGTTCAACGAATTTAAACGTGGTCGTACATCTGTTTTTATTGAGGAGCGCCCACCCGGCAGACGTGGTTACCGAGGAAATCGTTGAAAAGGTCCACGACATGATTCTCACCGATCGCCGAACGAAAGTGCGCGAAGTAGAGAGGCCGTAGGAGTGTCGTACGGAACGGTAATTAATATTGTGCATGATAGGTTAAGCATGAGAAAGGTGTCGGCCCGATGGGTGCCGCGATTGCTCCCGGTGGACAATAAGCGTATATGGAATTTTCGCGGAATTTTATTTCATCAAAATTTAGATCAGAATAAAAAAAAATTGCCAGATCAAAAATAAAACAGAACTTCAAACTGAAATTGAGATAAGAAATCAAACCAAAGCTCAAACTAAGCATAGATGAGAAGTTCTTAATAAAAATCATACAAAAATTTATACCAACATTTAAACTACAGAATAAAAAAATTAATCCCAAACCAGATGTAAAATAAAATCAAATTCAGCGAACAAAATTTTAACCAACAAAAAAGATATAATTCAAACCAAAAGAATAAAAATCAATCTGCAAATTAGATGGGAAATAATATCGAAATTCAGTCCAAAAAATCTACAGACCAGTGGCGAAAGTAGAATTTTGGAATTCTGCAGAGGTTGATATTTTTCGTCATTCCATACAATGGCCCGAAAAAGTTAAGCTTTTCGAATCGAAATATGAAAAATCGTTCTTAAGGGGGGAGAAGAAAAGGAGGGGTTGTATCCACCTTAACCCCCTAACAACGCCACTGGTCCAGAAAATTCAACAAAATTTACAATTCACACAATACCGTAGTCATACTGCGTTATATTTGAGTGGAAAATCACAACCATCTTTTGTTCGTGAGCTCAGGCATCTCAAAGTGAATAAAATATTGGTGTATCGCACCATAAATCGTTATAATGATACAAGCAGCATTGCCAAACGCTATGGTGGTGGACGAAAAAAAACAGCAACATCACCTGAAATGGTTCGGAAAGTGAAGGCTCGACTTGAACGAAATCTACGTCGTAGTGGTAATCAAATGGCCAAAGAACTGAAAATATCCCAGCGAAGCATCCGATGCATATTCCAAAATGAGCTCAAGGTAAAGCCTTACAAGTTCCAAAAGGCACATGATCTTATACTGAAGAAAAAAATGTAAGACTCGAAAGAGCAAAGGAGTTGTTACGCTTGCACGAACGTGGTGAATTTCCAAACCTTGTGTTCTCTGATGAGAAAAATTTACCTATTGAGCAGTTCATAAACTCTCAAAATCATCATGTTTACCTTACTGAACGCACTTACGAAAATTTGAGCCTACGAAACGGCCACCCGAAGTAATTTTCCATCTCAAGCAATAAACGCTGTCCAATCGTTTTCATCGAGCCAGGTGTCAAAGTCAATGCTCAATGCGACTTATCATCGGGAAATTGTTTTGGAAGCTGCTTTAAAGCCGTAACATTTCGCAAACATTTCGGTCGTACACCATGGCCGTTCCAACAAGACTCGACGCCGTCTCATAAGGCTGGTGTGAACCAAGAATGGTTAAAAAACCATGTGACACACTCATTTCGTTCACACAATGGCTTTCGTATTCGCCAGATGCAAATCCGATGGACTATTCCTTCTGGGCCATTTTGGAGAGCATGGTGAGGACGAAAAAATATGCCAGTATGGATGCGCTGAAGAAAGCCATTGTACGCCAATGGGCCAAAATACCGCAAGATCATATTCGTGCTGCATGCAACTAATTTTTCAACCATTTGAAGGCCATAGTCAAGGCAAAAGGTGGCCGGCCACATCGAGCCATTCACTTTAGCTCGATGTGGCCGATTATAAAATTTTTATTACATATTTCCACGCATTGTTGTAATTTGAATCAATAAAAAATAATTTCACACAAAAAGATATGGTAACAGTTCAATCGCCAAACCCTGTACTACTCAAACAGCATCAAAGCGTGGCGGAAATGATTTTTGAAGTGATGAAATCCGCTTGTGCCTCTTTTGCTTTGCTCGCTTGCAAAAGCGAAAGAGCATATGAAAACACTCTCCCATAATCCAAATTTTAGTTACTTTTGAAACGAATGACTTTATAAGATCAGCCACACTTAGCCATAATCAGTCTATAGGCTTCAGCAAATGCTTCCGAATCATTTCGCTCTTTTGCCGAAGAACGCAATATGATATTTCAAAAGCTGTGAATCAAGAAATCAAGAAAACTTTTAAGAACCTTAGTTTTCAGTGTTCTAAAGTTATGTTCTCTGCTCTAAATTCTATGTTCTCATTATCTCCTTTAATTTAACCAAATGCTCTAGACATTTATGTGGAATTTATTTTAGCTCAAGTTCATATTATTCTCAAAGGCATTCTTCATTTCTTTTAACCAAACATTGTAATTAACAACATTTGTGAAGCAAATTGTTGCTAGTAAATATTTACAAACTTGATTTTATTGAAATATTTGCACGTTATTAATTTTCACTATTTTTTTTCATACATTTTTCGGGTTTTCGGGCGGTAATTTGGATAAGTAAGTAAGTAAATGAAAAGAAAGAAAAAATACTTAGCGCAAAATGAGTGCAAAAAAAAAGAGAAAAAACCCGCTAAAGCTGATCGATGATGATCGGCGAACTTTGATGTGTAACGTTTTAAAGCCGTAAATATGCGCTTTGTAAAATGCCGACATTACAACCCCATGGCACAAATTGAGATGAAGAAGAGGCAGAAAAGCAGAAAAGCAGAAAAAGCAGTCATCCCAATCACCAAAAATCCCTCATTTAATTTTCTTTATTCATTTAATTTTCTCGATTTTTGGAGCAGCTCAGCAAATCACAAAGTAAATACTTACACATACAAAAAATATTTTGTATGAGACAATTATCGACACATGTACTCGTATGTACATATATGTATGTATGTATTCAATTCCATAGATGATGATGATGATGATGATGATGAACAGTGCCAGAGGTGTTGAGGGGTGCAGCGATCAGTAACGAAATCAGCTGCAAGTGCTGAAAATTAAATTTTTAAATCTCGCTGCTCTCGACAAATCGACCAAAAACAAAAATTCAAAGTCATTAAAATCCAATGTAATGATCATCATCATCTTCTTCTCCGTCTTCTTCAACTTAACCCTTTTTCTCCCACCGTTAAGATCATCTAAAATAAAAACAACAAAAATATATGTATAAAATTGTCGCTTCAATATCAATCGATCATAAAGTGACTATTTCAAGTGCGTTTAATGGAAGCGGGGTAACTTCATTTGTTGCGCTGCAGTATGCAATGCGATGTGCTGCGTTGCGTTGCGGTGCAGAGCGGTAGCGGCAACAAGGAATGCAACAAATTGATCGAAATTGACAACAACCAAATCGATTTGACGATGTACGTAGCGAGACTTGAAATAAAAATAACAACAACAAACAAACAAAAAAACGAACGTCTACAAAAATTCAGTTCACAATTTTTGAGCGATTTTTGTGCGCTCCACACTTCGGCAGCGTTTCCCACCAACTTGCGCAGGCTGTTCAAATTTTTACATGTTTTCCAAGGACTTTTTTCGGGCGTCCATAGAATGCAGTCGCTTATAGGTACTTCATTTTCTTCATCTTTAAGCCGACAAAGTCCGCGATGGGATATTGCAGTGTTTGCGTGTGTTTAATAGCGTTATTGAAATTATCGACGCCGCCGCACGTGATGGTATGGCAGTTTTTTTTTTGTTGCTTTGTTTTTCTTCTTCTTGATGCTGTGGTTGTTGTTGTTGATTGATTTGAAAAAAAAAAAACACAATTATGTAATGTCACCATCATATTTGAGGTTATGTTCTTTAGATCAGATTTTAATTTAAAGATTTATTTACAGATTTGTTAAAGATTTTCGTTGGATCTTTTCTGTGCAAAGATTATTTTAGATGGTTATTTTGAAGTTTCTCCTCAGTCTTCAACTCAGTGGTTATCCTCAATAAAAGCTGACGTTATCAGCGAATGTACAGCCGCAATTCAAAAGAAATACAGCGTGGATCATTTATGATTTGCAATTTGATTTTGGTATAAATAAGAAACGAATATGGTTTTGATTATTCAAAAGCACAATCCTTCTGGAACACTATTTAATTCAAATAACTTCCTCAAATGGACTTCCAGTAGTCCGTACGATCAACCAAATTTTCTAGTATATTTTCGACTAAATGGAGCTGCACTTGACCGACGTAGCGAAGTGAAAAACTTTTCTAAGGTAATTTCGTCCTTAAGAGCCTCAATCGTAGCTAGACTTGCTTTTAACGGCTCCTCATATATGAATAACAGTCCATCAGAGTCAAATCGCAACTGCGTGGTGGCCAATGTACATGACCAAAAGGTCGATTGTTCCACGGCTTGTGTGACCCGGCGCTCCATTCTGTTGTCTAAGTACTTTTTCTTCTGTTAATGGCACAACAGCTCATGGAGGGCCTAGGCCGAGCTTTTCGCATTCACTCATGTTGTGCGTGTTATATTTTTTTGTACATGAATGGAATGGGACCTATGGTTTATGCCGAATACGAACGTTTTCACTTGAGATATTAGTTATAGCTTAATATAGACCATGAATATTAGGATATAATATTATCACGTTCAGTAGCAAATCCAGGAGGAACGGAGGAGTAGTCTATCAGTAGTCTTCGGAAAAACTGCTGTTAAAAAGGGCTTCCGACTTTTTCAACAACTTAACACCACAGAAATTTGTAAACTACAGATTAAGCCACTACACCACGTCAGCGAATATATACTGAAGAACATGTTATGTTAAGTCTTTTCTGGGATAAGTATGATAAACTTTGAAAAAATATCCACCATCTGCCATTCTTCAGAAAATTTGAAAACATTTATTAGGTGCAATGGTGTCCAAAAGGATAATGAGGTTGATTGTCAGAAATGAAACCTTTCGATATCAATTTTCCCAATTGAAGTTTTAATCCCAATCTAAATTTGAAAATACTATCGTAGTATAGAAAACTTGAAAGTAGGGATGGGGAACTATTCAATTAAGAAAGTAGTCTGCATAGATGGAAGAGCCAAAAGAGAAATCAGTAACACTTACGGGGAAAGAAAATGGACACGCCCTAGAAAGGCATGATTTGATGCAATAGAAGAACATATTAAAGCGTTGGCCGTGTGAAACTGTTGCCTTAAAGCTACGTACAGAAGGGGGAAGACAGTGCTCTCGAAAGCACTGTTTTGCCTGACTAAATACATGCTGAGGCAGAGAATAACGAACCATACTCCAGAATGCATCGTAACATTTACGAACTCGTAACTTCATTTATAGGCCCTTAAAATCCATTTTTGTTTTTATTATTTTAATGGCACAACAGCCTATGAAGGGCCTAAGCCTCCCATCCATTCAAGTTGTGCCTATTATATTTCTACACGAAAGGAAGTAAAACTTATAGTTTTATGCCGAATCCGAACTGCGAAATGAAAAGCTTTCCTTAGGCAATTTTTAGTCTGCCATTCATTGTCTGCCAAGACGTGCTGCCTCTTAGAAAAATTGTTTTTTCTACTTTTTGATTTTCCTTGTGACGAGATTTGAACCCGGGACATTTTGCGTAGCAGTTCAGCGCTCTAAAAACGAAGGAAAGGCGCAACGGTAAGCCCTTAAAATTAGTATGTTGAAATCGGGAACAGTACAAAATTAAATTTTTTTATTGAATTCGAAAATGAAATAAGATTTGAATTTGTACCAGGTGTACCAGTATGAAACCGGTAATGTCATCTCTGTGTCGCTAGGTAAAACAATACGCTCTGTCAAACCAAATCATTGGCGCCAATTCTTCGCAATAAATAAATAAATAAATAAATGAATTTTGTGCCTGCAAACTACGATATGCGGACATCATTGATTTTGTGTTTCCAATTGAAGAAATCTGCTTTGAAATCTCATCGAATGCTTGTGGAAGCTTACGGCCACGCTTTAGGCAAAACACAATGCAACGAGTGGTTCAATAAGTTTGAAAGTGGCGATTTTGATGTGAGAAACGAAGAACGTGTAACACCACCGAAAAAGTTTGAAGATGCTAGCTTTACTCGACGAGGATGATGGTCAAACGCAAGAATAACGTTTAAACTTTTAAAAGTCATTGATTTTGAAGGTGGGATAGCAAGAAAATTGAAAAGCCACCTGTGAAATGTTGCTTGCCAGGTACAAAAGAAAGTCATATCTTCATCGAATTGTTACTGGCGATGAGGCGATGAAAAATGGATCTATTTCGAGAATCCCAAACGTAAACGATCATATGTTAAGTCCGGTACACCGACACCGGGCAAATCGACAGCAAAGCCAAATCGCTTCGGAAAGAAGGCAATGTTCTGTGTTTTCTGGATCCAGCGAGGTGTTATCTGGTTTGACCTTCTGAAACCAGGTAAAGTAGTTACTGGTTAACGCTACCAACAACAATTGGCTGCTTTGAACCGTACTTTGCGCCAAAAACGTCCACAATATCAAGCTAGGCAACACAAAGTCATTTTTCTTGACGACAATGCACCATCACATCGATCGAACAAAACAGACTCCCCCATGCGGCTTATGGCTTATTCACCAGACTTGGCTACATCCGACTACCACTTACCATATTTTCATCAATGGGGCACGCACTTGCTGAGCAGCACTTCGAAAAAATGGCTCGACGATTGGTTTGACTCAAAATTGGTTCTTTTTACGAGGCATTCACAAATAAAGGCAGCTATAAAATCGTAACTGTTACGTCCGAGGGCATATGCTAATTGCAGATAATACCCAAAGTATGTTTTTCGGCTCCTGTAAAATGATCGCCGATATATAGAGTAACAAAGATTCTCACAAATTCCGGAGAAGGTTCACTAAAATATTAAATTTTTTTATTTGAAAGGAGAAATAAAAAGCAAAGGATCAGTTGTTTCAAAATCTTTATTTTCAATCCAAAACTTAATGCAAATAAATATCTATAAATATTTAAATAGGTAAATCTAACAATATCAAGTTTTAATAGCTACATATTTAAATTACATATAGATAGAAAAAAAATTAGTTATTAAAATATTATGTATAGATTAAATAATTACCAGCAAAGTACATAAATTATAAATAAAAATCATTAGCAATAGCTGTGGGCAAAAATTAAATACAACTAAATTAATTATGCAATGACAAAGATTGCAAATATTCGCAAGCAAAAAAAATAAATAAAATATATTAAAATTTTGACAACAATTTTTGTAATTTTGTTTGTTTGTTTGTTAATAAATAAATATTCTTTGGTTCGTTTAGCTGCGTGTTTTAAATAGAAAAAAATGTTTAAATTTTTAAAAAAGGCCGATTTGTTTTGTTTTGCTTAAAATCATTAGTTACAAGGAAAATTGGTATTTGATATTAAATAAATACTAGAAATTATTGAATTACATAAGTAAAAATAAGAATTAACTTAAAAATAAAAGTCTTCCGAATTTGTTTGATGTACAATATTTATGTACATATGTACAAGTGAGTTTGTTGGTTTGTTGGTTTGATGGTTTGTTGGTTTTTTGTGTGTCTAGCTTAAAATTGAAATCCTTAAAGTTAATTGAATGAATTTATGTTCATTTTCGGTTTCTTTCAATTGGTCTCTAGAAAGTAGTCAATGGACAGTGGGACAGTGAGTCACAGTAATACATACGATAATGATGTGTCTAATAAACTTTGGCTTTAGCGACTTAGTATTTTCAGACCAACTGGGATAGCGTAACAATGTAAGATGTGCACTATGAATAATACTAAAAGAACTAGACTTATACAACTATCATATAACTTATGTAATTATCACTATTCATATGTATGTATGTATGTATGTATGTATGTATGTTTTTAATTTTATCAAAGATATATCATAAGTACATAAATATGTATGTTGTTACGTTACAATGAGAGAGCAGATATTAAATGAAAGGACTACATGAGATAGTTTTCAGAAATTAATGTTAAGGATGTGGTTATATTCAAAGTTTACTCAGCGAACACCATGCAATTGTTGTTGCCTGAACACGAAAAAGGAGCTTTTACTCACTTTCATACCGAACACGATATGCTGGATGAAATGTACGCCGAGCACGAGCAATTGTTGTTCAAATTTCAAAGTTTACTCAGCGAACACCATGCAATTGTTGTTGCCCGAACACGAAAAAGGAGCTTTTACTCACTTTCACACCGAACACGATATGCTGGGTGAAATGTACGCCGAGCACGAGCAATTGTTGTGCCCGAACACGAAAAAGGAGCTTTTACTCACTTTCACACCGAACATGATATGCTGGATGAAATGTATACCGAGCACGCCGAGTATTCAGGGTGTCAATGAGTTATTATACAAAAAAGGAAAGAAAAATGTATGTAAAATTGAAGGAAAACTAGTAAACCTGTACATCACTATTTTCATGAGCAGAAAAGCGAAGTTGCTACTTTTTTTTAGTTTTTAAAAGTGAATATTAAATATATTATTCATAGAACTATTGAAGAAAAATCATATTATTTTCATAATTTTTCAATTATATTATTAATTTCACGCTCCATATTAATAAAATTGTTTAAAGTTTTTTGGTATACCATTTAGTTTTGCCGTTGCGCAAAAAATTGTATTACAAAAAGAACTGAATTCGACAAAAAGCAACTCTGTAACGAACACCAATGTAATCACTACACCCAGTACGAGAGTAAAATTTGATGTGTTCGTCGAACAGGCGAACACCAGTATAACCAGCAGCTAATTGTAAGAGCATAACATAAGTTGTCATATCTCTCTCTCTCTCTCTCTCTCTATCTCTCTCTCTCTCTCTCTCTCTCTCTCTCTCTCTCTCTCTCTCTCTCTCTCTCTCTCTCTCTCTCTCTCTCTCTCTCTCTCTCTCTCTCTCTCTCTCTCTCTCTCTCTCTCTCTCTCTCTCTCTCTCTCTCTCTATCTCTCTCTATCTATCTCTCTCTATCTATCTCTCCCTATCTATCTCTCTCTCTCTCCCTCTGTTATCATATGCTTCTCTCATCTGACATGCTGACATGCTTACACTTCGTTATTTTGGAAAGCTTAAGCTAAGCTCAATTGATATACCGTACGCCACCGTAACGTCGTATGGACTGGAAATTTACAGATCCAGTCCTTTTGCTTTTTTCAGCAACTGCTACTCACTTCCATTTTCACCAAAGCGGTTAGGTTCTCTTCGTGACGACTCTCACGATGGCGACGCAGATCGACTTTACGTTGAAAGGATTGATCACAGAGTCCGCAGCCGAATGGTTTGTAGCCGGTATGTTTACGCATGTGCGTTATCAAATTGGAACTTTGACTGAAGGCTTTCATGCATACCGTACATTTGTGGGGCTTTTCACCTGCAAAAACAACAAAAATGGGAAAATAATAAAGCAATTTCTACATATATGTATGTATCTATATAAAATCAATAAACTTTTCAAATAATTACAAACAAAAAAAATAAATAAAAAGGAAGGAAGAAAACTGCACAAAACAATGTCAATTAAAATTATTAAAATCATTTTGCAATTGCAATCAACCAAGCATAACCACCTTTTGTTCTCAATTCCCTTTCCTAGTTCACTCATTCACTTATTACATCAGAATTTCCCCCTATTTTTAAAAGTTAAGTAAGTACGAACAAGTAAATAGAAAATCACGCAATTAGTAAAATTAAAATCAGATAAACAGAAATTGCACTTACGAGTACATAGGTTCTAACTAAATGTGATTTAAATATATGCACACTGTATTGCTTTGTGTCACGTGACAACACGTTTTGTAACAGTTGACATATGTACTAGGTATGATGTTGTCATAAGTGCTTGTCAGCTCGACTACGGATTAGGGGAAATATTGGTTATGTGAGGAGGGGGGCTGTAGAGATGTTATGGTAAAATTTATATGAAATTATTTTAAGAAAATTTTCATAACACTGGGAAGAGAAAAGGGAAAAGTTCTTTTTATAAAGTAAGCATAGATCCAGGATAACAGTTACAGAAAGTACAGTTTCATGAAGAATCCTCTGCCACAAACACTGCCACAAAGTCACAGAGAGAACAATATCTAAAATGCAGATGAACCCAGTTAGAGAACGACTTCAAAAAGAATAGCTACTGGAACTGCAGTCAACTGCAAAAAAAAAAAACACAATTTCAGGAAGGATAGCTACATTTGGAAAGTTATATTAGGAAGAAGAGCTCCCGAAAAAACAAAATTGAATAAATATCTTTAGGAAGAACAATTCGAGAATTAATTGTAGCTCCTGAAAAAACTTTTCAAGAAAAGTTGAGCCTAAGAAAACGTGAACATCCCATGAAAAAACAAGGAAGTGTAACTGTTGAATGAAAAATTCCCAAATAAAGATCAATCTCAGGAAGAACATAATATATTTAATATTATAATATTATAATATAATATAATATAATAATATTTAGATTAAAAATTTACAAATTTTTATGTTTAGGAGGAGAAAAGCCTTAGGAAGAGACTCTACTACTACAGAAAGAACCGCTATCGGAGGTATAGTTTCAGGCAGTACAATTACAGGAAAAGCAGTCCTAATACAGCACCATGAAGAACAAAACCAAGAAATACAGAATTAAGAGCATCTAAAAATAAAAAACTGAAAATAAAAACAGCTTCAGAATATGAGATAACTTCAAATTTCCAGAAGTTAAAACTCAGGCAGCCAAATTTTTCTTAAAAATCTCAGAATCATAATGAGATCAGAAAGATTATAAATAGGTACTTTTAAAAGAACAGCTTTAGAAAAAATAGGCACATTACAAAATAAGAGAACGAAAACCAGCTTCTGCAGATTAAAAATATACGAGCAAGTTCAGCTTAAGAATAAATATACGAAGAAAGAATGTCCTCGGAAGATTTGGACCATTGTACTTTAGTCATTGTACTTTCTCATATCCCTCTCCACGATAGGGATATGAGAAAGATTTAGTGGGTAAGTGTAGGGCAACGAGGTCATATATACTGATTGGACCCATAGTTTAACGTGGGATTCCAAACGGCGAACGGTGGCACTTTATTAATACTTGGTGATTATGCCGTTGCCTATCAAGAATTGCACTTGTTAGATTGATTAGATTGAAATAGAGGAAGGTTATAAAGCACCAATTCACTGCGGCCTGAAAAGCCTTATTGTGAAGAGCCCCTTGAATATCCTAAGATACTCTTCCTAGGAGTCGTATTATCCACTTCAACCGTAGCTGGGTATGCAATAGTAAGGTGAGGAAGTCTAAGCCTTGCAAGCTTGTCACAGTGGCACAGAATGTGCTCTGCTGTTTCCTCGACTTCGTCGCAAAATCTACAGAATTCGTTCCGAGTAATTCCCATGTTAGCAAGATGTTTCCTAACTGGGCAGTGTCCAGTGTAAGAAGATCCTGTGACAGCTCGGATTCCGTTTCTGTTTAACACCAAGAGATGTTCTGTTCTTAACTTCGATACAAACTTGACATGACTGATCTTGTCTAATTGTCATTCACTTCATAACGGTAGAAATATAAGATGTGTATGAGAATCGAGATCGAATTTCCACAAACTCTTTTAATAATAAAATTTTAATTTTTAAGGTCGCTTTATAATATTCCTTAAATCCATAGCTTTTAAATTTGAAGCTGATTAGCTTCAGTAAAACAAAATCAATTGAAAATTCAGTTGGAGAATAACTAAAAGTCCAACATCATTAAGAATAATGCCAGTAAAAATAAACTTAAGTAAAGTCGCAGAAACAACAAAGCTTAGTGCAAATACCCCAGGAAAAATAATTCCGCGATAGCCATGATTCCAGAATAGCCATAGAAAAAAAACTAGTTCAAGGACAGTCAAAATGGCTAGTACATCCCTAGTAAACTTAATTTAAAACAGACTAATTGCGAGAGAATAATTGCCTCTCAAAAAAACAAATTTGTAAAAACAAAAAAGTTTTTAGATTCGCTCTTACTATTATTAGCAAACACTGGCTAACTGAGAACTGAGAGAGAGAGAGAGAACTTGAATGAGAAATATACAGAAGGAAGAATATTTGCAAATGCAGTGATAAGCAGGGTCGCCATATTACTTTATTTTTTAATCTAGAAGAAGGTACCAAAATGGTGCTTGTTGAAGAATATGTAATTCTAGGAATAATAAAAAAAGCTTAGCTTAGGCCTCCATGGGCGGTGGTGCCTTTAAAAGAAGAAGAAAGAAGAACAATAAAAAAGAGTCTTAAGTGCCCAAAAGTTTATTTCTTTTTCTAGCAACTTATCATCTCCGAAATGGCAGTTTATACTTGAGGACAGTTGGCAGCCATGCTGATAAGACTTTCAGAATTTGTTTTTCTTTCTCTATCTCTCTCTCCCTTTCTCTTCGCAATGAAATGAAGAGTATTCTTTTAAGCCAAACTTGGAAATTCCAAATCCTCTCCAATTCCAAAGAGTTGTAATTGATAATTGTTTTTCCTAAATCCTCTTGAATGGGATTGGAAAGACTTTAAAAGATAATATTCCATTATGTAATGGCTTGGCCAAATGAGGCGCAGGAAAGTAAACGTAAATTTGACAGGGACGCCATGTTTGTTTTCTGTCATCTTTATGTCATTTTGTTAGTTGAATGTTTGCTATTTATCGCTATGGAGTCGTATTCGATTGAAGACCGCATTAAAGTTACTTGAAAGCAATTACCTATAAATCCAATTGACTTAACCAATACCCACCCGGGTAACCCAAATGTATTTTGTAGTTAAATGCGTCTGGTGCTAAAGCTTACTGTACTGAGAACACACACTTCCATTGATCAAAGAGCTGGCAAATTGGAATATGACATGGAAGATGCCAAACGAGTTGAAACCATCACCAATTCGGGAAGTGAATTGAACATTCTTTGGCTTTGCTGAGAACGTCACTATATCTCAGCTAAAAATATGTAGCTTCGTGCTCTTAATGTCCAGTAGCAAGGAGATGGAGATGTTCAAAAATCGTTTTGCATTCCAATAAAACCAAGAGCGAACTTGATAGGCGATATTTTGTCGCAGTACTCCTTCAAGAGAACAACACTGCGTAGCAAAAGAAAGCAGCTCATCGAGATTTTGGGCGACGAGCTCTTCCTCTAATATTGACCAGATCAAAAACTCAATTGGTACAGATTAGATTTGGATGTGAGCAGGAGGGTTATAAATCTGCCGCATCATTCAGTTCGCTGGACCAAAAAAGGGATAGGAGAAGGGTCCAAGTGGATAAGTGCAGGGTAACGAGGTTGTATACCCTGAATAATAGACCTACAGTTCAACGCCGGTTCCAAGATATTAACAACTGGAAATCGAAAATGTCACTCGGGTAGGCGGAAGGTTTAATTAATTTTTGCTAAGATAGTTTTTTTTATTTAAAGTTAGGCTTTTCTTAGGAAAAGGTGTACAGATTTATTTGGGAAATTATATCGCCATAACTGAGCAATGATATTTAAATATTATATTTAAGATATTCGAAGTTTCGCAAATCGAAATCAACTCACCTGTGTGTATGTATGTATGCTTTTTCATATCCGATTTCTGGTGAAAACGCTTGCCACAATATTGACACGGATATGGTCGCGTATCGCTGTGTATTAGCAAATGTGTTGAAAGTGTCGATGAGCGTTTAAATGATTTTCCACATTGCTTGCACTGAAAGGGGAAATAATAAAAAGTAAGTATTTGAAAGTTCCATAAATACAAGTATAAAAATAAATACGTAAATGATAGAAGTATGTATGATTTGCAGTTTATAATAGAGATCAGAAAAACTTTCCATATTTTTATTTAATCAGCTTAAACTTGACGAAGTGTCAAGCAAACACTACAAAATTAACTATAAAATATAAACGAAATCTCGCATTTCCGTCATTAACTTAATAAATATTTCATTTTACAAATATTTATTAACGCAGAGTAATTTGTAAAAAAAAAGATATTAATAATACGTAATGTAATCTTGTTCTTTACTTTTCTATTCATAAGCTACCATATTGCGACAAAAATATTTTTAAATAAATATATAATATGTATGTATATACCATATTTATACATATATAAGTTAGATGCATACCTAATTAACCCGTTTAGTGTCTTAACAGTAAAACGAAATGATGATGAAATATGAAAAAATTGCAATAAAAAATTAAAATTATGTTAACTATTGCGTTTGTAAACTTTTCTAAAGCTCAAATCGCTCGTTTACTCGCTCGAAGTATACCGAAATGACTGTACCAGTTGCTTCAGTGAAGCCGTGGTTATGTTGCAGTTCGCTGTTCGGTGAACACATCACATTTCTCACACGTGCTCAATCTGGTGGCTATATGGAGCTTGTTGCTGGGATGCTTTTGGTCGAAATACATTTTTTGTTGACCCTTAAGCCACTAAAATCGAAATACGAGGTATTTTGTTTTGAGAATTTTGGTTCTAAGATGAGTTGAGGCTGAAAAACACGAATCCGAAGTCTGTACGTCGAAAAAAATTTACTTGAAAGCGAGAGGTGAGAAATAAGGAAGACCGTCTGCAGACGGTCCTAGTGGCTTAAGGGTTAATACTATTTTGTGCGCAATGGCAACACTATATGGTGTACAATAAAATTTTAAACTATTTTATTAAGACGAAGGAGTGGTCGCTGTGGCGTAGTGGTAATGCGTTGGACTGCTACGCAGAGTGTCCGGGGTTCGAATCTTCACACAGGTAAAATCAAACAAACAAACAAAAAAGTTGAAAAATAATTTTTCTACACGGCAACACCTCTTCGGTAGGCAGGCAATGGCAAACCTACAAGAGTAAAAATTGCTATGAAAAGCTTTTCACTTCGCCGTTCGGATTCGGCATTAAACTGTAGGTCCCTTCCATTCATGTACAAATATAACACGCACAACATGAGTGAATGCGAAAAGCTTGGCCTAGGCCCTCCATGGGCTTTTGTGCTATTAAATGTGAGTAAAGTAAGAAGAGTGAAGTTAATAATTGGCAATGATGGAAGGCCATTTACATCATATCGTGAATACCGTGAATAGGATGTATCAATATATTTTATGGTTTTATAAAGAATGCGGTTTGCATGTTTTCGTACTATTTTACACACATTTTTGTTAATCTTTATGTAAAATAGCTCATTGCCACCCTAAGTGCTCGGCGTGTTTGGTGTACATTTCACCGGCATTTTGTGTTCATTTCACCGGCATTTCGTGTTCGTTGTGAGAGTGAGTAAAATCTCTCTCTTCGTGTTCGGCGGAACAACAATTCCATGGTGTTCGCCGAGCAAAATATGAATATAACCATGACTTTAGGCCATTTTAATCTATTGAGAGGAATCTGTTCTATAATCGATAGCCCACGATGGACCTTTCTTAAATTTGTTTTTCAGTTTATATACCAACTTTAAACGCTTTTAAGTATTATATTTATATTATATTTCATATGTCAAATACAAGAAATTTTGAGCAATATATTAAATTAACTTGAAACACAAAATCAAGTTTTTGCGTTTTTTTGTTCGTCTGATGTTCTCATAGAACATTTAACAGAAAGAAACAGCTACACAAATATAAGTGCACAGTAAACACATTCACGCTAGTCAAATCACATATCACGTATGATAACAAGATTCACGTTCAAGCATACCGTATATTTTTACTCCCGCCTACCAGCTCCCGGTACCGCTGCGGGCAAGTAGGGCAAAGAATTGCTATTTTAATTATAATTTTTTTTTTTTAGTTAAATTATTTCTTAGTAATTAAATACAGCTGAACTAATTTCCAGACTGTAGCATAAAATTTGTTCTCATTTTCAGGTAATCATGCAACTTGAAAATATTATTGGATTAAAAGTAAATATATTGTCAACGACGTTGTCATTTAAATTTCTATGCAAATGATGAACTTATTGTGGAAAAAATCAAAATGTTTAAACAGTTTGTGTATTTCTTGTTGGTTGCTTGCAGTTGTTGCTGCTGTTGCTGCTAATCTGTTGTACAAGAGCACATACGCTGGACTGACATCAGCAACATGTGTCTAAACATTTTGTTTGTTTAGCAGTGTATGTATGCATGTACGAGTATGTATGTTGCAGCAGGCATACAGCAGCCAAGCGCTGGTACGTGTTTAAAATAATATTAACTAGGCACCATTAAACGACAGCTTTACACAAGTGTCTCTGATCTCAGGTTTTGGATTTTCTATTTGAAAGTTTGTTTCTTATGTACACATACTACACAAACTACACATACATACGTAAATGTGTTTTTATGTAGTAATATTCATCCTCCTCGTTTGAATGATGTTAAAATTTATTTGTTAATTTATTTATTTTCTTTTTTTCTTGTTACTCATTTTTTGTTTTGTGTTTTTCTGTTCTTTGTTGACCGATCGATCTGTTGCTATTTTTACCACTTCCATATCGGGCCTGAATCGTCGTTGGAGTCGACCGACGCTCCAAATAACTGTTTGGTTAATTAGTTTCAATTGTTCAATTGCATTCAAGTATTTAAGTAAATTTTGCCAATGTGTAATCAAAATAAATGAAAACGGAAGTACACATATACATACATACATACACATGTATGTACGTACACGTATTGCTATGTATGTATGGATTGGTGAAAGAATATGCTTACACGCGCATTGGCATACACACCTTCGGGGAATACCACGGGGAGATTTTTTCGTGCATATGAGTCAAAAATTTGAGTAAGCAAATTTTTGGAAATTTTTAGTCGAAGTTGGTTCTGTGTAGGTGAAGGCGTAGCTGGAAACCCAATTTAATTCAGGCCAATAAATTGAGAAACTTTAACTTCTGGCATGTAATGGCTTACATTTAAAATTTATCAAATTAATTAATTAATTAATCTCATAATAAAAGTAAATAAAATTAGAAACATTTCTTGCAATTTAGGAAGAGAAATGTGTCTTCTTTCTTCTTTTCTTCTTCTTTGGCTTCAACGGCACAACAGCCCATAAGGCCCTCT
The DNA here is from genome assembly GCA_958295655.1 of Palloptera scutellata. Lineage (NCBI taxonomy): Eukaryota > Metazoa > Arthropoda > Insecta > Diptera > Pallopteridae > Palloptera > Palloptera scutellata. The sequence continues at coordinate 53,783,325 of OY282449.1, forward strand.
ACCGACCTCTATCGACAAAAAGGTCGACAAAAAGGTCGACCTTTTTGTGCGTGAAATTTTTTTTACTCGAAAAAAAGGAACTGCAGATTTTGTGTTTCCACTTTTTATTTAAAAATTTTTTTTTTAATTTTATATTTCAAATTTAAATTTTTTTTTTTAAATATTTCCATATCAAAATTGTCGAAGTTTTTATTTGCTTAAATAAAAAGTTTTTACACGAAAATCTTGGAATTTAAGAATTCCCAGTATTATTCAATGCTATTGCCACATACGAGGGTAGATCAATAAGTACCGTGTTAGGAATGAAACGACAAGTTTTTCACAAATTTTCTTTTCTATTTTTCAACGTAATCTCCTTTTAGTACAATACACTTTTCCCAACGTTTCTGCCATTTCTTTAACCCCTCCAAAAAATACGATTTGTCAAACTCTTTAAAATACGCTTCTGTCTCGTTTGAGCGGATTTTCCCCTAGCCACGTTTTCATCTTGGGGAACAGAAAGAAGTCGCAGAGAGCCAAGTCGGGCGAGTACGGTGGCTGCGGCAGCAATTCGTAGTTCAATTCATGCAATTTGGCCACGACAATTCTGTATCCGCTTGTTGTCCACCGTAAGCAATCGTGGCACCCATCGGGTCGATACCTTTCTCATGCTTAACCTATCATGCACAACATTAATTACCGTTCCGTACGACACTCCTACGGCCTCTGCTACTTCGCGCACTTTCTTTCGACGACTAGCGAGAATTCATTTCACTGAATTCTTGATTTGAGGGATTTGATGACTTGCGGCGTGCGAACTGTACGTGGACGGCCCAACCGGTGGCGGTCTTTAATATCTCCAGTCTCCTCAAACAGTTTTATGCACCGAGTGGGCGGAGCCGTTTGAAAATATCGCCTTTTTTCATTTTACACTTACCATAAAAAGTGCTATAACAGCGATACGGTTCTCATTATCTGAACACTCCATGGTGCAGGCTGACACAATTGTGAATTCCTGTTACAGACTAACGCTATAGAGGTTAGCTTTCATAAGCCATGTGGTAATAGTAGTGAATGTTCAATTCTACTATTGGAATGGGTGTGTTCAATGTTGTAACAGTATTTATGTCCCTACCAAGTACATTACGAAGTTGCCAAATGGGCATGGATTATTTCGGCATACAGGCATGGTTTATTGTGCATAGGCCAGACGAAAAGGTGTTTCTAGTTGATAAAAGCCCAACACGAACTGATGTTCGTGTTAGACTACAAAGCCTCAGTTAGCAAAAATTTGCATGAAAAGCTTTAAATTTCTTTGATTTAATTCGGTATAATTCGGTATAATTCGGCTTAAAACTATGGGTTCTACTCAAAGGGAATCAGTTTGCTGAAAAGATTAACATAACTTTCAAAACCAAATGGAATTGCCCTCAGTGTGATTGATGGCACAAACTAATGAACAGTGCAGTTGATATTGAAATAGAATAAAACAAATTCGGGTCAGAAATTAATGCTCAAATAGGGGTTCGCTATATTGGCCCATATCATTTCATACCGATCGTATGATCATTTGAAAAGAAAAACAAAAGGTAAGTATTAAATACTTGCATCCTTTGTAAACTGAAAACTGACTTCGATGACCACCCACTGTCATTTGTTTTTCTGAATTATTAATATTTTTTCTGAAATAAGCTTGTAACAGATGTAAAAATTTTCTCGGACAATTTGTACAGCTACACACAGTTTTTATAATTAGTTACTGATAAAAAAAAAAATAAGTTATCAATAAAAACGTAAGTAAGTATGTATGCATTTTTGAAAACTGTTACAAAAACATGCCCATTATTGCCATATGTTCTGCTGCTGCTGCTGCAAGATGAAAGCAGCTAAACAAACAAGAAAGAAAGAAAGAAAGAAAGAAAGAAGGAACGAAAGAAGGAATACAGGTAACTCTCGCACGTACAAACACGAATACTGGAGGAGCAGTGAAACCCTTCAAGCATATCAAGTTTCAACTGCTGCGTGACCATATTTATTTAAGTATCAAATTGAAGTATGTGTGAATAAAAAAAGTGTAAGGAAGAATGAACACAGTGACAGACGGACAGGCAGAGGGACAGACGGCATTCAAAATATTTTGATATAAATGCAATATGACACATTGTTTGGGTTTTGCACAACAGTCAAGGTGAGCGGTGCTGTGTACTGTGACCTGAGAGTGAAGGAGCTGGCGTGTGCCTGTGCCTGTGCCTTTAATGTTATTGTTATTTAATAGTAATCGTTATGATCATGAGCCATGAGCATTTGCCAACACCGACTGGGGTGAGGGGATGATGTGAAGTAAGTAGTTAAGTTACAAAACGTTTACATTAAGAACGTCGACTAGTGTTGACGTTTTAAATGATATTCAAATTTAAGTTTTGGAATATTTTTACTATAGGTACTTACATGAAAGAATTTTACTGACCTGATAAGTATGTGCAGGTACATAAGTTTGGCTCAAGCTCAAGCCTGATATTAGGTGAGTTGTCAGTTGTTTGAATAAGGAAAAAAATTGAGCAGAAAGGATTCTTTCTTAAAATATGTACTTTAAGAACAAAAACAAGTAAAGCTTTAAATTTTGTTGAGACTTAAAGAAAAATAAAATACCTAAAACGTGTAGCCGCTTCATATGAAAGAATTGAAAGAATTTTAGATCTTTTATACCTGCACTTTCTGTCTATCTTCTCTCTCTAAGATTGTTCCGTCTCTCGATACACATACCAAACACTCAAACTTGGCTGGAGAGAGGACTATTCTATTTCTGAGAGTAAATAGGATTTCATAACGGAATTTTCGTTTCGTTTCCTTCTCGCTCAATGTACATATTTCTACCATACCTATCACACACCTCTGGTAAAGCAACGAACAAACTGACCACGAAAAACACATTAAATTTCATTAAAAAAACTGAACGATAAGTAGGTAGTGATTGACTTTTTTTTGAATCACAGTTCCATAGAATCTTTTGTTCCGTTACGAATTATAAGAGGTTATCAACAACCAATTACGATTTGTAAAAGGTTAAACAGACCAAGTATGGGGAAAAATACGAATTAGCCAGGGAACCAAATTGAAGGGAATAGAAGCCGCCATTTTGGGTTTTTGTCTTAAATAAATAAAATTTGAATGTAATTTTAGTTTTCTTATGAGAAATTTTAACATTTCTTTGAGAAAAGTTACCAAGGGCCTGTTGTGATTGCTGCCACCTCGAGGGGAAGTATGCATACAGCTTACTTGTAAGGAATTCTTCTTAGGATAATTATCCGCTTTACTGTAAGAGTATAGCGCGGTAATTGCTAAGAAGTAATTTGGTGTTCTCATAAGACTTTCACAGTGACGCTGGATAGCTACACGCTCATTTTCGATATACATATATGTATTTGTGTGTATGGTACTAAGTATGGCAGCAGTAAATATTTGTGTTTATTGACCTGACCCTGTTCGAAATTGACTGTTGTCTATTTTGGGCCGTTATTAAAATGTGTTCGGCATTTTGTTTCCTAATTAAATACCTGCTGCCAGCTAGGGTCTACTGTGTTGATTCCGCCAGGAAATGGTTATAGCTTGCTTGTGAGAAATTTGGCTATTTCTTGACGAGAATTATCTGCTCGATTGTGACATTACTATAGAAAATTTTTTTTCGAATTAGTGACATTGAGTCCTTACTTACTTTACTTTTAATGGCACAACAGCCCATGGAGGGCCTAGGCCGAGCTTTTTCACATTGAGTCCTTATAAAACATTTAAGTGATGCAGTGCCATTTTTTTTCTTTTCGATACATATTCGACTTGTGTAGGGTAAACAATGTAAACCTTGAGATCAAGCGGAGACTAACTCTTGCCAATAGGTGTTACTACGGGCTCAGTAGGCAATTGAGAAGTAGAGCCCTCTCTCCACCGACGAAAATAACGTTCTATAAGTCCCTCATCCTTCCCGTCCTAATGTATGGCGCAGAGACGTGGACATTGACCATCAATGATGAGAGGCTGTTAGGAGCGTTCGAGAGGAAGATACTCCGTAAGATCTACGGTCCAGTATGCGAGGACGACGTGTATCGAATAAGATGGAGCGATGAGCTGTATGAGCTGTACACCGACACTGACATAGTCAAGCGTATAAAACTCAAGCGACTTCGCTGGCTGGGTCATGTTGAGCGAATTGAAGAAAGCGCTCCGAAGGCTAGAAGGGTGTTTTATTCGATCCACGGTGGAGAAACACGCAGAAGAGGACGTCCTAATCTCCGTTGGAAAGACCAGGTGCACGGCAACCTGACTGCACTTGGCCTTATCAACTGGCGCCAGCGCACGCATAGCAGAGGCGACTGGCGAAGCTTTGTAGAGGCGGCCCAGACCGTTCATCGGTTGTAGTGCCAGTTAAGTAAGTAAGTAAGTAGGGTAAACAATTATTTATTCCCCTTGTAGCGATCTGTGTGAAAACCCGGTAGCAATTCGAATTTGGTTCGGATTCCACTTTTCACTTTTTTTAACCGGTTACCGGAAAAAAACAAAAATTTAAAAGGTTAAGATAAATTCCTAACAATTTTACTTTCCAATGACTGACTGGAAGTTCCAATATTTTTGCTATGCACAATTTCACCTCAAAGTTTTTATACGCATTTGAGACCACTTCACATTTTCCCACATTTATGTTGCAGTGTTATTTGATTAACTAATTGCGTGATTTACATCGGCTATTAATTGAAATATAGTGATATAAGAACCAAATATTTACATTACTTTCTTCTACGTTCTTCATTTTTGTACTATGGTAGTAATTTCGATTACCTTGGCAGCGTCAAAACAATAGGAAAACTTCATGTAGGAAGGAAGGAAGGAAGGAAGGGAGAGAGTAAACGGTTAAATATTAAGCAATTAAAAGAACCCGAAAAAAAATTCCCGAAAATATTGACCAATTAACACAAGTACAACTGAAACTAGACTAGTCGTCTAGTACTACCATACATAATATCGCGAGCTGCGTAATATTTGTGTTATTAATTTATCTGAAAGGGTTCTTTATCATTTTCCAATACTCCAACTCGCTACTTCCCCCCCACATACTTTTCTATATTTAATATTAATCAAAAGCTATCAAATTTTGTACCCGAGTGTTCATTCAATCAGCCAGAATTCAGTATCTCTATGGCACGATATTTAACAATTAAACGAATAGTGCAAAAGAGATTTTGACACGGCCGGTGGCGGACGTGGTTGGCTTTTTTCTTTCTTTCTTTCTGTCTATTAACCCCTTTACTTTTTTAGTTTTGTGGAAACAACGATGATTTTTGTGTTGATAAAATAAAAAAAAAAAATTTTATTGAATTATTATTACGAGGACGTACTTTCACTTGTTGTTGTTGTTGTTGTTGTTGTTGTTGTTGTGTTTGTTGTTGTAGTCAGTTTTGGATAGTAAAAGTTCGTACTTAATGTATCGATTGTGTTGGCTGGAGTGTTCGCATTCAATTGAATCGTTTTTGAATTGTTTACTTTTTTATTATTATTATTTTTTTTTTCTTATTCTAATTTAGTTTTAGTATTTTTTGGTTTATGTTATTGCTGCATTGCTTGAGTTTTATGATAATTTTCAATTTACTTAGTGTAATTTGCATGCCGGTGAGTGTGAATCTTGCGTGTCTTCACTAATTCCATAATATCCTTTCTCAAATGGGGTCAATTTTATATTGATAGCATTCAGTTTTAGTGAGTTTAATTCCTTCAGTAACGAAAGAATTGGTAATTATTACTCATAATTATAATTATGATTAGTTGTTTTGGTTCGGCGTAATATTTGAAAATATTTAATATTTTGTGAAAGGTTTGAGAGCTAGGATTGCTTTGGCCATGAAATGAGAGAAAATGTCTAAAATTGGTGAAAGAACATTCAAAAACATTAGACATCAAGCAATTGGAAGAAGGACCTCTGGTCGAAATCTGAAAAACGCGACTCAAGATGGCGGGTATATGTTTGTAAGGCTTTCAGGAGTGTTTTATGCCTTCGGTTAAGCATCACAGTGAATCGGTTATGATTTGCAATTGTATTGGTGATCTTTCTAGTGCAGTAAAAATGGAAGGAGGCTATTGAAATACTATATTGGAGCAATTGCTGTACTTTCTGGAACGAGCATAAGGATTTTGGATTAAGGATTTGTTCTCCAACACGATAATTTTACGAAACATAAATCTGTATTTAAGGTTTAAAACATGGATTGACTTCAGCAGTCGAATAACTTTATTCCGGATCAAATGTCCTGTTTGAATACCCCGCATCAAAAATACAACTATGCTAGAATACTGTGATTTCAGCTCAAAGGTTTCCTATCGCATTCTAGGTAAAAAAGAAATTGGAGTTGAAAAGGTTAAGAACTAATCAAATTAGCAAAATAATGCAAGAACATTCGACTTGTGGTCTTTCAAAGTTCAGAAAATTTAATACTTCCAATAAATATAGATAAGAAGTCAGTTCTACACTGTGTCCAATAAGTTCCTGGACATGGAAAAACATCTTTTTATTCTTGTTTTAATGGCACAACAGCCCATTGGAGGGCCTCTCGCATCCTCTCATGTTGTGATTTGCAATTGTATTGATGGCGTTATTAAGAAGAACTGTGGTATTAAAAGAACCCTCTTACTTTTTGAAATAAAAAATAATTTTTTTTTAGGTAAAAATACTATATTGGAGATTCATCTATATTACTTTACTTTTGATGGCACAACAGCCCATGGAGGGCCTAGGCCGAGCTTTTCGCATCCACTCATGTTGTGCGTGTTATATTTGTACATGAATGGAAGGGACCTACAGTTTAAAGCCGAATCCGAACGGCGAAGGAAAAGCTTTTCATAGCAATTTTTACTCTTGTAGGTTTGCCATTGCCTGACAAGAGGTGGTGCCGTGTAGAAAAATTATTTTTTTTACTTTTTTTTTTTTTTTGATTTTGCCTGTGCCGAGATTCGAACCCCGGACACTCTGCGTAGCAGTCCAACGCACTACCACTACGCCACAGCGACCACTATTCATCTATATTTCGAAGATTAATTCCATTAAAAGGTTTCAGAAAGTACTACCTCCTTGGAAGCCTTAAGTAGTGAAAATTATCTTTCGATATAATCTCTAGCAGCCACTCAGGCTGTGCTTGACATCTTTGTACATGAATGGAAGAGACCTATAGTTTTATACCGAATCTGAACGGCCAAGTGAAAATCTTTTAATACTCTTGTAGGTTTACTATTGCCTGCCAAGATATGGTGCCGCTTAGCCTTCGCTATTTCATCCCAAACCTTTTAGGACTATTTTCTAAAATAAGGCAAAACTCAAACCTTTATATTCTTAAGTTTCTTCAACATGAATTTCCATACAAAGTAATCCAGGAATTCAAATTCGGGGAGCTGGGAGGCCAAAAAACAACAAGAAGAAAGATAAGAAGAGCAGCTACAGCGAGGCATCTTACTCCACAAACAAGCAGCGACCCATGATGTCATCACTGGAACCAAATTCTGATTGTACGGGACAAAGAGATGGTCATGGAATGTGATGGAGCGACAACAGCTTACACTTTATCATTTTGAAGGCTTTGGGGGAAAAACTTCTAATCTCATCCAACTCAATATACTAGATACTACATATAATATTTATTAATCGAAAAAGCACCATAGGTATGTATTTAGGGCTGATGTAATATCCTTATGCATAAATATTTCCAGCATAATGATTAAGCACCACTGACTTCCTTGACCCAATGATCATAACTATGAAAGAATAACAGCGTACATCCTTTTCTCCTTAATATGCTCTTCAAAATATGGCATGAATTTCTTACCTGAAAATTGCGGGTACCCCGTTTCTCTTCACTGCCGCTGCCGCTGCCGCCACCGCCGCATTCACGATACGAGCGAACATCTGTGCAGCTAATGATAGCCGTTGAATCAGGATGCTGATGTTGTTGCTGTGGCGAAGCATATTGTTGCAACTGCTGATGTTGATGCTGCGATGACGGCGATTGAAGTTGTATTTGATTTTGATGGTGAGGGTGTTGCTGCTGCTGCTGATGCTGATGATAATGCCGACGTTGATGATGTATTGTAAATGATCTATCATCATCCTCGTGCTTATTCGCATTGCTGCAATCGTCGTCATCGAAAACGGTAATGCTGCTGCTGTTGCTTACATTTTTACTCAACATATTTTCATTGTTATTCTGCACAAAGATATCGGCACGTTTTTGACGCAGTGACTCCAGTTCACGCTGCGTTGTCCCTTTGAGATGCTGCGTTAATATCTCGAAATTGTTGCTGGCCAAGCCGGCCATGAAGGCGTTACGATGTGCATATAATTGTTGTTGCGCCGCTTCTAAATCCAATTCAGGTTTAATATCCGCTACTGATGACGAGGATGATGCGGCCGCCGCCGCCGCTGCCACCGCCGCCGCCGATGAAGCGACTATACGTGCCGCAATTGCCGAATGTGATTGCGTGTGTGAGGAGAGTGGAGATTGCAGTGCTGACACTGAGCAACCGCCGACGCCGCTGCTGCTGTTGCTGTTGCTCGCACCGCCGCTGTGACCGCGCGGATAACTTGCACGGCGCTCATATTTGAACTTGCGCACAATCGGATCGATGGCGTAACTTTGATTCTTGTACAGCTCTTCGTCCTCGCGCTCCTGCTCCTCGGCGGCAGCAGCTGCTGCTGTTCCTCGTCCTATTGCCTTTTCGCACATGCTCGCCGGCGACCATATGATCGAAACATGTGATCTTCGTTTACTGCGTTGTAGTTGCTGTTGCTGCGATTCACTATCTGAAGATTCATGCGCAGGGGATGACGACGCTGTCATGTTGGCGCTACGCCGCAATGACGATGATGGTGGCGGTGGTGGTGGTGGTGGTGGTGATGTGCTTCTTGTTATTGTATATTGTTCTTCGCTGCTCTCTTCCGTTTCCGGGCTGCTGTTGCTGCTGTTGCTGCTGCTGCTGCCGCCGCCGTTGATGCTCATTTTAATTTCCGATTTTTTTGCGAACGTGGTCGATGAACGTTTGATGGATAAATTCAATGGCATTTCTTCGCTGCTCGTTGAACAATCCTGCAAGGTGTGTATTTGTGTTTGTGTGTGATGCTCCTCTTTTTCCGGTGTCAGCGTGTAGTCGCGACTGTTAATGAATGATGCCGGTGATTTTGGTGTTGTTGGTGTGGTGGGCGTGCCCAATGCCGATGCCGAAGAAAGCAGAAATTGTGGCCACAGCAGCGCACTTGAGTAGAGTAGTGGATTGTAGAGGAAGGGAAGATCTGTGTGTGTGTGTGGAAAAAGAAAGAAGAATTCAAAAATGATTTAAAAATGATTCAAATAAATATTAATTTTGCAATACATAATTTACCATAAAAATCCATAAAAGGCCTCGATCAGATTTTTTCATTTTTTTTAATTTTTTACTCGATTAGAAGGAGTGGATGATTTAATTTCATTTTCTTAAGAAATTTCTATTCTTTGTATGAGGTTTACTACTAAATATTATATACGAGTATATCATCCAACAGGATGTTTTGATGTTTCAGATTTTTGCCTGATCGCAGAATTTACACTGATCTTACACTGAATTTACACTGACGCTTCAGAGTTAAACATTATCATAGAAATGATATGAGTAAATTATAAATGAATACAAAAAAATGACAACAAAAATATTTGAAACAAAAGTTTGCATTTTTAAATAAAAATAATAATATGAATATTTGATATTTGTTTGTATTCGGTTCTTAAAAACATGAGGTGTTGAAGATTTCTAAATCAGTTTTAATCAACAGTACCATATATCGAATCTTTTGAAAGCCTTTTCTGATATTAGTACCTGAAACCACCCCTTTTTCCCCCCGACTCCCCAAGTGTTTTTAATGGTGGGTTTCTTTAGGATGATATGAACTGGACAAATTTCAGTAAGCGACAGACTGCTATCTTTTTCCTTCAACAAATTCTAATAGTTCAAAGTATGTATAAATGGAATTGGTGAGTCTAAAGGAACATTACTTAAGCTCTTTAAGGTTTTAGATCCCTGAAAGGAACTAAAAAAGTTTGAGTGTTTTAAAACTCTTCCATGCCAGCTATTTCTTTTTTAGATATTTCTCTTTTTGTGTTGTCTTTTAATTTTACTCTCCTCTGTTTCCATCCTCTCTTTTTTCCACCTTCGCTCTTCTCCTGACCCTCTCCCTTCTGTCGCAACAGTACAACTCACTGAGTGTTGTACTCAAGGCCCACCGCAAAATTGTATCTAATCTAAAGCTTTTTTAAGTAAAGATCTGTAAAGAAGAACATTATTTTCTTGGATGATTTTTAAGTTTCTAATTTCATCCCGATTGTGTTAGAAATTGAGTGAAAAAATTTGTCAGCTGAAAATAAAATAAACATTTGTTTTCGAATTTTGAACTGCTAGACTTTATCTTAAATATTTGAGATAGAAAATATTTTACGCCTAGATTAGCGAGCCCCCCTCTGAGAACAGCATCGGTTTATATAAAGGGTGCTTTTTTTAGAAGTGTGGTTTTCAGTCTGGCAATACTTTTTTAGGAGTTGGTCTTTTTGACAGCTATGACTTGATTTATGCTCAGTTTGGTTTGCCATTTCATAATGAATAGACTTACTCCTGAACAACGTTTGCAAATCGTGCAAATTTATTACCAAAATAATGGTTCGGTTCGCACGACACATCGCGCGCTGCATCCAATATTCGGTCGACATAATCGCCCAGCAGCGTCGGTAATTTGAGAAACCATAGATCAGTTTCGGCTCATGTTTACTCTAGTGGATAAAGCGCATCCTCAGAGACGCCATACATTTCACACCGAAGACGCTATTGCTGCTGTGGAGCAGAGTACCGAAGAAGACCCGAATGAGTCCATCCGCCATCGTGCGCAACAATTGGAGCTGTGCCCATTCACTTTATGGAAGATTTTGCGGAAGAATCTTGGTTTGCGATCTTACAAAATCCAACTCGTGCCAGAATTGAAGCCGAACGACCATCAAGCGCGTCGCACGTCGGTGAATGCACCCAAAACGAGTTGGCCACCGATCCAGATTTTCACAAGAATATTTTGTTCAGCGATGAAGCTCACTTTTGGTTGAATGGGTACGTTAATAAGCAAAATTTGTCGTATTTGGAGTGATCATAATCCATTGGTCCATATTTCTTCAAAGATGAAGCCGGTAATAATGTTACAGTCAATGGGGAACGCTATAGAGCCATGATTTTTAACTTTTTCGTGTCTGAATTGTGAATTGGAGGATGTTGATGTGGACGACCTTTGGTTCCAACAAGACGGCGCTACATGCCATACAGCCAACGAAGCAATCAATTTATTGAAGGAAACTTTTGGTGAGCGCATTATCTCGCGTCGTGGGCCTCCAAGATCGTGCGATTTAACACCGCTGGACTATTTTTTGTGGGGTTATGTGAAGTCGCTTGTCTACGCAGATAAGCCCGAGACGATTGACGCCTTGAAAGAGAATATTCGGCGCGTTAATACTGACATACGGCCCCAATTGCTGAATTGCTGCAAAAAGTGGTCGAAAATTGGGCCTCTCGGCTGGAATTTATTCGAACCAGCCGCGGCGGCCACTTGCCCGAAATCGTTTTTAAAACATAATAGCAAATCCTTATCTTTATAATAAAGCTAAATTCTTGGCCATAACATTAAATTATATACGTTTTATTTCTTCTTGAAAACCACACTTCTAAAAAAAAACATCCGTTGTAAGCGGACTTAGTCCGGACTCTTCCAGGCTGAAAAGGGCTGAGTTTCAGCACTTTCGAACTTTTATGTACTTACAATACAAATCAAGACTGACTTTGAGAATCTGATCAGTTAAATTTCTTAATGCCGCATTTATTTCGCATCTACGACTACGGGTAAGTTTTAATAGTTTTTATGATTTCAAGAATCAACTTATATCAAAGTTTTTGAAACTGTTGGGAACTTTATCGACATTTGGTTCAACTCACTGGGCACGACTGTGAACTCAACTTACATATGTGTGCATACTTTAATTCCATTTTAAGTAATAAGTAATTGAGTTGATAGATATTAAAACTGCTAGTCGTGAAAACTCAGCAATTTAAATGTTTTTTGATGAAAAAGTCAAGAAATAAGCATTATGGACTATATATGTTTTTTGTTAATTGGCCATAACTTTGATTCGGCAATTAATATTTTTTAAATTATCCGATAATAGTTATGAAAAACTTCAAATTGTTTTTAAGTTGCTCATAAATAATATTTATTTTAGAAATTATATTTTTAAAGTTACCCGATTAGAGTTATGAGCAATTTAAATCTTTTTAAGTTGTCTGTAACTTTTATAACGCTACTTATACTCATATGCTTTTTAAGGAGCTTAGTAGATGTTAACTGTATAACATATCCCGTACATTTTTCAATATTTCTGAAAAAGATATTAAATTACCTTCAACTTTTTGAAGTTTACTTCTTTAGAATCGTTTTTATATATACAAAAGGGTAAAAGATGATAGTGGCAAAACGGAAATTGTCACGAAAATGAAGGTCAGCGCCCTCTATGAATCAAGAAAAATGAGGACGCACATAATTGATGGGCAGCACATATATGTAGATCCACTAAGTATGCGTTCTCTATCAATCGATAAAAGCGCCCTCTAACCCTCTATCAATCGATGATACGCTGATTCGCGTATGATTCATACTCGATTGATAGAGGGCGCTGCCAATCAGTTTCTAGTAAAATGTGACATTTCAAACAAAAATCGTTACAAATTCGTAGAGCTGAAAGAATGAGCGAGATTAAAATGAGGGGGAAAGAAATCAACACGAGGCACAAACAAATGGCGATAGTGTTACAATGTAATATAATCTCCAGCAAAAACTGCGGCTGAGAGACAGCGCGCATATATGCTTCCTAAATGGAGGCCCAACAAAATTCAGATGAAACCCAAAAAACAGCTCCGAGAGATCGCGAGAGTGCAGTCTACGCCAGCAACTTGAGGCACAAACGAATGCGAATTTCATTGAAAAACAACTCGCAAAAAGCAATGCGGAGAGACAGCATGAATGGCAAATGAGTTCATTAGAGCCAATAATTGCATAAACACTTATCTCAACTTCAGATTATAAAGCACCAGGCAGTCATTGGGGTTGCCGAATTCCCAGCTTCTTAACGAAAGAGAAGGGCAGAAAATTTAAGTACTTGAAAATTTGCCTGAAAATATTTCCTCCTTGGAAAGCAAACAACTCGCATCAGCACAACAAAACATAGACGGGATTTGTTAAGTCTCTAGTCAACCTCATAACATCCGCGAGTTCTCAAATATGCAATATTCTCAAACCTGAATATTTTGATGATGGTCATTATTATAATGATGATAATAATGATGATAACGGTAAGATTATACAAATTATAATGATGTAGCAAATAAATACGCATGCTTTGAGTATGAATATTTTGTTGGAGATGATGATTTTGCAGAGGGCGTTGAATGCATTGGAAATGTAAACGATCAAAATGAAGTTAATCCTGATATAGCACACCTGGAATCAGAGAACTACACCGAGGCTTATCGTTAGCATAAATTAGCATATGGTTAAAAATTCCTTCATCCACGCTTGTAATGTCTGCGATAGACTCTGGTTTTTAGAAGAATACTAAACTAACCTGAAAACCCAAAATGTAAACTTTCTGCTGAAGTAAACTTCTGTAGGGAGTCCAACTGGCGCACAGATTTTATATTATTTTTTTTTTTATATATCTCTGTTTTACAATTACAGTTTTCTCCCTACTACTAAAATTAATTAGGTGCTTTAAATGGGCAACTTAAAATATATAAGTTGTGAAATAAAAGCTATAAGAAAGTTTAGAAAATAAAAATCGTCCATGATACTCTTATCTGATAACTAATATTCTTTAAATTTGGGAAATTTTTCCAATCGGGTAATTTTCCATAACTCTCATTTTCGGTCTCTGCGAAAATTTTCCAAAACTTTTGAAGTGAGAAAAAGACAAGAACATGAATTTGGCAAAAATGTAAGGAGTGAGATCGAAAAAATCGGATAACTTTAAATTGTCCAAGCATTGAAATCCCTTATGCAAATAAAAACATGTAAACAGTTTTGAAAAGAAAATTTAATTTCTTATAAAATCAATAGATCAATAAAACTAATGTGTTTGTCGTTTTTTACAGAATTCGGACAGCTTTTCCGGTATGCCTGCCATTAGCGCCTTTTCTGTCATTTCTGAGACTCTCTTGGCGGCAGCATTCCACTTATTTATAGAATCTTCCATGGATTTAGCTTCTTTGTTTGTTACCTTTAATGTTCTTTTCACTAGAGCCCAATAACTCTCGATAGGCCGAAGTTCTGGGCAATTTTGTGGGTTGGCGATTTCTGGTTTGATTGAAGTTTTGGTCTTCGAACCATTTAAGGGTTACTAGAGGCTAGATCAGGCCAAAAGAAAGTAGATACATTGTGCTTTCTAATGATGGGCTTTCTATGATGGTGGCTTTGATCTTTGCACCGACTCAAATAAGTTCGAAACTTTCAAATCAATATTTAATCCATTTTACTTATAATGAGAAATTTTCACATTTTACAAGATTTCTTGAAATACTTTCTGGCCTCAAAGAAAAATTCAGCGAATTACAATATATCGAAAATAAGTCCTTGTCCTTAATCATCTATGGTAAATATCTACACAGGCCTGTGCTAACTATTCATAGCAATATGATTGAACCCTGGTTGACCTTCTCGAGTTCTGATCTTTTAATTTACAGAAAGAATATAACTACATATGGTACAAATTGAAGTTTCAGTGATCAGTGAAACTTAAAATACCAGGAAGTTTAGAAGGTACCTCTGCTAACTAACATATTATTTAAAAGCGATCATTGAAAACTTTCTTGTATAAGAAATATTAAAAAAAAAATCTGAAACTTTTTGCTTTCATTTCAAGCTATGGTAAGAATCTATTGGTAATCCAGATTCAACGAATTGTATATGAATTGATGAGATTATATTGAACAAACCATAAGTGAATCCAAAAATGGCAAGAATCATAAACTAAATTGTTTTTCAGTCCAACACTAAACGAGTGCGTTTCATTTTTAAGTATTGGGTCATATAAAATGTATACGAGGTTGGTACCCACACTCTGTCATCATGTGGTTGATGTTTAGTGCCTCCGTTATCTCCTGGCCGGTTGCGTGTCGATCCTGCTTTCCCAGTTGCATAATTTCATCGGTTTTTTCAGTGACTTTCAGTGCATCTTTGGTATCGAAATTTCTGGAAAGGAATCGAGTAAACCACTGCTGCAGCGGTTTTACCTTTTCTATAGTAATAAAGCATCACCTAGCGTATTTCTTCAGATATTTCACTCATTTCACATCAAATCAATGTAACTTTTTACACTAGCAATGAATTACTTACACAACTGTCTGCACAAAAGAAATGCCACCTGAACTGTACCACCTTTCAAACATGTATTCGTTGGACATAAACGGACTAGAGTGTTGCCAGATTTGTGAGTACCAACATGACCCAACATATAGAAACTTATCAGGTGGCCACTTAGCTTAAGGAGTATTATTTAAAGAGCTGAACAATTTTGTTTTTCACAAAAACTTTTGATAGAACTAGACTGTTACGTTTTAATGAAAGAATACATAGAAATATTTCTCGATTTCTATTTTTGTCATATTGTGAAAAGTGATCTCAAAAGCGTGAGTGAAGTACGATTGGCAACTCAATTTAATTGATCAACAACGATGAGCTTCTGTTGTATTTACCATACTTAAAAACATCGGCCAAAAACTTCTTGTAGTTCCATTGACTTTTATTGGTTTTTATCAAAACTGCCATAATTGAAATTGAAAAAATTTAAAGATAATTCAGCTTTTTTGGTAATATTTAGTTTCATATGGAAATTTTCAACATCATACATACCAAGAGCAAATGCTGATGATAAATACATTTTTGCTGGCCTTAGGAATTCAAAATCTAACCTCGTATACATGACAGTAGCCAAGCGGACGCTCGCGAGTGATTAGATTCCCTAAATAATGTTGGACTTGCGGAAAAAAATTATATCCTCTAGAAGTCTGGTTGTGCCTGCGGCCTTGCTCGTAGATATAAAAATCGATTTGTAGATAAGAATAGAGAATTCTTTCTTAACAACGAATCAAATGATATCAAAGTCAAAATCAAACAGATCATGTTAAGTTGTCCACTCAGTAAATGATCACGGGTTGATTGGGGGGGGGTGTGTACCTAAAAAGATCTGCTGAGTCTAAAAACCCTACCAAGTTCAAATAGAGCTCCTCCAATGATCGAAAGCTTACCTCTAGTGTTAAGTTTTTGTGCTGCTGCCGAAGCGATGACCGTATTAAAGGCTGAAGCGCGTTGTATCCAATTTTTTGAGTTAGTTATATTCATATCCAATGCGGCGGGATTGGCGAATGCAGCCAATTGCGTTGGCTGCGAATGTGGCGAGGGTGGAGGTGATAAATGATTCATTATTATTTGATTTCAAAAACAAAACAAAAATAAAACACAACAATTTTTAATAGACTATAACTTTTTGGAATTGGAGCACATTGAATTCTAATCCTTTTTCATTGATTTGATGCGTGTATCTCTTTAACTATGTGGGATTGTCTTGTTGGATGCAGTTAATAATTAGAAACACTTTAATATTTTATTA
Source organism: Palloptera scutellata (assembly GCA_958295655.1). Classification (NCBI taxonomy): domain Eukaryota; kingdom Metazoa; phylum Arthropoda; class Insecta; order Diptera; family Pallopteridae; genus Palloptera; species Palloptera scutellata. The sequence goes on from OY282449.1 coordinate 53,800,046, forward strand.
AATTTTTCTCATAAATTTATTAAATATTTTTCACTTTATTTTTTGTTACTAATTTTGTGAATGAAATTTCCTTTTTATTTTTGGTTTTTGTTGTTGTTGGAAACGTTATTTTTTCAAGCCGAGTTTTTGCGCTCTCTTAACTCTTAACTTAACTGAAATGCACACAATGTCGCTTTGGTAGCTAAACAATGATCGCTCAAACGAAAAACACGTCCGTGTTGTTCGGTGCTTGGCACCTGACTGAATCTTTTGCCGATAACTTCGTTCTAAAAGAGTCCGGTCGCTGTTCAGCTCGGCTCAACTCAGCTCGGCACAACTTGGCTCAGTTCAGCTCTGCACCGTTTCATTGTTTAGTTTGTTTTTTTCTTCTGTTTTTGTTTGGCCCAATTGTTGTTGTTGTTAACTAAACCAGAGCCAAAATGTAAAACGAATCAGAACTGTTGGCTCAAAAACGGTTTAGTTACCTCGGCTCTGGCTTCTGGCGTTTGCTACCACGACCATCACTAAACTACCACCACCACACAACGCCACTTCAGCATGTTGTTGTTGTTATCAATATTGTTGTTTTTCGTAGTGTTGCTGCTGCCTTATGTTATCAACATCGTTCATTGTCGGTACATTGCCATCGTCGTCCATCGTCGTCGTATCCCGAATGAACCGTTTCTCATGAGTACGTGTGTGTGTGTGTGTGTGAGTATTTATTTCTCTTTGATATTTTCACCTTTTCCTGCTTTTTGTTTTTGTTATTCTTGCTCATTTTGTTGATTCAAAAGTCCTTAGCACAAGGGTCAAAACTCACAGTTATACGCGCATGTAGTATATCAGTTACTTTTCTCAATTGTTGTTGCCTTTGTATGTGTGCGTGTGTGCGTTGATTGTTGCTCTATTATTGTTGTTGTTGGCAGCACGCGTTCCCTACTAATTGGTATTAAGTTTGGCGGGCGTTTAATGTTGCTGTTGTTGCTCATTCGTTTTTGTTGTTGTTGTTATTATGATTGTTGTTGTTTTTGTTAGTATTGCTCTCTGCTGCTGCCATTATTGCTCTGTAATGCACAACTGACACTTTTGCTGCCGCTGTTTTTGTTCCGATTTCGTTTCTCTCGCGTGTTTGCGTGTGTGCGTGTGTGTTTCCTTGTTTTTTGTGTTGCTATGTATTTGTTTGGTTTTGTTGTTGTTACATTGCGCCTGCGTAGCGCTCGTTCATAGCCAAAATTGAGCAGCGAGTGCGGCAACGCAGGATCAGAAACACATTCATTCCGTACATAATCGTTGTAATTGTTATTGTTATTGCTGTTGTTATTGTTATTGTTTTTGTAAAATAATTTTTCCGTAGTTTTACTTTTCATTGGTAGTAAGTAGCATGTGGCGAGATTGCAATAAATAGTAATTTTCAAGTATATGTGTGTGTGTATGTATAGGTATGTATGCATTAATAACGGCCACTTCACTTTCGATCTTGTATTCCATATTGGAGTTAAGGAAATTTGTAATCTGCGAGCAATAAAATAGAAAATGAGAAATTTTTTTATTCTGATATTTACTTTCTAAAAGTCATTAATTTCTAATGTTTTATACTCATTCTCAGGTTTCCCCTAAATCACCCTGAATCACACGATCACAAGTTATGGCATACACAGGACAATTAGTTATACTGGTGATAGTTCCCGAATTACATTTTTCTTTTACTTTCTGCGTGTTTTTTAATTTACTATTTTAACAAACTATGTAAGAAACATATTTCAAACTTTAATTTGGAGCTTAGGCTTATTAGATATTTACTTTACTTTGAATGGCACAACAGCCCATGGAGGGCCTGGGCCGAGCTTTTCGCTCGATATTAGATATTTTTTAGATATTACTTTTTTTATATATAGAAAAGGTCTTCAAAGAGTTTTCTACAGACTCAAAAACCCCTTATAGGCTTCCTGAAAACATTACCCCATATTCCATAGTACATTCAATTTGTGAATTTGTGATTATTTAAATGATCACTTATGTACTTATATATAAAATGAATTTCTGCCCTTAAAGATAACGTGTCCAACTCTCTGTGATGATCTTTTAGGTTTTGATCAAATAAGTGATGTCAGAGGTTTAAATATACAGGCAATATACAGGGGTACTGCACCGTTTCCAAAAATGCTTGAAATTCAGGTCATGTCTAGATATATCCTAATCTTAAAGATAAAGGGTGTTTTTTTTAGAAGTGTGGTTTTCATATCTGGCAATACTTTTTTCGGAGTTAGTCTTTTTGAAAGTTGTCACTTGATTTATGCTCAGTTCGGTTTGCCATTTCATAATGAATAGACTTACTCGTGAACAACGTTTGCAAATCGTGCAAATTTGTTACCAAAATAATGGTTCGATTCGCGCGACGCAGCGACGAACTTCACTTTTGGTTGAATGGGTACGTTAATAAGCAAAATTGTCGCATTTGGGGTGATCATGAATGTGGATGTGAAGAAGGCTGAGAACCTGACCTACGAGTGCAGGACAGTTCCTCAAGCACTCAGACTATGTAGCCCATTGTACTTAAGTGATCATAATCGAAAAGCCATTGTTGAGACGCCATTACATCCTCAAAAAGTCACTGTTTGGTGTGCTCTTTGGGCAGAGGGAATCATTGGTCCATATTTCTTCAAAGATGAAACCGGTCATAATGTTACAGTCAATGGGGAACACTATAGTACCATGATTAATGACTTTTTCTTGCCTGAACTGTGAATTGGAGGATGTTGATGTGGACGATGTTTGGTTCCAACAAGACGGCGCTACATGCGCCATACACATACAGCCATACAGCCAAGTGGCGTGGCCTCCAAGATCGTGCGATTTAACACCGCTGGATTATTTTTTGTGGGGTTATGTGAAGTCGCTTGTCTACGCAGATAAGCCCGAGACGATTGAAGCCTTGAAAGAGAATATTCGGCGCGTTATTACTGACATACGGCCCCAATTGCTGAATTGCTACAAAAAGTGGTCGAAAATTGGGCCTTTTGGCTGGAATTTATTCGAAAAAGCCGCGGCGGCCACTTGCCCGAAATCGAAATCCTTATCTTTATAATAATGCTAAATTCTTGGCCATAACATTAAATTATATGTGTTTTATTTCTTCTTGAAAACCACACTTCTAAAAAAAAAACCCTGTATATTATAATGGTTTACAGTCTAGTTTTCGATAAGCTTTTAGGTTTAAGGTTTCATTGAGTGAATATTTAACGGCCTTTGGATTTATAATATGTTGATGAATTTTTAATCAGCTCCAGGCCAAAGACAGTCCAAAGACCAGTCAAAAATCATGATAGATCTTAAATAGATAGATGAATTTTTTATAAATCTTGGCATAGAGTTCATTAAAAATTCTTTCTTCGTCGTTTAATAACACAAACAGCCTATGGAGGACCCAGGACGAGCTTTTCGCAACATTAAAAATTCATCTATGTGTTTAAGGTTTCATGATTTTTGATTTGTTTTGGACTTACTTTCGGTGTAAATTTCAGTCTGTTTTAGGGTCAACATTTCCTGTGAATTTCGTTCTGAATTTTGATCTGAATGTTGCTTAACTTTTAGTTTGATTTTTGACCTGAGATTTTAGTTATTTTTTGTTGTGACTTTTTTTTATAGCTTTTATCTAATTTTTTGTTTGGATTTTGTCTTGATTTTTAGATTTTAAAGTGTATGATATTAGACTGGGTTTTATTAAAATTTTTGGTTTGGATCTAAATGTTGGTTTGCTTTTGGGTTAAGATTTACACTTAATTTTGATTTGGTTATTGGTCTGCTTTTGATCTGAGACTTTGTGAGACTGTTGGTCGCAATTTTAAACTGAGTGTTTTTAATTTTTTTTACTTTTAGTCAAAATTTAAGTCTGCGATTTGATCTAATTGTTGATATGTGGTTTCTAGCCTCAGAGTTGGACTGACACTAGACTGTGTTTTGGTCTGAATTTTGGTTTGGCGAATTTAGTGGAAATGGGAATGTCGATGCTACGGCTAGACATGATTCTTACCTGGATATATCTTTTGTTGGAACAAGTTCGTGGCCCAGAGCCACGTCGAGTTTTTTTTTTATTTTTTTGATTTTTAGCCTGAGACATTATCTAATTTTTGATATAAATATTCGACTTAGTGCTGATCTGAATTTTAGTCTGAGTATTGTAATACTGGTCGCTGTGGCGTAGTGGTAATGCGGTTGGACTGCTACGCAGAGTGTCCGGGGTTCAAATCTCGGCACAGGCAAAATCAAAAAGTAGAACAAATAATTATTCTAAACGGCACCACCTCTTGGCAGGCAATGGCAAACCTACAAGAGTAAAAATTGCCTATGAAAAGCTTTTCACTTCGCCGTTCGGATTCGGCATTAAACTGTAGGTCTCTTCCATTCATGTACAAATATAACACGCACAACATGAATGGATGCGAAAAGCTCGGCCTAGGCCCTCCATGGGCTGTTGTGCCATTAAAAGTAAAGTAAAGTAAAGTAAGTAAGTATTGTAATACTATTACATATACTGTTGTAGAGAAGGAATTTTCTTTGCTGGAGTTTTCTCACCTGCATAGATCTATAGAATATTTGGCGTTTGCCATACTCAACTATTCCCGGCAGAAGTGCTCGCTATACAACAAGCCAGTAGCGTTATCACGGATAATGTTGTAGAAAGAGTGAAAATAGTACCAATTCTTTCTTCGCAGACAATCTGCGATCAAAGCCAGGATCTTAAAAGTCCGAACTTGTAGTGTCTTAGACTTGTGCAAGAGTAAATTTGCCAAACTGGGACAACAAATGAATTTAACAGCAAGTTGTAATGGGAATATCGATACTCTGGTTAGACGTGATTCTTACCTGGACATATCTTTTGTCGGAACACATTTAGTCTAGGCCACGCCCAGAACAATGTAGCCTCAATATAACCTATCCAAAACTAAAACATTTTATGTTTTTCCAGGGTGGAAATCACACAAGAAGACCAGCTCGAGACCGAATGTTCCACATAATGATTTCAGCCGACTCTCAGTCACTCTCTCATGTGTGACTGCCCGGCTATAGCACGATTTACTAGAGACTTAAAATAGTTGGCAAACCATTCTTCTTTGAACTGATCGTAGTAGATTGATCTGAATTGAGTTTCGATAGGCTTTACCATAATCTGATTGTTTGCTTGAGAGTTTCACTGAAATTTGGCCTTCTTTTGGTCTTACTTTTGATCCAAATTTTAATTAGCTTTTGATCTGAGATTTGATGTGATTTTTGTCTATGTTTTGGTCATAATTTTAGTCCGCCTTTTAATTGACTTTTGCTCTGAATGTGTGCCTAGCATCGAATCCAGCCACCGTTCGCAGCAGTTCAGCATATACCACGGCACTATCGCGATGGGTTAGCTTCTCTGTATAAAATAATTATCTGTGCTACTTTCACTGAATTATAAGTATATGAACATTAAATTCTTGCATTTTGAATAATCTAAAACCTTAAGTTAGTTAATAGAAAGTAACGGAATTTTATGGAACATTCAAGATCTATTTCATACTTAAAAATGTATGTATGTATATATATATGTATGTATGTACTTGGGTACATGCCGTCAACTTTCTGTAATTTATTTAAATTATACTTAGCCATGTAGAGGTATATATGTATATATGTATGTATGAATGTGTGTATGTATGTACTTGTATTAAGCAGCAGTATGGCGACAATGCCACCTGCTTGTTTTTATCGCTGCTCCCGAAATGTTTCGTCCCCCTTTAGAAGAAAACAGAAAATTAAGTTTTATTTAAAACAAGTTGATAACAAAAGAAAAATGCTGGTCAGGTTCAGGATTGAATGTATAAGTACATACTCGAATGTGTATCATTTTTAACGGCTACGTATGTACTTAAGAAAAAGAAGATATTTTTCTTTTGAAGCTGGTAGCTAGCACGCTTTTTTTATGGCGCGTGTTTTCTTAACGTTTTTCCTGCTATCAACTTTACTTACATACATACATATGTACAAATGCATGGATGTCTGTGTATTAGTGTTTGTATATAAGAAAATTGCACCCTGTTCCGAGCTATAAACTATTTATGTATTTTTTTTTATTGGCCAACACTTTCGGAATGTCGCCTGACACGAGCCTCAAAAACACACATGCACGGCTGTCGAGGTACAACGACAACGATCAAGTGACATCGCCCCCGTTTTTTTCCACAATTCAATGAGCTATTTGCGCCCTTTTCTTTTATGCAACTACCATACATAAATACATATGTATGTACATAAGTACATAGTTTAGATATGTGCAGGCACGCTTCAGCCGCTGCTTTTGCTTTGGTTGCGCTAGAGCGATTTCAGCAGTACCATAAAAGAAAGGCATACTTAAGTCAAGTTCCTGACGTTTGATGACATTCGTTCGCTCCCTGGATGCCTTTGTTTCTCATTTATACATATACATAAATACCTGTGTGCGTGTGTGTGTGAGTTTCGGTTTTTCTATTCCCCTGTTCTGCTTGATGGATCTCTGAGGGTATTTTCTCACTTTCCTTACTATGGCTGTGGGCATTTGTGGTAAAATCGACGATGATAACAACAAAAAACACGAAACAGCCAAAGTAATAAACGAATGAACAGAGAGAAAAAGAGAGGGGAGCAAACATAAAAATTGAAAGATAAGAGACCATCGTAATTTGTTGTTGTTTGTATTTGTGTTTTTGTAACGGATTCACCGTATGCCGCACCGCGTACGCTTACGTCGTTATTCATACGCGTGCTGCTCGCTCAACATTTGAATTTTCACAAGCTGTGGTTAACAGGTAACAAAAAATAATATATCTACATAAATATCTACCTAAGCCGTAGTAGAAAAGAAATCATCCATTATTCGTTGTGATGTGATCCTCAAGGTACAACCCACTACTCTATTGTTGCTATCATTGTACCCTCATTTTGGTTTTTATTTTCTGTTGTTTTTGTTATTGCTATTTTCACTTAAACCAAAATTTTATATTGCCATAAATTTCATACCCGCAATTGTAAGTACCTACCTAAGTATTTGAAAGCCATACAAATACACTTTGAATAATGGTGAATAACAATCATTTCGCTTTTGTCTCTTCTCCCTCCACTAAGCCAGAAATTCCAACACACTGCTTGTGTGCACATTTTATAAGTAGCTCGTGTTCGATTCACTGCGTTCTGATTGGTTGATTTTGTTTTGTAGGTGTGTACCTTAACTGTTCGTTATATTGTTTTGTTGTTGTTGAATATGAATTATTCACCATACTTTGCCTGACGAAAATAAACCTCAGCTGTGGTAAGTAGTTTCATGTTTTTGGAATACTTGGCAATAATATAGTATGTACATAAAATGTTTGAATTTTGCGTATTTAATTGTGATTTATGACGCGCAATTGCATATATATATATATATATATATATATTATTCAATAGCAACAGTGGCGTAGATAGAATTTTGGGATGAGGGGTTTATTTTCACAGTATGTTGGAGGAAATCTGTACGATTTTTCGAACAGCAGTTTTGAAAATTTGTCCAAAATACATTATAAAATTTTCCCAAAACTAATCACTATATAATATTTATAAATACATATATTGGCTTTTAACTTGCATTCATACCTATTATTTTAAAATATAAAGTTTCGTCTTACTAAAAGGACAACACCTACCAGTTTAAGTAGCTCCAGTTGAAGGTACGGTTTTCAACATCAATAAAATACAATAGTAACTTTGATTATTTTCATATCAACTGATAATATCATCGATGTAGATAAAATAACAAACTTAATGTAGAAACTATAAGCTTACAAGCCCACATATATTTTTCTGATACAACAAAAAAACGAAGATGTTTTTTAATAATTTCCATATTTTGCTTACAGAGATCCATTCGGTTTCTCATTCGGCCGTCGTACAATCCTGCACGAGGTATTCAGATTAACTACTGTCTGTATAGACTTACTGGCCACTAAGTCTTCGTGCATCTAGAACCAGCATCTGGCTTCATGAACACTGCCGAAAGATAAGATTTAAGACTTACTTCACAACATTTTTCATAAAGCACATACTAAAATTTCTGCGTATCACTACGAATAATGTGAACAGAACTCAGCAAAGTTCATGCTTAGTTCACACTTAGTTTATTACTAACTTAATTAGTTGGCACTGTAAACGAAGATCAGTCTTGATCACTTCACTAAAGCTTCGTCAGTCGCCTCTTCTATGTTGTTATGGTTGCCTCTTATGATAAGGCACCGCCAGGAACCCCTGAATCGGGGTTTCCAGCTAAGAGTAGATCGTTTAATCTTACGCTCTCTCCTCTTTGTGGATTATTGAAGTTCCTTTGATTACACGATTAGCACGATCTAGTAATAGTTCGAACGAAAATCACTTTCTCTTGTTAAGTTTTTTCCGTTTCCAGCTGAGTTGGTTTCCATGAAATCTGTTAAGATTCGAAAGAAAAGGCACGCTAACTTTTCTGTAAATGGATGATAAAAAAGATTGTTCTTCTTTTGCTTTCTTCTTTTAATGGCACAACAGCCCATGGGTGGACCCAGGCCGAGCTTTTCGTATCCTCACAATTTTATGATGCCGAATTTGAATCCGATGGATTGAAAAGCTTTTCTTAGGCAATTTTTACTCTTGTGGGTTTACCATTACCTGCCAAAAGATGCGTGTGCAGTGTAGAAAAATAGTTTTTTCTACTTTTCGATTTTAGCTGTGCCGAGAATTGAACCTACCTACCTACTACCAACTATGGCACGGCAAATAAATTCACGGTTCTTTCCATCACTTTCTCCAATTCTTGTGCTTGGGAGAAACTTTTATGTTTGTTGCTTGTTTATTAGATAAATCGATATTAGATATCTTCTTCAGAAACTTTTACATTTCGATAATCAGTTTTTTTTTTTAAACTCTATAGAATTTTTAAGAATTCATAAAAAACAACTGTGAATTTTTGGTGTCAATTAAAGTTCTGCAATATTTCTTAGTTTGAGACCAGAGGTCGGAACGTTTTTCTCTGGAATGTATTTTTGAGCGAATTTGCGAAGGGGACATTTCGATCCCAGATTTTCACATGCTCGGCTAGCAAACTTTGGCAAATAAATTGATGATTATATTGATGATAATTCCATCAAACAATAAAAGCACTAACGATAATGCATGATGTCAAGGTAGGGTCGTATAAGGGAAACTTTGACCATTTACATCACCAGCAGTTGATTATAATCAATGGATAAAATCTCATTCGTGCCCATCTCGCCACTGACTGCCTTTCCATTCATTTCCTGCTTGTTCTTCTCAATATATTTTATGTGTATGTACAATGTACATATGTACATGTGTAGTTACTACCGCATAGTGATACAAGAAGCCCGGCATGTGTATGAATGTCCCATTCATAACCACAATGTGTCTACAAATTTAGAGATAAACCATTTATTATCATTTCAGAAATTTTCCAAACTGTCCCGAATACATACTAACTGATACAATAATACAATATCGTCTCGTACCATCTATTAGTGATATGCACGTTAAGTTTATAACAAACACAAAAAACAATCCAAAATGTAAGTAAAGTTGGTGACCAAAGCGAAGAAAACTCAAACGAAACGAAACCAAACCAATCCAATCCAATCCAATCCAAACTCAACAACTCAACTCAACTAACCAAATTGAAATGAACTGAAATGAAATGAAAGAACAATCACCGCACATGCGCGGGTGAGGAGAAACGCACTCCATTGCACTGGACTGGACTGCACCGCACTCCGCCGCACTTGAAGCGCAATCAATGTACTTATTTGTATAGCATCATCCAGGTTTAAGTCCCAAAATCCAAAAACAAAAGCGTAATACAAAATTGGGAAGAGTGAAGGGATAAGAAGAGTCAGTGGCTTCTACTTATAGATGCAAAATAAGCGACAATATTTTGATGTCGTTTAGCTGCGGCGAATTGGACCTCCTCGGGAGTTTGACAACATCAGCGCAATTGCAATAAAACAATTTACCAAATTTACCAGGCAGCGGCAGAGGTAGCGGTTGCAGCAGTAGAAGCAGCCAGCAATCGGAGACATTGGCGCTCAGGCCGCACATTTATCATTGAAATGTGTTGTTGTTCGTATAAGCTAAGCTTATACGTTGCAACAGTTGCAACAATTATGTTTGTATGTAGTACAATATTAAGGTGCGTTTACTACACGCAAATAAGTGAACGCGAGCAAAATTCCTTTACGGCACCAAATATGTAGAGCGAGGAGCACCACTGTCCGTCCGACCGTCCGTCCGACCGTCCGTCCGACCGTCCGTCCGACCGTCCGATCGACCCGTTCGTTCGTTTGTTGATGCAAGTCCTAGAGCACTACGCTGTAAAATGCATACTTAAAAGCAAAATATACCTAGGTAGTATGTTTGTGTTTGTGTAGCAATAGTAAACTGGAAGCTTACTGCCGGTAATATCAAGTTAAGTGGGGGCATTCTCTCATTTAACCATCGAAAGGCAAATCGATGTGTCGATTTCTAGATGCAGTGTTATTATTATTTTTGATCATACTAACTAGAATGAAATGTCACAGTCAAGCACTACGACTTGTGATAGCAGTTATGTGCCAAGCTTCAATTTGAACCAAATTCGTTCGCGAAGGCGATAGACAGAATGCGATTTTTATAGGCTATAAGTTTGAATCTATACCGAGCCAGAGCTATGAATTATCATTTAATATGTGCTTTGTTATTTGTATGATTGAAAGAATTACACAAGATTACCTAATGATCACGTTTTCTAGTTTTTAGTTCCGAATAATAACTTCTTCTTCTTTCTTAGTTTAAAGTTTACCAATGCCAAAAATTATAAAATTACTTCACGACTGAATGTTATGTAATTGGAATTTTCTCAGGGAATGAGCTATAGTTTTAATTGAATTATACACAGAATCTGATTTCGAACATTAATAGTTAGTTAACTTTTGCTAAGAATTTTATCTCGAATTCGGGGCAAATCGACGGGGAAATACTAGAAGTTTTATTTACCCTGTAGGATTGACTTTTCTGTATACTGCCCAAACTTATAGGTTCTGAAAGCCTATCCAATCCGACCCGGAATAATAATTCCAATATTGAAGCAGTTATGATAAGACCAAATGCTTTCTTATGTGGTTAGCTGTCAAAAGCTGACTTAAAGATAATATGAAAGAAACTAGATAATACCCAATGTTAGGCATGGATTGTAATTAGTTCATAACACTGCTGCTTGATTTGTTACCGTTGAATTTATGAAGAAAGAAGATGCGATTTGAAACTCGTTCAAAATGAGATAAGGGAAGGTTTGGGGACTTAGAATCAGAGTAGGCCGAATGCTTTCACCATTCAATCATTATATCATTTATAATATAGAGAAGAGAGTGATTTGATTATTTATTTTAATTGATTGATTTCAAAGTAATGACAAACAGAAAAGCGAGGGAAGGGGGATGCAGCGGTCAAAGTATTAATCCAGGGCGGGTATTTATCCGAATATCGATTTATGAATAGCGATTCATGTTTGCCGCTTTGGAGTAGTGTGGTAGTGTGTTGGACTGTTACGCAGAGTGTCCAAGGTTCGAATCTTTGGCACAGGCAAAATATAAAAATTAAGAAAAAAAACGGCATCACTTCTTGACAGGCAATGGCAAAGCTACAAGAATGAAAATTGCCTATGGAAAGCTTTTCACTTCGCCGTTCGGATTAGGCATAAAACTGTAGGTCCCTTCCATTCATGAAGGACATGACTGGATGCGAAAAGCTCAGCCTGGGTCCACCCATGTGCTGTTGTGTGTCATTAAAAGAAAAAGAATCCTTCATTTATAAAACAAATTGTATTAATGCTTCCACAATAATCAGGAGCTTCGATAATGCCGTCAACAGCAAATCTAAGAGTGGGGGGGATTTAAAAATAAAAACATTTTTTTTTTCGAAATTCGATACGTCTAGAGGAGGCTTGAGCCAATCTTATAAAACGGCCAATCTCATGAAATGTGACTTAATTATGAGAAGAGAAGTGAATTATTTACACCTCAGTGGCCTAATGAAATACAGTAAACCCCGGTTATCTCTCTCTCTCTCTCTCTCTCTCTCTCTCTCTCTCTCTCTCTCTTAAGTGCCTTTAACCACTGTAGTAATTTGCTACTTTTTTCAGCAAATACTTATCCATAGAAATTTTCCCTATTTAACTTTCTTCCCCCTCACTATCCTGACATCTTCAGCTGAGTTTCTTAAGCGGGTTTTACTGCAGTACTAAACTGTAGCGAAAAAAGTTCCAGAAAGTAGTGGTCTACTCTAGCACGATTCTCTTATAGCAAAAATAGTAAGCTCAAGGATCGAATCGTGAATGTTTAACAGGTCAGTAGTACGTTTTAGTATGAGCCAAGAAAACTCAGTTTTTCAGGCGGAAGTACACACAATTGAATTATGTCTTAGAGAATATGAAGAAAGACCGTCGGGTAAACGAAGCATCTACTTATATTCTCTCGGCAAGTAAGGCTGCACTATTGGCCTTAAATTCCTTCAAAATAAGTTTAAAACTTATCTGGGAGTGCTCCTTCAACTACTGATCAAGCTAGCCTCACAAAGTTAGAGCCCATCTAATTTCGGTACCTGGATACAGTGCTATTGAGGGCAATAAAATGGCTGACGAACTAGCCAGAAAAGGGGCATCCGAACCCATGTTTGGACCAACCCCATTCTGCAACCCGCCATGGAGTTTTGTAAAGCTCAATTTTAACACGCTGAACAGAAAAGTCAAGACTGGGGCGCCTAGGACGACACCTCATTCAACGGACAAGCCAAATCATTCATGACAAGTTTGTATCGAAGTTAAGAAAAAAAACAACTCTTGATGTTAAACAGAAATGGAATCCGAGATGTCACAGGATCTTCTTACACTGGACACGGCTCAGATAGGAAACATCTTGCGTATTGTGTAGATTTTATAACGAAGTCGAGGAAACAGCAGAGAACATTCTGTGACACTGTGGAACGCTTACAAGGCTTAGACTTAGTTACCTTACATTTATTAGTATTTTTTCTATAAAATTCGAATTCTTTTGTGACTCACGTTGCTTGCGACGTCTATATTCACGTGATCTCTCGGAGCTGGTTTTTGTTTTTCATTTCACGACAAAAGAATCTGAATTTTGTTGGGACTCCGTTTTCCGACGAAGTCTATGTTCTCTCTGTCTCTCAGGCGCAGTTTTTTCTGGAGATTTTATCTCCATTTGTTTGTGCTTCGCGTTTGTTTTTTCCAGTCTACAGTCACTCATTCTTTCAGCTCTAGAAATTTCTAGCGATTTTTGTTTGAAATGTGAAATTTTGTGTTTGAAATGTAAAATTTGTGTTTGAAATGTAAAATTTTGTGTTTGAAATGTAAAAGTTTGTGGTTGAAATATAAAATTTGTGTTTGAAATGCAAAATTTAGTTTGTGTTTGAAATGTATAATTTTACTAGAAACTGTTGGGCAGCGCCCTCTGTCAATCGCGTATGATTCATACTCAGCGCCCTCTATCAATCAAGTTTGATTCATATGGTACTTGGTACTTGGATACAGAAAAGTCAAGGATACATGTGGATGCATATGTACTGCCCATCATTTATGTGTATAAATCCTCAAATTTTTTGTTCATAATTGATTGATAGAGGGCGCTGCCCTTCATTGCCATGACAATTTCCGTTCCGCCACGATCATCTTTTACCCCCTCATAAATATAAAAACGATTCTAAAGAAGTAAACTTGAAAAACTTGTTACTCAACATTAGTTCGCCCACTTTTCCATTAGATTTCTTAAATCGTCTATTGCAGCACTTCAGTTTGACTTGCACTAGCTGCGCATGCGCCACAAATCAATAAACAGATAAACTAAAGAAAAGTCAAGACGAAACCATGAAAACTATACATAAATGTGTCTGTCTACTCAATTGAGCAGCTTGCGTATGCCAGGCGGCAGGCACATGAGTGAACTTCACATGTCCATAATATCATATCGTATTTGTATCGGAAGTAACTAGAAGTACGACTAGTACATAGTGTAGTAAGTATGTAAGTAGTAGAGAAGATTCGGCCATTGTGCTGTACACAGATTTCTTTTGTTTATTTACCAACATAAGTTACAGCGAGTATGCAGATGAACCCTCGGAAGTATGTATTATATATGTACATAGAAACAGATTTGTTTGTTAACTTAACGATTTGTTTTGTTTTATTTGCATATGTTAGTCACTTGTTTGCAGTGTAATTCTCAATCGACAGCTTCTTTGCTGGCTTGCTGGCTTGCTGGCTGCTTTCCTGTGTCTGTCTGTTCGATTGTGTTCTCTTGCTCTCTGCTTCAGTGTCACTTAACTGATTTGCATAAATGGTTGGTTATTTATTGTTGTTGTTGTTCCCGTTGCTGCTGCTGTTTGCTGTTGTGGTTGATCTTTTTTTTTTTTTTTTTTGTGGAGTTGACAAAAGGCAACATAATTACATGATTTAGCTTGCTATTCATGTCGTCATATATAGAAAAGGCGCCACAGTCTCTTCCTGCCCTTTTTATTCATATTGCCGTTCAGGTTCAGAGGAATATGAAATGTTTGTGCGTCTGGACGTGTGAAGTGTAAATTGCAAAAATTACTGGTGTAAGTTTAGCAGCAAGCCACGGCGACAACACCAACGACACCAACGGCCGGTAAATGTTAAAAGAAAATAATGCGCGGGTGTCGTTGCAAGCCACAAACGTTTACTGTCTACTACTTACTAACTCATGCAACAATTAATATATGTCAAAATTTCGACTTCACACTTGTAAATGTTATAAATTTACGGTGACATCAGATGAGAGTGGAGGATGGGTTGGCAGTATAAAAGAAGCAATTTAAACATATGCATGTGGGTACAAAAATCTGTTTACGTTTTTAGTTAACATAACGCGCTCATACCTCTCGCCTCCCCTACCCTGGATCTACCCTTCTGAAGCGATGTTAGAAGATGACCTTTCAAGTACCTCAAGATGTAGTTCAGGTTTACGTTATGTTTAGAGCGAGCATGCCCACACATAAAACTAAGGCAATCTCTCTTCGGGTGACACATGACTGAGCTAGGGCCTCTGACGGGGTAAACAGGTGGCGGAGAGCTGAGCAAGCTGCATTTCAGCAGATTCGGGAAAAATAGGTAATCAATAAGTAGCCTCCGACAAAGAGAAGTAGTTGTGGAGAGTTACTTAAAAGGTTACCAAAAGCCATTAAAGTTTTTTTTCTTTTGATACATTCAACATACAGGGTGTACCCCTATGAATGCAGAGCATTGTGTTAATTGGAAGAAAGATTGATAGGTGGGAGAAAGAAGGAGGGAGAATGTGAGAGATAATGCGATCACAGGTCACCGATGAAAAGATAAAAAGTTCTCCGGCAAGACAAGCTGGCACCGTGCTCCCTATAAGTGCGCCCCACCCTGCAGTGATGATGGGTGGAACTGGACATTGGTATCTTGCCGCTAAATAGTAAACGGACTTTAACTTTTAGGTACAGGCTCTAGTCTCATATTTAGTGAAAGATAATACTGCTGATTGGTTGGGCCTGGGGACGTTCTACAAGGTAAAGAAAGTTCGTGACAGTCACAGGTGCGTCCATGTCCGATTCTTGCGCTTCTATGTTTCAAGTCAACACACAGCTTCCTCGTGGCATCCCCTGGATAGCGATCTGACACCCATCAGTGAGCTAACTAATGTGTGCGGCGGCCTTCTCCGTGGCCTTGAATGAATAGTTCTGCGTCGGGCTTGGAACCAACCAAAATTAAATAATACTCATATGAAGCCTCGGATAAGGAATCCACCTAATGTTGACGACTCCCGCAAAAGCCCAAAGGACAACGATTTACTGATGTGCACCTGGAATGTGCGAACCCTCTACAGAGAAAGTGCCTCTATCCAGCTGGTAGATATCCTCGAAAGATATAGAGCTGACATCACCGCTATACAGGATATTCAATGGACGGAACCGGGTTGCTCCAGAAGGGCGTCCTATGATACAGCTACCATGGATGGAGACCCGAATTTGATGTTCGATTTGTGGTTGGGAAGAGACTGCGTCAACTGGTCTCGAGGTTCACGTCTAGCCACTATCCGCATCAAGACAAAATTCTTCAACGTCAGCCAAATTTGTGTCCATGCCCCGACGATTCTTGAGGGGGATCCATGTAGCATGACTAAGTAAACAACAACATTGTGAATAACAAGAACAAAGGGCATCACGAGGAAGGTGCTCACAAAGCAGAAGCTCGCTCACTAACTACTCGACTTCTAGAATACCAGCATATCAGCGACGTATGTACCATAGCTATTAAAGCTGTCTTTTTTGATGTGCTAGGAAAGGAAATTGGCAAACTAGTTGAGATAGTGTGCTCGCTGCTGATACACCGCTAAAATTAATCTGTCAAGAATCGTAATTGGTGTTTTACGCGCTGGCACTCTGGAGTTAAAGTCGAAAGCCCGCCTCGATTCAAGCTCACAGAACGCAAGTGAAGAAAAAAAGAAAAATTCCCCCTTGTTTAGGAAACGAAACTAAATGTAGGATATACTATACAGAGATTCAAAAGACGGCCACAAAAAAGCAAAGAGTACCACCAAGCAGACTTGGCAGAGCATTCGAATCCCCAGCTATAAAGCGCAAGAACAGCGAGTGGAAATGATTCAGTGTTGAACCAGAGTTCTTACTTAACGAGACGACATGTCTTACGTTATCTCACCGTTAAAGTTAAGGTGGGCAAAAATATCGCGAAAATCAGAGAAAGCGGTAGCTAAAGAATGGCAGAAGGCGACCCGATCTTCGAGCAGAAAAAGAATCAAGGCTGAAGTTAAACGTTAGAATTAGGCCAACCATTCGCGTATCGAAGGAGCAGGGTGCGGGGAAAGTTTTCGTATTAATTATTACGATAAATATCTCACACATTTTGAACGTTGCTTGTATGTTAAAAATTTTCCCAAGCTACGAGAAAACTAAAAACAATTACATTTCAATACAAAAATTTCGCACAGTGTAAATATGCATGAATGTTTTCCCGCTACTTGCACCACAAATCAGACAAAATCTGTAATAAATTTATTATATTTTTTCAGTAGCTACTGGTTATGAGCGTTTCGCACACAGAGACAAACCCACACGGAGGGCAGCAACAGCAGCGGCAGCACCACCGCCACCACCACCACCATGGCTGCAACTAAGTTATGGAAAAAAAAGCAACAAGCCAGCAGAAAACATACATACAACAAAGAAATATGTAGAAAAAAGTTCAAATTGTATATCGTGAAGATTGTTGGCAATTATTAAAATGATAATTGCACAAATCTGGCTATCAATTGACGACCATCGAGAGGACCTTACAGCTGAACGTTCAACCAGCAGCAGTGGCAACAAAGACAGCCAAACAAATACCACAAGCAGTCAAGCTAAACTATGCCGCAGTAGCAGCAGCAAGCACAACAACAACAGCAGGGCAGAAAAATACTTTGGAATCCAACAGCGGCAAAGGCAACCAGCATGATCGGAGCAGCTTATCAACTGAGCTCAGGAGCCGAATTAAGTCGAGTCGAGCCAGTAGCAAAGCAGTAAACTAACTACGTTAACTTTTTCGTTGACAATTTGGTATTAATTTAAGTTAACAACAAATAACAGCAGCAGTAGCAGCAGCAACAGCAACAGCAACAGCAACGGCAATGGCACTAGCAACAGCAACAGTAACAGCAACAGTAACAGCAACAGCTGAAGAAAAATTGTTAGATATGTAGCTTGGTAAGAATGGCAGTCTGTTGTTGTTTTTTGGCCGAATACCAACAATGAATCTGCAAATTCAAACACCCGCTCGCTTATTCGCTTTTACGCGCACTTACACTCACTGGGAAAACTTAGTTAAATGTGAGTTAAAAGGTTTAAAGAGATTTATGGGACTGAAACTAATTAATTCAGGATTCTTTATTTCATAGAAGAAATTCCCAGTAATATTCTACACGATGACTGGCGCCTTGCACTCGATATTGAATTGAAATTCAAAGAATCTCGAAGACCCTAACTATGAAAGCAACATCTACCTGATCTCGATCAAGTTCCCAGACAAGCAATTCAAATTCACTGACCTTAATACCGGTCGAAGGTGGTTCGCCTTAAAATAATCTTAAAATCCCCCACCATTTAACGCTGAATGCTTCTTCAAATTTCATGCAAAGAACATCGGAGGGATTCACTTAATTGGACAGTGAACTCTATTTTGATGGCACGGATTCAAGTGAGTTCCTAAGTGGAATCAACAAGGCAAAGACCAAAAAAATCAACTCCAATGCTGACTTGCTAACTAGATAGCAATGAGAATGAGATCGCCGTCCACATCAAGCAACGCAAGTGGATATGGATCAATCTGCAAAATTATTCTGCCAAACGCTTCAGTGGAACCCGCTTGGAGGTAAGAAACTCGAAAGTCCGCTTAAAACGACCTCAATGTAACAATTTCTGTATGGCCTAAATTTCAATTTGATTTTTAGTCAAAGTTTCTGAGTTTGAGTTTGAGTTTTCGTCTGGATTTTGATCCAGGTCTCGATCTCAGGTTTGTTACAAATTTTTGTCTCAATTCTTGACTGAAATTCGGTAAAATTATTGGTCTGTTTCCGGCCTAAATTTTGGTCCAAATTTCAGTTTGATTTGCGATCTGATTTTTGGTCTGCTTCTGATCTGAGTTGAGGATTAAGTCTTTATTTAAATTTTGGTCTGCTTTTGGTTTGAGTTTTTCTTTAAATTTTAGTGTGCAATTGGCATTAATTTTAGTTGAGATTTCGGCCAGATTATTGTCTAAATTTTGTTCTTATTTGGCCTGAGTTTTGAACTGAATTTCCATTTAAGTATTTGAACAACAGTCTAAGTTTTAGGCAGAAATTTGGTCTGGTTTTGATGTAAATTTCGGTTTGATTATACTCGGAATTTTAGTTTGAATTTAGGTTAGATTTTTGCTCTAAATTTTGTGTAGTTTCTATTTTGGTTTTATTTTTATTGAAAATTAATTATTTTGGTGTTATTTTTATGTAACTAAAGTCAAATTTTTGAATAGCATTCGAATTAAAGTTTTGGCCAGGTTTTTGACCTCAATTTCGGTTTGATTTTTGGTTTACTTTCGTTTAAGTTTTGATCTGAATTGTGGCTTCATTTATGGTCTAAATTTCTGAGTTTCGCTTTGCCTCGGTTTGAATTTGAGGCTGATTTATATTTCGAATTTCAATCTGATTGTTAGTGTGCTTGGGTTTAAGTTTTCTTCTAGACATTTGGTCTGCTTTCTTTCACTGTGTGTTTTGGTCTGGTTTCGGTCTGAGTTTTGCTCTGAATTTTGGCGTGAGTTTTGGCCTCAGTTTTAGTCTCAATTTAGCTAGAGTTTTTGGTATGCTTTTTGCCTGAGTTTTTATCCAAATTATAGTTTTACTTTCGGTCTGATTTCTAGTCTAAATTTCTGAGTTTGATTTGATGTTTGCATGGCTCATGATCTGAGTTTGCGCTTTAGTTTTTATCTGGAATTTGGTCTGATTTTGGTTTGAGTTTTATTGTAGTTTTGATCTAAGTTTTGCTCTAAATTTTGACCGGGTTTTTGGTCTAAATTTAAGTATGAATTTCTCTCAGATTTTCGGCCGGCCATTGGACTCGAGTTTTGGTTTGAATTTTGGTTTAATAACTGATTTAATAACTGATCTGATAACGATTTAAATTTCTGTCTTGACTTCGTTTCTTTTTTTCTTCTTTTTTCTTACTTTCTTCTTTTGGTCGCAATTTCGTTTTAATTTTAGTCAGCAATTCGTTTTGATTTTTTAGATGCGTTGTCTGACTTCTGTATTAATTTTTACAATACTTTTCTGGTTTTTCAGACTTTTAGCCTCAGTTTTGATCTGATTTTTAATCTGATTTCGTTGTAGTTTGTGGTCTTGCCTCTAATATGGTCTAATCTGCTTTAGACCATCATAGACACATTTTAGGTTCTGCTATACTTTTTCTACTAAGTATATACCATAAAATATTCTGAATTCCTGTTTTCCTTGCCATTGCTACACACAATTTATAAGTATTGCTTCGGATAATAGCTAAAGCTACAGGTCACATGACCCATAATAAACGCCCAAACCCCAATTTGAGGTTAGGTCTAAACAAAAACTTCCTCATCTTTCTTAACCAAAAATTGTTTACACTTCTAGTACCATATTTTTTCAGCGAACTTAGAATCTTAAAATATTATCAACATTTTTGTTAAAGAAAATAAGAAAATTTCGTCTGTACGCTCAAACCAAACAATTATACAACAACAAAAAACCAACAACAAAACACAAAAGAAAGAAAATTTTGATAAAATTATTGTTTTAAATACGCCAGAGATTAGGTAGAGCGAGCTAAGGTTAGAGCTGCGCTAGCCGGAGCGGCTGCCGCTTCTGTACATTTGCTGAAAGCGTTTACCTAGTAGCAAAAGACCCCATGTGGTGGTGGCGGTGGTGGTGGTTGCTTCTCTATGTGGTAGGCACAGTAGGTTGGCGATTGGTCTCCATGTTGGCAACGCATGATTGAAATCAGCAACAACGAATAGTTTAAAAAAAAAAACAACAAAAGAAAGTGGATGCAGAGAAGCTCCAAATGCGTTGCGGTCCCTATAGTTGGCTGTCCGTCGTCGCAGCAGCTAAGTTCAAGCTAAGGTTGCCACAAAACAAATCGCAATAATTTGCATTTCAAAGTGAATTTATTTCAATTTTATTTGATATTAATTGCGTATAACTTTTCGAGATTGTTTGCGAAAGATCGACAACAGCAACAACGACGACGACAACGACGCCGACGACCGAGGAAGAGTGATGGAGGAAGAGCCAAGAGTTCTGAGAGAGTGTGTGAGTGCAGCATTCGGTGCTCTGGCTGCTGCTGGGGGAATTCAATAACTTTTATGGATTTTATTGCCACCTTCCGCCCCCTGTCCCCCTCAGCCCACAACTACGAGTATGAGCCTCTGCTCGTAAGCTTCCGTAAATAAAGAAGTAAGCAGCTGCGTTGTTGTACGCTGCGTGTGTGCAGCTCTCCATTTCTCGCTCTCTCACCCTCTCTCTCTCACTCTCTCGAAAACTAACCACGATACGCATAGCTTAACCTCTTTGTATGTGTGAGTGTATGAGTTGTGTTGATTTGCTTTGGTTTGATTGTGTACCACATGCAGGAATTTTCATTTCGGGAGCCATGTACTTTTTCACTGTTGTACGTTGCATGTTGGTGGCGCCTTTGCAACAATAGCAACCACATACAGCAATTGTAGCACAGTAACAACAATAGTTACAACAATCAATTTGCTACATAAAAGGTAAAGAAAAAATTCACATATCTCTTTGTGGCTTATTGTCCACACACACACACACTAACACACACACACACACACACACACACATACATAAATAGTTACGAATATCGATAGACAAATCTGGCAGCACTCTTTTGTCACACATTTGCTGCTTAATTTTCTGTTGTATTTTTGGTTAGCTAAAAAAAAATCTATTTGAACTTAAATCGGTAACAAAACATTTCTACTCTTTACAATTTAGTTTTCTTCTAATTTTTTTTTTGTGGTTTTTTTGTTGGTTTTCTGTTTTGTTTTGTTGCCATTCTGTCTGTTGTAATTAAATGTGATATGCAGTGACTTGTGCTTGTACCCTTTTAAGGTAGGCACTAATTTCGCTGTAATCCAATTTTATTTTAATTTTTCAAATAGTTTAAACTTTTCCCGCCATGCTAAAGTTATTTCTTTCGAAATGCATAAACAAATAAATTAAATGTTTCCCTGGTCATTAAGGGTTTAACTAAAACTGACATTACTTGAATAAGTCATTTGACTTGATCGGAGCTCAAGCAGAAAGTACAAGTGCCACATGTCAACATGCTTTTCCATTTGAACTTACTACTTTAGGTTTCTTTCATTCATGTTAAGAAAACCAAAGCTAGATTGTGCTGTGGTTCCAAAGTTTAGCCCAATCTCGTTTTAGTTCATCTGATTCTCATCATTACTCACATTCAACGAAATGAATTTTCTGCTTGAAACCAACTAACCGTAGAAGTTATTCTGAAATAGAATTTTCTGTAGAATATTCTTGCTGAAAAAAGCCACAACAATTAGGGCCCATGTCATGACCATGACTTTAGTACATTATCGTCTATGAAAGAACATTCCAGAAAATTGGACAGAACAAAATTGTTGCCTTAATCCAACACGTTGTTAAAACCCTGAGTCTCGAGAGGAGTTCTTCAACGCAAATCACACTTCCTTCCTTTGAAATTTCGGCGTCTTTAAGGTGCACATACTAGCTTCTCTGTGCAGCGTGAATTGCAATATTTTGCAAAGTCAGGAGCTTGAATAACTGCTGGCTCGATGCAGTTCCAAGCATTTTCCGGCTACAGCTGTGCCCGCATGTTGTTGAAGCTCCAGGTTGAAATATTTTCCTAGGCAACCAGTTTCTCGATGGACTGCATCGTATCACTTCCCACAAAGGGACACTGAAGATCAATATTAACCCCTAATTCTTTCTTGATTTTGCTTCATTAGTAATAATGGTAATAATAGAGTCAGTAAGTAGCGTATCCAGTAGGATTCTTTTATTTATTTCTTATCTGAATTTGGTTAACTTGCAGTTGGAATATCAGTCTGAGTTTTGATCAGATTTTGACTTGAGTTTTAGTCAGAATCTTGACGTAAATTTTGGTCTTATGTTTAGACTTACTTTTAATCTGATTTAGTATGTAGGTCTGCTTTTCAGTCCTACTGGTTTGGTCTCGACACCCACGATGCAGTCCGTGGAGAAGCTGGTTGACTACGATTGGCTCATAATGCTTATGAGTAGCTACTTAATGGGTAGGTTCTTAGTATGTTAGCTTAGTTTCTCACACAACCATAAATGACTTACCCCATCAAATGCTTTCGTGAAATCCAAAAGACATACCATAGTACTTAAAGTAACATGATCGTTATCAAAAGACATTCTCTTACTTACTTACTTAGTTAACTGACACTACAACCGATGATCGGTCTTGGCCGCCTCTACAAAGCTTCGCTAGTCGCCTCTGCTATGGGCGCGCTGGTGCCAGTTGATAAGGCCGAGTGCAGTCAGGTTGCCGTGCACCTGGTCTTTCCAACGGAGATTAGGACGTCCCCTTCTGCGTGTTCCTCCACAGTGGTTCGAATAAAACACCCTTCTAGCCGGAGCGTTTTCTTCCATTCGCTCAACATGACCCAGCAAGCGAAGTCGCTGGAGTTTTATACGCTTGACTATGTCAGTGTCGGCATACAGCTCATACAGCTCATCGTTCCATCTTATTCGATACACGTCGTCCACGCATACTGGACCGTAGATCTTACGGAGTATCTTCCTCTCGAACGCTCCTAACAGCCTCTCATCATTGATGGTCAATGTCCACGTCTCTGCGCCATACATTAGGACGGGAAGGATGAGGGACTTATAGAGCGTTATTTTCGTCGGTCGAGAGAGGGCTCTACTTCTCAATTGCCTACTGAGCCCGTAGTAACACCTGTTGGCAAGAGTTAGTCTCCGCTTGATCTCAAGACTGACATTATTGTTGGTGTTTATGCTGGATCCTAGATAAACGAAATCCTTGACGACTTCAAAAGTATAGTTGTCAACAGTGACATTTTGTCCAAGACGCCGGGACTCTTTGTTTGTTGACACAAGGTATTTCGTTTTGTCCTCGTTCACCACTAGACCCACTCGACGAGACTCCCTTTCCAGGTTGGAGAATGCTGCACTGACAGCTCGAGCGTTTTTGCCAATGATGTCAATATCATCAGCGTATGCTAGCAGCATGACACTCTTGTAGAAGATAGTGCCAGAGATGTCGATGTTCGCAGCTCGAATTATTTTCTCCAGCATAAGGATAAAGAAGTCGCATCAGAGGGAGTCACCTTATCTGAAACCCCTTTTGTTTTTCAGCCGAGCAATGGCTGTCAAGATCTCCACATAGTCAGGCGGCGGTACTTCAACGCCGTCAGTGAAAAAACAGACATTCTCACATTATCCAAATAATCACCATAGCTGTAGAGCAACTATGCCCAGGTCTAAACCCCGATTGAAGAGGTGACAAAAGATCGTTCACGAATAGGTATGAGGAAATTTGCTAGGCCATAAGGTTTTCACAGACCTTCGATAGTGAAGAAAGAATGCTGATAGGGCGGAAATCATTAGGTAATGAGGCTGAGTACTTTTTCGTAGCAGAAATATAGTTGTGATTTTCCATGCACTTGCAAAACTAGAAGTAGTAAAACAATGGTTGATGATATGAGTGAGTGGACCCAGAATAAACGGCCCGAACAGTCCATTGTGATGCCACATGGTTGGGCTTACAGTGTAACGTCGGTTCCGAATGGCCTGACCGAGAACTTGGTGATTAAATTTCGCTCTCGACTACTTTTAGTGTCACTGTGAGTCTGACTCCACTACCACTAAAAAGTTGTAAATCTAATCCAACTACCACTAAATTTTAGAGGTAGTTGGATTAGATTTCAACTAACACTAACTCTTTAGTGGTGGTGGAAATGAAACTGCATTATCACTACATATTTAGAGGTAGTGGAAATAAAGTTTCATTATCACTAAACGTTAAATAGAAGTGGAAATCTAACCCAACTAACTACCACTAAACGCATAGTGGTAATGGAAATAAAATCACACCACCCCTAAACAAACGGAAGGGTAGTTAGATTTTATTTCCATTACCATTAGTGATAGTGGAAATGGGCTTGCACTACCGCTACAGATTTAGTGTTTTTGAAAATTATAGTGGAGTCAAAATTTAGTGAAGAAACTAACGGGGTTGTCTAATTTTTGGTCTACATTTATGATTTGAATTTAATCTGAATTTGTTCAGGCTTTCGGTCTGGAATTTGATTCGATGTTTAACAGGAATTTATTATTTATCGTTTCCATTTAGTATTTTTAGGTTTTAGTAATTATTATATCAAACTTATTAGATATGATTATTGGTCTGCTTGAATTTGGTGTGAACTTTAAACTAAATATTGGTTTAATTTTTGTCTATTTTGGGTTTGTATTTTGGTCCAACTTTTGGTTTGAATTTTGGACTGATTTTTGGTCTTAACTCAGTTAAATTTTATATCTATATTTTATTAATATTTTTTAATTTTATTTAATCTTTTTAAAATCATACACAATTGAACAAATATAGCGTTTATAAAGGGTGATTTTTATAAGAGTTTAATTTTTGAAAGGAAAAAAAAACAGAAATTTTACAAAAAGTAAATGAAATTTTTATTTGTATCGATAAATCAATTCCTGCCATTTACTTTTTAAATGTTGTTGCCTGCTGCTACGCTTCAAGTGGTCCATTGTGAAGGTCCAATTTTGGCACAATTTTCACACATTTCATTCGGAATCTCAAAAAAGACGCGTCCAATGTTGGCTTCCAAAACAGCAATCGTGTTTGGATTGTCCCTATAGACAAGAGACTTAACATAGCTCCACAAAAAGTAGTCTAACGGGGTCAAATACCACGATCTTGGAAGCCAATAGACTACAACAAAACGTGAGATTAACTGCTCACCAAATTCGCCTCTCAATTGATGCATGGTTTCGCGTGCAGTGTGGCATGAGGCATGTGGCGCCGTCTTGTTGGAACTACATGTCGGCCGAGTCCAATTCTTGTATTTTCGGCAAAAAAAAGTTTGTTTTCATCGAACGGTATCGGTACCTTTTTCCATTGACCGTAACGTTGCGGCCTTCATCGTCTTTGAAGAAGTACGGCCCAATGATCCCCGCCTTCTCATAAACCGCCCCAAACAGTGCATTTTTCGGGATGCATTGGTAGCTGCTGAATGGCTCTGGCTGCTCTTCACTCCAAATACTGCAATTCTGCTTATTCACGAATCCATTGAGCCAAAAATGAACATCGTCGCTGAAGACAATTTTGTGATAACACACATTTTTCACAAAGCACGAGTTTTGATAATAAATTTCAATAATTTGCAAACATTGTTCAGGCGTAAGTCTATTCGTTATGAAAGGGCAAACCAAACTGAGCATAAATCAAGTGACAGCTGTCAAAAAGACCAACTCCGAAAAAAGTATTGCCAGATTGAAAACCACACTTCTAGAAAAAACACCCTTTAATACTGCAACTAGTTATAAATTGTTTACTAACTAACGAGCAATTTAAGATTAGTTAAAATTAATAGTATATGAATGATAAAATTCGCAGTGATCCTAGTAATCTGTTAGTCTCAGGCAGGCATTGGTCCTCTTTAGACGTCATTCCTTTGTGTCTGGTTCGGAGAGTTTAGATGCTTCTTCATTTATGTGGTTTCAAAGCCGTTCATAATGAGTAGTTACAACTTTGGTTATTTCATGGACTACCATTTCCACGCCAAGGACTCTGTGGAGATCTGCCGTTCGAACCTACCAGGCTACATTTACTATGTTGCGTAGCACTTTGTTTTGAAATCTTTGGATTACTTGAATATGGCTTTACGTGGTGCATCCCCAAAGTTGTATGCCATAGATCCAAAGATTTGATGAAGATTTGATTATACGGTATGTAAAACAATAGCTTGTTTTATGTAGAGAGTGGAGCTGTTCTGCCAATTAGCCTGTACTTTTTTTCGTATTTTAATACGAGTTCTTCTCTTTCCTTTTGGCATGTTCGACCCAATATTTGGCGTTATTAGAGTATGGTACTTGCATTCAATATATGGTATATAGAGTGAATTGTATCAAATATTTTTATTTGTAAAATCGATGTGAACTGATTTGGTGTTATTTTGCTTGATATGCCAATTTTTTTGTCCAATTTATTACTGAATCTGTAGCTCATTGAAGTTTCTCCCACCAGTAGCTATGATTGCAGTATCGTCAATACCCTCTCGGGGATTTCCAACTTGTCGCAGTGAGAGGGCACAGTAGGTGTAATGAATTTTCGAACTATGCCGGATAGGGCCGCCCATGCCGGAAGATCGTAGAGGAGCACTGAAGCCGAGAGTAATCATGGCATTCGGGAACAATTATGCCCATTGTCGAGCATGTAGACAACTCAATTCATGCCAGAGAAAACTGTAAACAAAAACAACAAATGCAATGAGTACAAGCTTCGTACCCACACTAGTGGTATTCCTCCCGCTGGTTCGCCAGTGACTTGGCCGAAGGATGTGCAAGGCCAAAACTCATTGCTACCAAGCTACCAAAGGATGAGGCACATTGACAATGTCAATGGAGAGCCTACTCTTGGAGGATACGGAGGACATACTAATGTCACAATCGGAGGCAACTGTAATGGCAGTTGAAGATGTGGCACTAGATAGTCCGACGACGCCTTTTAGACAAAAGTATAGAGCGAACCTATGACAATGGTCAAACCTGGTGCGAGCCAGCGGGTCATCGGTAAAGAGACTGCTGGTACTGCAGTTTGGACTGCAGGTGTAGGTTTGTCTAATAGACAACTCAAAAGAAGGAGACAGAAGGAGAGAAAAGTTCCAGCGCTAGCGAAGGCGAGTCCTCAAATTCTGCCAACTTCAACACATGTGATGACCACAGGGAAGCGTAACAGAACGGGTGATGACTTGTCTGTTTTGGCACGCTCTTCTGAGGCCAACCAGGGGTCTATGCAGTCGGTTGTGAAGACCAACAAGGCAAAGAAGAGGAAGGTCGACGAACCGAAATCGGACGTGTCTTCGATAAATTACAATTACGCTCTTCTGAGGCCAACCAGGGGTCTGTGCAGTCGGTTGTGAAGAGAAACAACGCAAAGAAGAGGAAGGTCCACGAACCGAAATTGGACGTGTCTTCGAGCTCAACACAGCAGTCTGTATGCCAGCCTGATCCTTCAAAAGAGAAGGTTGAAGGATCCCAAAACACGCCGGTAGGACCTCAGCAGTCCACCTCTGGTACCACCTTTTCGAAGGTGGCCGCCAAAGCTATGACGGTTGGGATTCGCACCAGCATAGGGAATAGTCGGTAGTCTCAAAGGCAACAGGACTATTTCGACAGCTACCTTTGGCAGGCTATCGGGGAGTCGAAAGACAAACCGAATTTCGAGGCAGTTGAAGATGTGGCACTAGATAGTCCGACGACGCTCTCTAGACAAACTGAAGTACAGAGCGAAGCTCTGACAACGGTCAAATCTGGTGCGAGGAAGAGTGAATTCATGAATTTTGCAATGACTTTATTATGATTCAGTCGCTAAATCCCTTATAAACAGGAGATAAAGAAGAGGCCGTAGGATGCTGACATGAGGAAGATCTGCATTAATTTCGCCGAGCTTAGAATAAGCATCCTCTTACTTACCATAACTCTGAAGTATCTGTTTTGGAGGTATGACGTGATAATTTGACTATACTCGATATGTTCGAGTATATGTACCTAGTTCGAGTTAATGAAACAAACGATTTTATATGAAAGTATGTATATGAATTTGTTTTTAATTTTTATTTGATTCATGGTTGTGAATTTTTTCAAAGTTTAGCGTAATCAGCGCCTTCCAAACCCAGATCCGTCGCTAAAGTTACTAATGTGTAAGAGACTGTGGTATTTCTACCTGCCGATTATAATTTGACATGATGTGTTTATGTAGTCTGGAAGAGTTTTCCAGAAAAACGTTGGAGTCTATTGGTGGTCGTAAATATTTATTTAACTTTAACCTTATGTACAAAGTCAATATTCATAATGCAGAGCCCTCTCTCGATCGACGAAAATAACGACCTATAAGTCCCTCCTTTCCATCCTAATATATGGCGCCGAGAGACGTGGACATTGGCCACCAATGAGGAGAGTCTGTCTTCGGAGCGTTCGAGCGGAAGATACTCTTTAAGATC
Source organism: Palloptera scutellata (assembly GCA_958295655.1). Lineage (NCBI taxonomy): Eukaryota > Metazoa > Arthropoda > Insecta > Diptera > Pallopteridae > Palloptera > Palloptera scutellata. The sequence continues at coordinate 53,828,922 of OY282449.1, forward strand.
TATCGTCCAATATGCGTGGACGACGTGTATCGATTAAGATGGAACGATCATGAGATGTATAAGCGTATAAAAATCCATCGGCTTCGCTGGCTGGGTCTTGACTTCGCTGGCTGGGCGAATGGATGGAAGCGCTCCGGCTAGAAGAATGTTTTATTCGAGCCGCGGTGGAGACCAATCATCGGTTGTAGTGGCAGCTAAGTCAGTAAGTAAGGCTAATACATAATTTGTATTCTACAAGTGAAAGGTATTAGATTTTTCGTAGAACGACCCTCAATATAATGTTACTTCCTACTATTTAGATTTTCCTTATGTAAGAGCCTCCACATTATGCCAGTTAATTGGCGAGTTCGATGGCATTTCAAAGTGGATTTAGATTCTAATTAAATACCGATGCACATACAACGAACATGCCCTTTCTCTTTTCACTGTTAGTCCCAACAAATGTCGATCGATCCAATTGTCAATATGAATGACATGCATCACCCATCAAACATAAAGCATACAATTCACAAATATTTATGTTATTGTAGCGGTTACAGCGATATAACATTTTGCTAGCTACCCTCAATTTTACATACTCGTTTTTATTCTACTTTACTTGCACCCTACTAGCTACCAACAGTATACTTAAGTATGATCCCCTAAAATTTTGGAAAAAAATATGCATTTTGCTACTTATACTATATTTTGATTGATCAGCTCAGGAGATACTCGTGGTTAAACAGGGTGCGTCATCTTTTGTGTCGGTATGTAAACATTGAATAATTTTGACATTTATCAAGCGATTGACTTGAGTAAACATGTTTTTGAAACACCAATTCAGTAAAACTTTAAGCATGAATCGCTTCACGCCAAAACAAAGCGCCTAAATAGTGACGCAGTACGTCATTGAAAAAAGTTGTTCAGTTGTGTTAACTGAACGTGCATAATGTCGAAAATATTGCAGCCAACAAGCATCGTCTGACAACATTATTCCTCGTTTGGTGTCGAATTTTGTTGAGCACGGGGCAAGTGGTTCATCAACGCTCAAACTGGTTCCAATAAACTGGTTGAATAGGTAAGAGATAGTATTGCCGAGGACCGACATGTGTCAGCATTTTGGTGTCAGTGGAACCACCTAGTGGCACATTTTGATGTATGATTTGCCTTTTTTCCGAATAAAGCGCAATTGACAGAAAGAATATTAACACCGAACCTGATTTTTGGAAGGAATTTTTGATGACCGGCAAGTCCCATTTCGCACTCTCTGGCGCCGTTGTTAACAAGCAAAATTGCAAAATTTCGGGAACGGAGAATCTACACGGGATCCATGAAACACCATTGCAAAAGCAAAAAGTGATTGCTTGGGCCGGTGTTTCCGCCAAAACCATCAATGGGCCATTTTTCTTCAGCGAAGGGCGAAACAGTCGATGGGAATCGATATCGGTAGATGTTGTCTCATTATGTCTGCCCACAAATGCGTGAAAATGGTCTGGACGGTTACTGGTTTCAACAAGACGGTGCGCGATGCCACACTCTAAATCAAACAATGCAGTTTCTGCAACGAAAATTCCCTAAAAGTGTGGTGCCAAAAAAATGGCGACATTGACCCAGATCTCTACATTTGACCCCTGCCAGCAAGCCTCAGACCATTGACGAGCTCAAGGTAAACAATCGTGTCGAAATTATCGCTATACCGTTTAAGAGATGCTCGAAAAAGTGATGGAAAACGGGCACATTTTGCTTTGGTCACTTGGTTGATGTTGTATTCAAAAACTAGTCCAAGTAAATTGCAAAGGACTAAATTAAATAAAAATATCTCATATTTGAAAATTTGATTGGTTTTTTATTAAGTTATTCAATATTCACTTTGCCGTTCGGATTCGGCATAAAGATTTAGGTACCATTGTAGGTTCCATTCATGTACAAATATAACACGCACGACATGAGTGGATGCCAAAATCTCGGCCTAGGCTCTCCATGGACTGTTGTGACATTAAAAGAAGAAGAAAGAAGACATAAAGGAGGGCGTACCCTGTATAAAAGTGCATTGTTTCTTCTTCAATATTTCGAATGAAACTGTAAAATACTCATATGCACAAGAGAGATGCCCATTTTATATTAAAGACTTTTGCATACGATCACACACACAAACACATATACACATCACACACACACACACGCACACACACACACACGCACACACACACCCGCTGACATACACACACGAGTAAAGAAAAACATAAGGTGTCGTTTTGAAAATGTAGGTACTTACTTAAAAAAAATTTAAATGTCTTTTGGTGTTCTCATGTGCAGCTCATGTGCAGCTCATGTGTGAATGTATTAGTGTATGAACGGCGTCAGTTGTGCCACACGAATATTTTTGTATTTCTTGCCTTTTAACTATAGACAAGATTCTAACATATGTTACCGTTTAGATGGAAAAAAAGTAGCAGCAGCAACAGCAGCAGAGTCCGCAACAGTAGTGTTGTAGTGGTAGCAGGAGTAGCAGTAGTATTTTGGTAGTAGTTTGTATCTAAGTACCAAGTCAAAGAAGTACGAATATGTGTATGTGCTGGGCAGGGGATGAGGTGAGGGGGGAAACAGAAGAGTGAAGCAAAAAAGTGCACAGCTCAAAAACCAAAAGCAAAGAGAGATGAATCATATTCTTGCTGCTGTTGCATGCATTATGTTAACAGTTACGTACCATATAAGCAATATAAACAGTAGGGAGGGAGTATCCATCCACTGGATGCCAATATGTATGGCATATTTGTTTTTGGTACGCGTTTTCACATACCGGAACTGTAATTTGATCAATCTTTAAGATATTAGATACTACTACTAGCTAAAAAATGTTACAAAAAAAAAAAAAAAGAATAATAATAACAACTAAAGCATCAGCTTCCTCTAAGTTTAATACGAGTATATTGCAAAACTAATAAGAAAGAGAAAGACAAAAAAACTAAGGCTGAAAAGCTTGAAGAAGATTTTTTTGAACACAAGGTTTTAAAGAAATCCTGAAATTGGTTTATTCACCTTTGCACCTTTGCAGTTTAGTAAATTGAAGTTGCCCGAAATGATTCTTATTTTTCTTTTTTTTGTTTTTCCCTTTTTTTTTATGTTTATTGTTCTCCTTTGCCAGGACGCGTGCCTGCTGTCGTCGTTTTATATAAATTTATATGGGATGAATATATATGTATATTGGTTTTTTGTTTTGTTTTTACCTCACATTGTTTTGCGTTTGGTTGGACTGCTTCATTCAACTGCCATTGACACCGAACATTTGCAGACATATGACGTCGTTTTTTGGTTTTGCTTGTTTTTGGGTTTTTCGGTTTGTGTGCGTTGGCGATCACTTTTCTATTCGATCGAAGATTAGAGCTAGAAAAGGCATTTGCTCGATTGTCATCAGTACGAGCTGGTCTCTAGCAATTGTGTGCTTAGAGAAAGCGTGCCTTGTAATTTGCTATGAGTTTTGACTTCAAGAGCATTAGTCGGAAAGCTATAACTTTATATACCCTACAATATTAACTTTTAACACTGAATGGTCGGTTAAATTTTAATGGTTTTTGCATTAAATTAGTTTATATTTATCAGCTTAACTTACTAAGTATACCAAAAATGTTTGAGTTGTTCCTTGAAGATTTGACTTGTTTGTGAGGTAGGCTTATTGTGAGATTATTGCCCAATGATGATAATTTTAACATGAGTTATTTTTGATGCTATTTGTTGAAACTTGTGTTTACATTAGAAGACTAGCGGACCCCATGCACGTTTCACTGTGCATAATTAAAAAAGTAATTCAAAGCAGTTTAAATTTAAAGTTTAAGTCAAATTACCGGCATTGGAGCTACCGCCAGAGCCATTACGCTCATTGGTTTTAGGTGGTGCACCTGAATCAAAGCCTTTTTTTTGACAAACATTCAATCTTGTAATTCATGTTTCCAAATGACTTCATTCGGTGCAATTTTGTGTCCACATTCAAGGTAATTTGCATGAACAACATGGAAAAATGCTATCGGTCTCGAAAAGAAAATGAATTTGACAATTATGAAAATGATTTTCACAACAATGTTTTTCCCGCTTCTGATTGTTTTTTTTTGCCCCCTAGATCCAAGGACAAATATATCACAGCTTGGGTTCTATATTGTCCTTTTCTGATACAGAGTATCAGTTTTTACAAATTTATTTCCTTGGTAGTTCTGATCAGCAAGTTGATCGTCGATGTTCAATTAGTTAGTTGAAATCTGAAGCGAGATGTTATTGAACGAATCCAAACTTTCCTTCAAAAGAATAATGAATTGGTTCGACTTTTCCGTACTGCTCTCGACCAAATGCCTACTGATAATCACAAAATTGTAATAAAGGCCGATAATGTACCATGTGGAGAGCATGCCAGAAGATTTAATGCTCCCACAATGGATGAAGTTGCAATAGTAATAGTTGTAATAGTTGGTGATGAATTTAATTCTCGAGATATTGTGCTGCATCGAAGAGATAATGGTTCTGGAGGTGGTTCCAATGCAGGTAATTTGACTTTTCCATTAGCACAACATAAACCTGGTGGCTCATTTTTGAATTTGTACGCTTTGCAATGATTACATACGTCATCCATAGCACCAATACATACTACACAGTTCGATGTAAAGTGTAATCAATCGTCGAATCATAATTGAACGCAGCTCGCTTAAGTGAATGCGTTAAGGGGTTCAAAAGTTGGAGGCATTTTGCCGTGGCAGTGGGCGGATAAATAGCCTATGTATGTCCGTCAGAAAAGCATGTACTTTATTAACATGAAACTTGAATTTTTGAAAAAAATCGAACCGTTTCCGAGATCATTCATCACACACATAACATATCTTCACTTTTATATACGAGGTGTGATCAAAAAATAACCGTTATTTTCGTATGTTTATGTGTGTATTTACGTATGTTCGATGTTCGCATTTTTTTATATTTTTTTCTGTTATGTTGGTACACATGTCTGTTATATATGTTGGCAATATTAACCATTTTGGATTGTCAGTTTGTTTTTGACAGATGAAAAGGTTAGTCGTGTTTTGGTGTGCTCTTCGATTTTTTACTATTCCAAAAAATGGATCAAAGAAACTGTATTCAGTTTTGTGTAAAAAATGAAATTAAATGCGCAAGGACATTTGAAATGTTGACTGTGGCCTTTAGCGAGTCTACCATGAGCAGAACACAAGTTCAATTGTGGTATAATCGGTTTAAGGAAGGCCGAGAAGATGTCAATGACGATGCTTGTCCTGGTCGCCCGAGCACGTCAACAACCGTTGAAAACATTGACGCAGTGAAGAAAATGATTTTGGATAATCGTCGAATCGTCGAATCACTATCAGAGAGGTTGCTGATGATGTTGGCATATCGTTCGGCTCATGCCAACCAAGCGAAGATTGTTCCAAAATTGCTAAATTTTGAGCAAAAACAACGTCGCTTGTGCGTAAGTTTGTGGCCAAAAACAAAACCGTTATCGTGCCTCAACCACCGTATTCACCGGACTTGGCCCCCGCTGACTTTTTCCTCTTCCCAAAACTGAAGACACCGATAAAAGGAAAGCGTTTTGCTACGATTGAGGAGATAAAAGAAAAATCGAAACAGGAGCTGTTGGCGATACCAAAAAACGCGTTTCAGAAGTGTTTCGAGGATTGGAAAAAACGCTGGCATAAGTGTATTATATCTGAGGGGGATTACTTTGAAGGGGACAAGATAGTTGTTGATGAATAAATAAATACTTATTGAAAAAATAACGGTTATTTTTTGATCATACCTCGTATATATAGATTTTGGAAGACCCCTTGAAGAAAAAGATATGTAGACATAAATTTTTTTTTGTTTTTGCAAGTTTGTCAAGAGGTTTGTTTTTTTTTTTAGAGTTACCACAAAGCATTGAAAAGTATGTGGGACTCAGCTCACCGCACCAAAAACACACTCCAGCTCTGTTTCCTTTCTTCCGTGGCACTGCCGGAGGGGAGCGGTCTGTTGCCATTTCATGAAGATATGCGCTGTGGATTTGCTACGCAGTTTTGTCATTAGTTTAGTTGCCATGATACTGACAGCAGACCGATTCTCTTCTGAGCCAACAGCATAATCTCCTTCAGATTATCAGCCATTAGTGGAGTTCCAACCCTAGTGCTTAACTCTTCCCTTTCGATCATAAATCTCGAACCGAAAAGGAATGCATGCTCTGCGTCTTCTACAGTACCCGGTAATGGATTATTCTAGGATAGGATTAAAAGCACCCATTTCCTGTCAGTATTTGTGTCTAATAGTGGTTTACCTGTCCATGTCGACGATTTACTTAGCCATGTCATACGTTCAACGTCCCTAACACGAAGAATCCCATAAGTTTTGACATACCCACACACTGTAAAGGCTTAGATTCTATGTATTATAGTATGGCTTCAGTTGCTAGTAGTGATATTGGCAGCAGTCCAGCGATGACCATGGTGGCGCCCTCAAATACAATACGGAATGCATAGCCTACTCTGAGGGCGCTCAAGCGATTCGTCGATTCTACTTATTCGTCTGATGTAGGAACTGCAACTCGTGAGTTCGATCCATATTGCTGGTGAATATATCAGCATCGAGGTTACCAGACTGGCGAGTAGTTTCCTTTCGTTTTGTAACTTCAAAGTGTCTGTGTATTGAGAACAAAAACCACAAATTTAATAAAAATCCTAAATAATCGAAAATTTGAACTTTCTGATACCATAAACTTTGGATAGAATAAAATATTTTAAAACAAAAAAAAAAAAAAAAAAATTATGACAAAAAATCAAGAACTTCTAAAAAAATATCTTATTAACTTTGGACTGCGATAATGACAATTTGTTTCTCCAATATCTTTTAAAATATATATAACAAATTAAACCACCCTACTATACATATTTGAAGTCAATTGCAGTTGCTTAAAGTCTTCTTCTTTCTTTTAGTAGCACAGCAGTCCATGGAGGACCTTTGTTTAGCTTTTCGCTTAAAGTCACTTGGAGTTTGTTAAATTTATTAAATGCATTAAAGCTGACATCCCTCAAACTGACTTCAAATTTCAATTGACTGCGGGTCAATTCCAGTGACTTCAATTGACTTCAAATCTCATTTGATTTCATGTGATTTTTAGTTTACATAAGTATTCAAGTGACTCCAGTGACTGCAACTGACTTTAAAGCAGTCATGATTCAGTAATCGTAAGATATTCGCTCCCATGACTTTAAGATTGTATTTCTCTGACTCAAAAATGACTTTAAATGAATAATCGTCCGGTGAATACAAGAGATTTTTGATTTGATTTTTTACTCTGGATCACAACTGCAATCACAAATTGCATTTGTCCATTACCTTTGACTTTAATGTACCTATTGTAATTAAATTGAATGCATTCTTTTACAGCTCTACTTCGCAGTATTTGAAAAAGAGTTATAGGATAGAACGCCCTTATTTCCAAAATCTCTCTCTCTATTAATGGAATCGCCGCTAGTGCTTCAGAAGAAACATTTCCCAGGCGGCGGTGGAAGACACAATCTAAAGTTCTTCTATTCTAGCAGGCAAGAAGACCTCTGACGGCCAGTCTACGTACCGCTCAATTTACTTTATCGATCAAATCAGAAAGTTGGGTTTTCTTAAAGATCCTTCTTCTTTTGTTTTAATGGCACAATAGCCCATGGAGTACCTAGGCCGAGGTTTTCGCATCCACTCATGTGGTGTGTTATGTATTTGTACTTGAAAGGGGCCTACAGTTTTATGCCGAATCCGAATGGCGAAGTGAAAAGCTTTTCATAGGCAATTTTTACTCTTGTAGGCTTGCCAATGCCTGCCAAGAGATGGTGCTGTGTAGAACATATTTTTTCTAATTTTTGATTTTGCCTGTGTTGAACCCCGGAAACTCTGCATAGTAAGCCAGATTACTAACATATACGTCACGGCGACCATTCAAGGTCTACAAGAGGCTAACAGATACTAGTACAAAGTAGAGTAAAAAATATAATAGGCATCACCGCGATACATTAAATACCAGGAAATTATAATAGATGATAGGCTGAGGTTTCAATCTTATCGGTTAAGTGTGCGGAAAGACGCTAATCGTTCATGTAGTTAGCACTCAAGAACTCGAATATTGGATATTGGAGGACCACGAAACCAAGGAAACTGCCTTTGTCAAATAGAATGAGCCAGTGACAAAATATTGAATCTTCCTGCTCAACTCACACGTCAACGTAAAACACGGCAGTAGTTAAATAACGGCCGAGACCCTGTATAAGGACATAACAATTATGTAACAATTTATATAGAAACATCATTTAAGGTTTACATTTTGATCATGGCGAAGTTAACGAACGAACATCGTTTGGATAAATGGAGTTCGCCATGTGATGCCATGTTGGAAGACTATTTTTGGCCAGAATTGTATGAACTTTACATCAGTGATATTTAGTTGCAACAAAATGGTGCCACAGGCCACACAGCTAGTCGAATAATTGATCTATTGAAGGAGAAGTTAGATAATAGCGTAATTATGTGAGAAATGGTCCCGTCGAATGGCCACCTTGCTCATGCGATTTAACGCTTCTGGATTTATTTTTATAGGGTTATGTTAAGTCGTTGGTGTGGATGCCAACAAGCCGTCAACGTTACAGGAGCTCAGGAACAATATCGAAAGCAAAATTGCCAACGTTCCGGCTGATATATATGGAAGAGTGGTGGAAAATTGGATCCATAGAATCGATCGCTGCAATCGTGCTCGCGGTGGTCATATGAGCCATATCGAATTCCATACTTAAATTGAATAGGTGTTCTACACCTGGAATAAATTTCAGCCCGATATCTGAATTATTCTGTGTTTTATTTCAATACAAAATAGTTCATTTTAATAAAATCCTTTACATTTGATAAACTTTTGTGATAATTTTAATTTCTATATCCAAAAAGTTTTGCAAAAATAGTTTACTTTACGGTAAATGAACATTCAAAAAGGGATTGTAAAAATTTTTTTTTGTTGCTAATTTGGCACCACTGTCCTCACGTTTAATTTGATTACAATGCTCGATTTTTGTCAGTTTTGTATTGCAAATAGAATTTTGTGTGGCAAATCACTGAAAATATTACAAAATGCTTACAGTGAATCTTTACTTTAACAAAACCACGTTCATATGAAGGGTACAGTGCATGCAAAAGCTGTAGAAAAAACCACGACAAATCCGATCAAAAGGTAAGTTAATGTGAACGCGTTTTTTTTCGATTAACACGATGTTGTGCACTCCGAATTCTTCTCAGAAGGTCAGACGGTAAATAAAGAACTTTATGTGGGTATTAAGTATGTGGAGCAAATTAGTGGAAAAAGGCCAAGGAAACTAAAATAGTTTCCACAACGACAACATACCATCTCACAAGGCAATCATTGTTAATGAATTTCTGGCCAAAATCTCAACAAATATCATCGGAAAACCACCGTATTCACCTGAGATTGCTCCGACTGACTTTTTTCTCTTTCCATTACCTCATCGCGGCACCCGTTTTCATTCGATAGAAGGAAGTCGACTGCGGAAAATGCTTTTGAAAAATGTTTTGATAATTGGATTATTCGTTGTGGCTTAAGTGTATTATTTCGGAAGGGCGATACAATAAATTTGAATGAATAATAAATATTATGTGTTTTATTGACCATCCTCTCGATTCAAAATTGACAGAATGTAAAACTATATAGCTTTAAATCTTTTCGGAAGGAATATCACTAAAATATAATAAGCATATAGGGTTAGGCGATTGAAGTGTTAGCAACTTCACACCGGTATATCTGGCAACGCGATGTTGCCAACTATGTCAAATTCATACCAATGACAGCTTTTATAGTTTATATTGTTTACACGCTACCACAATCATTTGCGCCTAAGTTTTATAGAACAAAAGTTATTCGAAATGGAATTCAAACGTAATACCGTAGTGTGATTGCGTTATATTTGAGTGGAAAATCACAATCAGCTATTGTTCGTGAGCTCAGGCGTCTCAAAGTGAATAAAATTTTGGGGATCGCACCATACATCGTTATAATGATACAAGCAGCATTGCCAAAGGCTATGGTGGTGGACGAAAAAAAACAGCAACATCACCTGAAATGGTTCGGAAAGTGAATGAAGGCTTGACTTGAACGAAATTCACGTCGTAGTGGTAATCAAATGGCCAAAGAACTGAAAATATCCCAACGAAGCATATTCGATGCATATTCCAAAATGAGCTCAAGGTCCAGCCTTACAAGTTCCAAAAGGCACATGATCTTATACCAAAGCAAAAAAAAGTTAGACTCGAAAGAGCAAAGGAGTTGTTATGCTTGCACGAACATGGCGAATTTCCAAACATTGTGTTCTCTGATGAGATAAATTTCCCTATTGAGCAGTTCATATACTCTCAAAATTATCGTGTTTATTTAATTTTTTCTTTTTTTTTTTTTGTTACATTCAACACTCAGGGTGTACCCCTATGAATGCAGAGCATTGTGTTGAATTGAAGGTAGATTGATAGGTGGGAGAAAGAAGGAGAGAGAATCAGAGAGGGAATGCAAACACACTGAACGCACTTACAAAAATTTGAGCCCACGAACGGCCTCCCGAAGTAATTTTCCATCTCAAGTAATGGTATGGGCAGCTGTGACGGCCGATGGACGCTGTCCAATCGTTTTCATCGAGTCTGGTGTCAAAGTCAATGCTCAATGCGACTTTAAAAGTGTGAACACAATTAATGAATCCCGCCCAGGAGGCTTTGTAAGCTTTTTGTTTTAGACTTGCTTGTTGATAATGCGAGCTTTTTCTCAGCTACAGAGCTTGCCGTACAGACAAAAGGATAAAAGCTTTTCCAAGAGGTTTTTATAAAGTCCTACACTTTGAATTTTAATAATTTTTTTAACCTTCGAAGGTGATCTTGTCTGATCGAGCACTAACCGAACAGTTTGGGTCTGGTATCCAGAATCCAGATTTGAAATGAATCTACAAAGATCTAGATACTGAGAAATACTACTTAGTTCTAATAATCAAAGGACATAGCTAAATTGAATCGCTTATAGCTGGTCAATTGAATACATTATTTGACGAAAAACCTAAATCCTTTGAAATAATCGAAGAGAAGCGAAGCGAAGGAATAAAGTCAAAGTGAAAATAGCATGAACACAACAAAAAATATTAAAAACCAAAGAAACAGAGAGGAGAAAAAAGCACTTGCGGTAAATTGCGGCAAGGTGCGTTTTTATATGCAACTGTGGTGGCACGTGGTTTACACACGCGTCTTTTCGCCCCTTTCGTCGTGTCTCCCCTCTCGCGCTTGCTCCGCTGCAGCTATGTTTTACACTGTGCTCATGATTAAAATGCATTCAATAACCAAGCTGCTGTTGTTGCTGCTGCTGTTGCATAAACATGAAGGGCATGCCATACAAACAGTTAACAGCCAGCAACAACCACAACAGCAACAGTAACAGTTATTAAATGCAACACATCGCAATTGCCATTCCATCATGTGCAGCAGCAGCAGCAGCACGAGAGATCGATCGCAAGGAAGAACGGCTCGTTAAAGGAAACACATAAATAAAGAGGACAAGGGGTAAAGGGGAAATGAGCAAAACGCGATCCTCAGCAATTTTTAATCCTTGCTATGGTGTTGCGAGTTAACTTGTACGACTATAATCAGTGCTGAGAGCATTAGATTAGGGTATTTGGATGTAGACAATGTATCAAAAACATTAAGCTTCACTCGATAAATATCACCAAAAATGTAAAGGCTAATCTGTCTAGAAATTACTGAATCCTTTTCATTTTTATTTAAAAGTTATGTAAACCGAAAGGATCTTGGATGCCACAATGATATGACAACCCAAGCCAGTGATAAATAGTTTTGCCCCCGGCACGGCAAGCTCCAATGAACGTCATCAATTCCAAAGTATAACTTTTGTCACTTATGATCTTTCTTACTTCGTTGGTACTACATCCTATATCGTAACTACTTATGCAGCTAGATTTCTCTTTTCTATGTACTACTAATATTGCAACCAGGAATTAAAACCGTTGAATCCTTAGGTACAATTTTAAATTAGGTAAAAAAAAAAATTTGTGGATTCATGTACAGCACTTTAAAACCGAAACTGTCAACAAAGCTGGTGTGGATTCGAGTTCAGATTCAGAAAAAGTAAGTATAGGTACGGGTACGGAATCAGGTTTCGGGTTTTGTTCGAAAGTCTAGTAACAGCAGGTGGTCGCTGCGGCGTAGTGGTAATGCGTTGGACTGCTACACAGAGTGTCCGGGACTCGAATCTCGGCATTGGCAAAAACATAATAAAAAGGAAAAAAAATATTTTTCTACACGGCACCACCTCTTGGCTGGCAAACATACAAAAGTAAAAATTGCTATCAAAAGCTTTTCACTTCGCTATTCGGATTCGGCATTAAACTGTAGGTCCCTTCCATTCATGTACAAATATAACACGCACAACATAACTGGATGCGAAAAGCTCGGCCTAGGCCCTCCATGGCCTGTTGTGGCATTAAAAGTAAAGTAAAAGTAAGTCTAGTAATAGCTAGGCCTATTGGCCAAGCTCGAGCTTTTCGCGCCTTTCACAAATAGAGTGAAAGACAAACTTACAGTTTCCGAATCCAAACTAAGAAAGGAAAAGATTTAACTAGGAAATTTTTACTTTTGCTTCTTTTAATTTGTCGTTTTGAACCTTGAAATTGGCACATTCAGAGTTTTATATCGCTATGCAACTGGTCTTCAAACCAGAGATTAGGTCGTCCTCTTCTCTGAGTTCTAACATCAAGTAATTCCAATAAAATACCCTTCACGTCGAAGGTTACGTTATAAAGCTATAATGCCAAGCATTCTTCCGTCGAATGTTCACAACAACCTCATATCATCTATTCTTCGGTTAGGTTAAGTTAGGTTAGTTTAGGTTAGGTTAGTTTAGGTTAGGTTAGGTTAGGTTAGGTTAGGCTAGGTTAGGTTAGGTTAGGTTAGGTTAGGTTAGGTTAGGTTAGGTTAGTTTAGGTTAGGTTAGTTTAGGTTAGGTTAGGTTAGTTTAGGTTAGGTTAGGTTAGGTTAGGTTAGGTTAAGTTAGGTTAGGCTAGGCTAGGTTAGGTTAGGTTAGTTTAGGTTAGGTTAGGTTAGGTTAGGCTAGGTTAGGTTAGGTTAGGTTAGGTTAGGCTAGGCTAGGCTAGGTTAGGTTAGGTTATGTTAGGTTAGGTTAGGTTAGGTTAGGTTAGGTTAGGTTAGGTTAGGTTAGGTTAGGTTAGTTTAGGTTAGCTTAGCTTAGGTCAGTTTAGGTTAGGTTAGATAAGGTCAGGTCACGTTAGGTTAGGTTAGATTAGGGTAAGTTAGGTAAGATTGGGTTGGGTTAGGTTGTGTTAGTTTAGGTTAAGAAGGCGATTGCATATCAGCTCCTCACTCCCACTCGGATGCCTGTGTATCGATTACGAATATCTGCATATATGAGTGCCAGGAAGGGGGCAAATTATTGCCAAACCGCCCCGCTTACTTTTGTCTCGGATCTCAGATTTAAAGTTTGGCTGGGTGTGAATCATCTATATATGTAGTTAATGATGAGCTGAACTAACAACGTTTAACGCTGTACTGATAAGGTTCAAATAGCTTCTTATGGCTTCAATCTTCGAATTAAAGGAAGGGTACCAAATCTACATCATCAATATTATCTACATGAGCACGTAGATTATCAGTCACAACTTTGACAATATCGGTTAAAGTTACAAAATGTTACCATCATACCGAAAAACCAAAAAAAAAGAAGACAAAAAACAAAACAAAAATAAATAAACCGCAGCCAGCCACAGATTGCAAAGTAATCGTACAACAACAACAACAACAACAACGACAGCACAAGAACAACAAATGAAGGTAGACTCATATGTAGAGGTATTGAAAATTAAAATAAACGAAAGTGGTTTTTTAAGTTTTGCGGTATCAGAGCATTGCAGCAACAGTCAATGCCGCAGCAGCAACAACAACTGCAGAAGCAGCAGCAGCAGCAGCAGCAGCAACAGAAAAGATAATGAAATGAAAACGGATTTATGCAAAGCTGCAACAAACAATGCGCGTGTGCGTGTAAATATGCCGCATGCTGCATGCGGTTTCGTTTTGCTGGACTCTGAATTGGCACGCTTCTGCATATGCTTCTTCTTTCATCTTATGGTGCTCCTTCTGCATCTTCTGCTGTAACTCTTCTTCATATTTTGTTGTTATTTTGCTCAACTTGGCCGATGACAATTGCATAAAAAAATAAAAAATCTGCAGGATATACGAAGTGTGTATTCATAAAAGTTGCACAGATACATTTTAAGTGTTATTGTAGTTTTGTTGTTATTGTAGTTTTGTTGTTGTTGTTGCTGTTTTGTTTTCACATGTCTGACAGTTAAAACTCCTGTTGCATACACATGTGTAGCATATGATGAAGCATATGAAAAAGGCAGCAGACAAAAAGTTTTCGCTTACTTATACTTAATAAGTTGTGCCGCTCGGTGAGAGCAGGTGCAGACTTTAAGGATCAAATGCAGTGGAGAAAAAAAGGCACACAGAAACAGTTTTTCTTTTCTGTTTTTTTTAAATATAATTTGTTGTTGCTAACATATACACACGATCTACAAATGTGTTTGTAATATGTACAAAAACAAAAACAAAAGAAAAATAAGAAACTAAATTCTAATGTAACCTAACTTTTCTATGAAACTTCTGAAAAAAATCTGAATGGAAGAAATATTCATAGAGTGCTACGTCACCATTTTTCAATGGGCTTGATTGAAATTTACAAGTATAGTTATAATTTCCAGCCATACAACTTTGACGTCTGACGCAAGGTTCTTAATTTTTATGCCAACCTTCCGCTCCCCCTTTGAAAGGGTGGGTAGCCCTTTCGTTGCGTTTTTTCGGTAAATAACACTGTGTGACAGTGACAATATACTTTTCTCGAGATATAGCTCAAATGGTAGGTGTAGTCAAGGAGAGAAAGAGAAAAACTGCGTACTCAGAATTTTAAATTGACCCTCAAAATCTGGAGTTAGGGCCGAAAAATCCATCTTTGTTCGGTTGAAGCATATACTTGCCCGTAACATTTTTCTTATAGATTGGATGATTAAGTTTTATATGTCTAACTAATAAATCCGGAAGTGACGTATTTCTCCATGGGATTAATTTTATAAGGTTGGCTTTTTAGCCTCTTTCAGAACAGTGAAATAGTCAAGTTAAAAGTACGATAACTATGAAAGTAGTGGTCCGATCTGGCAACTCTTTGTTGCTAAAGCTAGTTGACATCTGTGAGAATCATAGACATAGACATTTTTACCCATTGACATTTCTTCATCGGAAAAAATTCTTTACATTTTACTTTATTTCTTCGAAAAGCATTAAACGGCTGCGAAGGCTCGCTGAAAAATTTGTTCATGTTATGGAGAAGGTACTTTATCGGAAAGGACAGTTGGAAAATGGTATGATCGATTCCGCTCTGAAAATTTTGATGTAAAAGACGCACCTAAATCTGGTTGACCATGCATCGGAAAAGTAGAAGAAATTCTTGAAAAGGTGGAGGAAGACCGACATTTAGATAGTCACGACATCGCTACGCACCTTGGCATTGCTCACCAAACGGCTTTGAATCATTTAAAAAAGGCTGGCTATTCCAAAAAACTGAATATTTGGGTGCCACATAATCTGAGTGAAGAAAACCGTTACTGGCCGCATTTCAGTATGTGAATCTCTTCTGAAACGGAATGATCTCGAACCATTTTTGCATAGATTGGTTCCTGGTGACAAAAAATGAATAACGTATGATAATAATGTGCGAAAAAGATCATGGTAAAACGAGGGGAGCCTGCCCAAACCGTCGAGTAGCCGGAACTGATTTCAAGGAAGGTTTTGCTTAGTATTTGGTGGGATTGCAAGGGACCTGCATACTACGAGCTGCTTCCGCCGAAAGGGCGTCGTCTTTCATCGCGACAACGCTAGACCCCACATACTTCTTTGGTGACCCGTCAAAAACTGAGGGAGCTTGGCTGGAAAGTTTTAATGCATCCACCATACAGCCCAGACCTTGCATCTTCGGATTACCATTTGTTTCACTCGTTGCAGAATTATCTTAATGGCGTAAAGTTGAATTTCCAAGAGGACTGAAACCCCAGGAATTCTTTAAGGACGGTATTGTGATTTTTCCCGAAAGATAGCGAGAGTTGGTCAATAATAATGGAAAATATTTGACTCAATAAAGTTTTTTTGATATCTTGTTTAACTTAGCTCACTTTTCTGAATTTTCTTTTTAGTCTACCTTATATCAGTCGTGCGATACATAAAAAACTGTGTTGGTATGTATTTTTTCCAGTATCACCATATACTGGAATTTTTATTTTCTCATCAGATAAAAGAATAAATAAATACAGTTCAACTTTAATGGATTTGTAAATTTATAGTACATTGAAAACAAAATTTAATGTAGCTTATTTATATGTACTTTTATATATACACTGTTAAACAAAATATTCTTTCATATTCGCCAAACAACATAAAAATATTATGTTAATAACAAATTTAAATTATCCTCATATTTTGCTATCTAACTTCAATATTCCTTAAGATATATTAATATTTTAAATATCGTTGTAAGCAGATAACTGCCCTCTTTTGAATAACATATAAAACTTATCAAAATTGGATTTTTCGGCCATAACTCCAGCAGTTTTTCTCTGCTAGACTTGACCTACGACAAGTTGTAAACTTCGAAAAAATGTAAAATTTTATATTTTTTTTTGCTTCACTGTGTAATTTATGAAAAATGTTCGGCCAAGACCGATCGTCGGTTATAGTGTCAGCTAAGTAGTAAGTAAGTTCATCTTCTTCAAGAATGTTGCTCTTAAAAATGAAAAAAAAAACAAGTGGAATCATGAAATTACCCGTTACCTAACTCTAACTGAAGAGTTTTGGAATCATTTGAGTGGCGGTTCGAGAGGGGCTACATGGCCGTTTTTCCCAAAACTTCGCTGAAAACCTTTTTAAATATTTCTGTAACTCAACTGTTTATCATTCATATCAACTGGGAGATTCTTTGATCTAAATTTGTTGTGACTGCTATACTGAGTTTTCGTTCGATTATCGGTCTGGGTTTTGATTAGAATTTGTCTCTGAGTTTTGGTTAAAGTTTTTGTCTATTATTTGGATTGATTTCTAGTTTGAATTTGGTCTGGATTTTCTCAGTTTTTAACTGATATTTGGTTTCACTTTTGATATACATAACAGGTCGATTTGAATTTTTGTTTTGTAGTTCGATTTTAGGTCTAAATTTTGGTCTAACCTTCGATGTGATTCTGGATGATATATTGTCTCGGTATTTTCCTTAGAATTTGGCAAAGTTTTATTCTTAATTTGGTCTGTCTTTTGATCTGGTTTTCGTTGTGGTTTTCTTCCTTTTAGTGTGAATTTATTTTGGCTTTTGATCGAATATCGGTTTGAATATTAATGAATCAATAAATAGGTTTAATTTTTGGTTTGAAATTTAATCTGGATTTTTGGGCGAAAGTTGCTCTGGAACGGCATTGTCTATATATGAAACTGATCTGGACAATGTGGAATCTTGTAACTTGTGTTAGGACAATATTTCATATATTAATTAAATCGTTGTTACTGAAAACCAAAAGCTAAAACCCTCTTCCTACTTTTCAATATCTGTTATATCTGACTTGAATGCTGGAAACAGTCACAAAACAATTGTTTCTCTGACAATTTCAAATAACTGATGAGCTCCATGGTTGCTTAGGTGCGACTTTTATTCTTTTACTTATTACATTCTCACTATATGACAGGATATTAGCGGCGATTTATTCTGTAAGCGGTTTATGAGCTCGCTTAGTTACGATGACTCGGAAAAATGTCGAACCGCCACTGCCGAATATGAACAGCTGCTATTAGCTATGAGTTTTAAGATTCTAATTGCTTCAGATTCAAGACTTCATTCGATTCAAATTTAGTGTTACATTCTACACTTTTCATCATATCAATATTTATTTCAACTTATTTAAGGAATTTCATTTTAATTGGTCGAACGCTTGCCGCAGCATTTGATTGCATAACGCTGCAAATGGATTGATTTCAACAAGCTGCAATAAAAGATTTCCAAATATACAAATTAACATTTATATTCAATTCGTTCAAATTCTACAATTCCAACAATGTTTACCTGAGTTTTGGCAAAATTGCTTCCCATTCGAGCGGCTTCTTCGAAATCTTTCCGTGCTGCATCTAAATCTCCACGTTTCCGATGGAGTACACCACGTTGGCATAGAGCGTGACATTTCGTTTTCAATTGTATCGTACTTAATTCAATGGCTCTATTTAGATCAGCAAAAGCATCTGGAATTGAAAGAGTTGTAAGAGGAATGCACATAATATGTAAGAAATGCATATCGATCAAAACGAGTCCTACATGAACTAACCCAGAGCTATTGAATGGTGTTGAATAAGTTATGCCATGGTGAAAGTGAAATTCACCGTGTAAGCAAAATTCACAACCTCAACTATAATTTATTCACCACAATCTGTAATACTACGAAAGAATTGGTGTGAAACTTTGCTAAAGTGTAGCTGCTATGGTGAATTGAGTAAGCAATTTTTCAATACGCAAACCAGTTTCTTTAGCTCAGATTATAATTTGCTTATAGCAAATATTACATAAAAAAAAATAAATATTTGTATAATTTCATATACGTTCTTCTTCTTTAGTCGTAAACACACCCTCATCGTTGCCAGCGAAACGTAATGCCTGAGCGGGGTTATTGTAGACAGAAGTACGTGTTGGTGCTATTGAATGGTATTGAATAAGATCTGCCGTGGTGAAAGTGAAATTCACCCTATAAACAATATTCACAACCTCAACTATAATTTATTCACCACAATCTGTTATACTACGAAAGAATTGGTGTGCAACTTTGCTAAAGTGTAGCTGCTATGGTGAACTGAGCAAGCAATTTGCCAATACGCAAACCAGTTTCTTTAGCTCAGATTACAATTTGCTTATAGCAAATATTACAAAAACAACAAAAAAATATCTATTTATATAATTTCGAATTCGTTCTTCTCCTTTAATCATAAACTCACCCTCATCTTTGCCAGCAAAACGTAATGCCTGAGCTCGGTTATTGTAGACAGAAGCACGTGTTGGTGCAATTTTCAGCGCTGCCTCAAATCGTTCCAAAGCCTCTGCCAATTTCCCCCCCTCAACCAGTTGAACAGCTCGAATTTCTTGCACTTTCGATTCTTTTACCTCAGCGGCATTATCATCCTCTTCGTCCACAAGATCAGCTTCAGCAGTAATCGTTTGCGCAACACTTGATGTTAATTCCAAAGGATTGAAAATTGATTCGAGCACTTGTTGATCATGATCACTGAGACATTGGCGTGTTAGAGTTTGAGGCATTTTCACTTGTTTATTAATTAATTGTAGATAATGTTGTTGTTATCACAAATCTCAACAGAATTGAACTAAGTAAGTAAAACATAGTTAAAATTATTAAAGCACGCAGTGAGCAGTGAGCTCGTGCTTTTTAGTTTGAATAGTACACAACAACAATAACAAGTGTTCAAGTCGCTGAGATGCAAATAAAGCGGGAGAACTGGTTCGGTTGTTGGCTACTGCTTGCTTTACGTACCGCTTACTAACTGCTTAGAATTCAAATAAACAAACTTAGGCACAGTGGGCATCATACTGAGAATACACTGCGAAAAATTTCAAAAGTGGAAAGTTTAGATACTCTTCAAAACTTTTAAACCAGTCAGTGTTCATCGCATCTGTTTCTAATCATCCTTGCACTCAACTCATTCTAGACAAGTCTAAATGAGTTGATTGGTTAAGACTAGCTAGAGTCGTTGTGTAAATGTTCGACAGTCGCAGTCAGGCGTAAACAGTCAAGAACGAATACCGCCAGCACAACATGAATGGATGCGAGAAGCTCGACCTAGGCCCTCCATGGGCTGTTGTGCCATTAAAAGCAGAAGAAAAAGAAGACGCTGAAGGCAGACGGGAGCTATGGAGGTCTATCCCAAAAATGGAAATTCTTGTGTCATTTGAAAATCTTTCTATCGGACTACAACTAATCTGCCCTGATTTTAGAAGGCTTCATAATAGTTTTGGTCTAGTTTTTGATCTAAGTATTGCCAGATCTGATTTTATGACCGGGTCTTATTTCAGAAACGTCTTTTCAGGCGCAAGGAAAGAGATGCAGAAAGACGCGAGTTCAATGATAAGGCTGCAGGTGCAGCAGGCCTGCCTGCTGAGTTGTTTAAGACTCGAGGCGAAGAGCTCACAAAACGCGTGCATGTACTTCTATGCAGAATATGGTCGAATGAAAGCATGCCAAGTGATTGGAACCTCAGCTCAGCGTACTCTGCTCGATCCATAAGAAAGGTGAGTCTACGACCTGAGCCAACTACCGTGGGATAAGCCTTCTTAATATTGCATAAAAGGTTCTATCGAGTGTACTGTGCGCGAAAGACTGACAGTCGCCCATCGTCAATAAACTGATTGGACCTTATCAGTGAGGCCTGGTAAATCTGCCATCGACCAAATCCTGGAAAAGACCCAAGAACCCACCATCTATTCGTCGATTATAAAGCGGCTTGCGACAGCACGATTAGGGATCACTTGTACGGCGCACTGTCTGATTTTGGTATCCCTGCAAAGCTCTTTCTGCTTTGCAAAATCGACAATGATCAACATCACCAGCGCAGTGAAGATTGGGACAGATCTCTCCGCTCCATTTGATAAAGTGAAGTTCATTGTGGTAAAAGCATAACACTTGCCACAATGGCTGTCTATCTATTTATCGGTGTCCTGTCATCTCATTCCTTCTCTCATTCTTCCTTCTTTTTCCTTCATCAGACAAGGTGACTCCCTATCGTGCGACTTCTTTAATAATTCGAGCTGCAAACATCGACATCTCTGGCACTATTTTCTACAAGAGTGCCATGCGGCGAGCATACGTTGATGATATTGACATCATTGGCACCAACGCGCGAGTAGTCAAGCAGCATACTCCAATCTGGAAAGGGAGTCTCGCCGAGTGGGTCTATTGGTGAGCGAGGACCCAACGAAATACCTTGTCTCAACAAACAAAGAGTCACGGCGTCTTGGGCAAAATGTTACTGTTGACAATTGTACTTTTGAAGTCGCCAAGGATTTCGTTTACCAAGGATCCAGCATTAATAGAAACAATAATGTCAGTCTTGAGCGATCAAGCGGAGATTAAATCTGGCCAACAGGTGTTACTACGGGCTCAGTAGGCAATTGAGAAGCAGAGCCCTCTTTCGAGCGACGAAAATAAGGCTTTATAAATCCCTCATCCTTGCCGTCCTAATGTATGGCGCAGAGACGTGGACATTGACCATCAATGATGAGAGGCTGCTAGGAGCGTTGGAGAAGAAGATACTCCTTAAGATCTACGGTCCAGTATGGAACGATGAGCTGTATGAGCTGTACGCCGACACTGACATAGTCAAGCGTATACAAATCCAACGCCTTCGCTGGCTGGGTCATGTTGAGCGAATGGAAGAAAGCGCTCCGGCTAGAAGGGTGTTTTTTTATTCGAACCACGGTAGAGGAAAACGCATAAGAGGACATCCCAATCTCCGTTGGAAAGACCAGCTACAGGGCAGTAGAGCTGACTGGCGAAGCTTTATAGAGGCAGCCAAGACCGATCATCGGTTGTAGTGTCAGCTAGTAAGTAAGTAAGAAAGTATATTTTAGTTTAGTTTTAAGTTTTAATCTGTAACCTAAAAGAAAAATTGTTCGACAGGTGAAATAAAATAAATAAATAATTTTAAAAAAAATAAAAAATTTAATCATTCAAAAAAAAAACAAAAAAGAAAAAAAGTTGCAAACAGGCTTGCGACAGGGATCCCGCAATTGCTTTGAGGGATTCTAACTTCATAAATCCAATTAAATTTTGTTTTGTCTGTGATTTTTACATAGGTCAATCACTACAGGGTTAAAATATCTACTCACTCAATCAAACATTTTGGAACTAGAGTGTTAAAATAACCACACACTTATCAAAAATTTGGGAACTAGAGCGTTAAAGTAATCACTCACTGGTAAAATAAAAATATGAATTACTTTTAAATTTCTTTTCTCGAGTACACCGCCAAAAATCTAATACACACAAATAATTTTATTTTTTAAAAACAATTTATTAATTTTTCTTTTGTTTTTTTATATTTGTTTTTTCTTTTTAATTTGTTAATAATAATAATAATAATAATAATAATAATAATTTGTTTATGTATATGTAAATACCAAGGACAATATTATTTTTTATTTTCTTTTTCTTTTTCTATTTTGTTTTGTTTTTTTTTTTTTTGTTTTGCTCTTTCTTCAATTAATTAATAATAATTTTTAATAATATTATTTAATCAGCGCATTTGTTCTTATAATTCTTTTATTTTATTATTTTTTTTATACATACATATATAATTTTTATTTTTTTTATATTTCATAGCTAGGCTAATGCGTTTTTTTTCTTTTAAATATATTATTTTTTTGTAATTATGTATATGAGTTTTAGTTTAGTTTTTATTGTTATAGTTTTTAATAAATACAATTATATTAATAATATTTAATATTAATTTAGTAAATTATTTTCTTTTAAATGTTTAACTTTAAAGTTTCTAAGTTTTTCTTCAATATTACTTTTTTACTTAATTTTTTATACACAAGGTTTTTTTTAAAATTTTTTTTTAAATTTTTTTTAAAATTTTTTTTTTTAGTTTTATTATTTATAGCTCACTATTTGTTTTGTATTTGCTTATAAAACTGGATTGTGTGAAATTAGGATTATTAGTAATTTTAAAAAAAATTTTAACTTCTAAAAAAAATAAAATATTTTAATAATAATAAAATTTTTTTTAAAATTATAAAATAAAAACAAAAATGAAAAATTCTTAAAAATTATTTTTCTAACATTTTCTAAGTTCTTTACTTTTGTCTCGCGTTTCTTTCTACTTTTCACTACTTAAGCTTTTTAGTCTTAAAAGCGTTCGTTTGTGTCTCTAGATTGATTTTTCTTATGTTCAAAAAAAAAAAAAAAAAAAAAAATTAAAGATTAACATTCAGTATTTTAATTTTGTATCGTCAACGATTCTTTTGTTCTGTTTGTTTTGTGTGTGTGTGTGTATGGTTTCAATTAAGTCGTTTTCGTGTTTCGGTTTTAGTTTTTCTTTTTTGGTAATAATTTTTATTTTTTTTTTTTTAGTGTACTTTTTGCACTTTCTGATGTCATAAAGTCGTGAACTGTGAAATTAATATTGAATTATTTTTTGTCCATCAAATATTTCTAAGTTACAAATTTCTTGCTAATATTTTGTAGGTATGTATATACTACTGTGGGCAAAAGTTAGTAAGACTTTGTTCATAATTTCAAATTTTTTTATTCATTCTTCCAAATCTATTTCGTCCCCTTCAATTTCCGGAATAGCCTATAGCCTTCAATGCGCTTAGCGATTCATGTTTAATGTCTTCAATTGACTCAAAACGGTGTCCACGAAGCGGCACGAAGCGGTTTTTTGAGTTTAGAAAATAGCCAAAAGTCACACGGTGCTAAGTCAGGCGAATAGGGTGGTAGGGTGGTTGCGGAACGATATCAGTCGAATTTTTGGTCAAAATGGTCTCGTAAAACCAATGCAGTGATTTTGGAATCAATTGTGCATTCACTCTTCTTAGGCCCAAATGATGTTTTAAAATGGTTTTCACTGATCCTTCCGATATTCCATTAATGCCAGTAAGGTCTCTGACTGTTAATCGTCGATTCTCGAGCACCAATTGCTTGATTTTATTGACGTGTTGGTCATCAGTTGATGTTGATGGCCGTCCTGGACGTGGTTCGTCGTCAACGTTCAGCGTTCTCGACCATTTTTGAACAATTTGTACCAATCAAAAACACTTGCTCGCGACATACAATTATCACCGAAGGCCTTAGGCCTTTTGCAACATTCTGAACGTTTCGGCACCAGAAATTTGATTCCGCACACAAAATTTAATGAAACTTCTTTGTTGAATAATTTCACTCATTGTGAAAATCGCCGAATGCACTTTTTGTACTTCAGAGAGACAAGCGTATACGAAACACTAATGATTATTTTGATGTGACATTTGGCACAGATGTCACCGACAGTCATACCAACCTTAAAAAAATATTATTTTGATGAATGGGTTTCCGCGCGAAATTTAAATTAAAAAGTCGTACTAACTTTTGCCCACAGTAGTACGTGTGTATGTTTTATTAGAGGTGGCACGTAAAGTTTTGTTAAAAATTGTTGATTTGTTTTTTAAATTATTGTATTTCTAAGTAGTAAAATCTATGTGAGTAAATTCTTCGAGTTTTCTAGTTTTCTAGTTTTCTGGTTTTGTTTTTGCTTTTACGTTTTTGGTGTTGCTGTTGTGTTAGAAATTTTTTAAGTACGTATAAAAAAAAAAGTCAAGTACCTTTCCAAAGTTCCAAAGAAATTTCAAATGAGAAAAAAATAAATAGACTTAAAGAAAATGCTTTCATTTTTAAAGAATTCTGTTTCAGATTAACAGATTCTATAATGAAGAGAAAAATTTGGAACACAATTACAGTGTTAGGCGATTGAACTGTTACCTATTCAAATGGCCGAAGTTTTTATTATATTAATTTCTTTTTGTTAAATAATAAAAATTTTAGTATCCATTCACTTTAGCTCGATGTGGCCGGCCGGCCACCTTTTGCTTTGACTATTTTGCCTTCAAACGGTTGAAAAATTAGTTGCATGCAGCACGAATATGATCTTGCGGTATTTTGGCCCATTGGCGTACAATGGCTTTCTTCAGTACATATTATTGAATGTGAACCGAATCGATGTTTTTATAGCGTGAATGCATTGTCCACGATGCTCGTATAGTACGAAATTTAAAGATTTTTGCTAAGATGCACATTTTACCATCCTTTACTCTGTAAACAGCGAGATATTGGGACGAGAACGAACCCTCTATAAGTTGTTTTGTCCTGAAGTCATTATATTCAGGTCACTTTGTCCTAGACGTGGCGCAGCCAGGTAGTCAGTCGTTTCCACTTGGGTCCGGCTATAGTGAGGTAGTGAGAAACAAGAGTGGCCTTGAAACTGCTAAACGGAATTGCGACAGATTCCGCTGTTGCGAAGTCAAGGGCCGAACACAACCTAGAAGCTACCTCATCTGCCCTCTCATTACCATCGATGTTCCTATGGCCTGGAACCCATATTAGAGGAATTTCTAGCCCTTGACCAAGTAGAGGGAGATCCTACCTAATTTTGAATTTATAATGGAAGATAATAATTAATAAAAATTATAATGGAACCGATAGATATCTTGGCCCCATTATTCCTGATGATGTCCTAAAGTGATCTGCACGCCTCCCTTATTGCCAGTAATTCAGCCTTGAATACTACATACTTAGATGCAGCTTGTTTGGGAGGCGTATAGATGAGGATAGTTGGAGTCCCTCTAAGTTGAGGGACACCTGCCCCTACACCGCAATCCATTTTGGACCCGTCACTGTAGAGCTCCACATCAAAGCCCCCAATTACCATATTTTTCCTCAAATGCGCTCTGTGTCGAGGAGACTACAGAAAAGTCTTTCCTAAAGTTTAGGGTAGGTGTAATTTAGTCAGTGTCGATGTTGTGTAGCAATGCACCCTGTAGGAGTATCTTGCTGTGGCCGTACTTTCTTGTGGTCCAGCTTCCCACTGCTTTGAGTTTTGAGTGCGTGATTTTATGTGTAATAAAACTTGAAGTAATCTGATTAGTTTTAGGTTTACTTTTTGTTTACTTATAACTTTACATATTTGTCGTTTCTGCATATTTAATCGAAGTACTACTAATAAAGCTGCATCTAAGTAAGGACATAAACTAAACTAAAAATGGGGCTTTGGAACTATCTTTAAATCTATTATTCTTCCGCTGAAGATTTATTCCGCCCAAACTTGCTTGGTATTGTTAGAATGAAAAGTATGTACTCTATAAGATAGAGCCCGGGTATAACAGACCGCGCCAACAAAGTATTCACTGCCGTGGAATTGAAACAAACCAACATTTTTCAGGGTGTATAATTTAAAGAATGCTCTTTGAGTTTATTAATATGAATTATGTTAAATAAAGAAATTCTGAAAATATTGTGTAAATATGTAGTTTTTTTTTAACGTGTAGATAAATATTTATGTTTTTAAAACGTAGATATTCAATAAAATCATTAGATTCTTTAAAAATAGCGAGACATTTTCCTCCTGAACTTTAAACAATATAAAGGAGAAATTGCGTGTCTATAAAAATTTGCAAAAAAAAAATAAGAATTTTGAATATTGAATTGTAAATTAATTTTTAAATATGGTACATATAATAAATTAGATTAAAATTAAAAAATAAAAAATAAAAAAAAATTCATTAATACAGAAAACAAATAAATTAAAAATAATGAAATGTAAAATAAATTCAAAATACCTAAAATTATTTTATGTTATTTTTTTATTAAAGTAAATGTAAATCTAAAACAAAAATATTAAAAAAAAGATCTTTTTCCCAATGTTTTAAATAAGAAATTAGTTTTTTTCTATTTCAGCATTGGATATTTTAAAATCAGAAGACATCACTATATAAAGACGTCGATAATTAATGTCGATTTTAATGTTTTCGAACCAAACTTCTCTGATTTATACTTAAGTAAAACTTGAAATGGAATTACTAAATAAAGTATTTATTGTATTATTTATTATACTTTATTTTTTTTTATTATAACTTAAAACATATAATAATAATTTAAACCATTTTATTTTGTTGTAGCTTTTTGCTATTTGTACAAATTCCAATGTAGTATATGCAAATTATTAATAAAAAAAAAAAAATTAAAAATTATTTTTAATTTGTGGTTTTTTTTTTGAATTTGTACATGTATCTACAGCATGAATTTTTGTATTTGTTTTATTTGAATTTTTGTATCATGTATGGTTTTCGAAATTTGGTTGGTAGTTTCTTTATTTATTAATTTTTGTTTACTTTAAATATATTTTACAGTTTGACCTAATTACTATTGCTATTAGTAGGTATACATATATATATACATATATATATATGTGTGTATATATATATTTTTGGGTTTTAAATATATATTTATAATATATAAGCTTATTTAATTTATGAATAAATGCATTTACCCTTTATTTGTTTATTTTATAATTTTTGTTTTGTTTTGTTTGTATTTTATTTTATTGAAATTGTTGAAAATTGCTTTTTGTATATAATGTTTTTAGTTTATTTTTTAGTTTTATACTATATATATTTATATTTCTTCTTTCTTTATTTTTTTTGTTTTGTTGATCGTTTTCTATTTATATTAAATTTTGTATTTAAACTTGGTTTTTGGTTTTTAAATTTAGCGATTGCATGCAGTTTTACAAATGAATTTACCTAAATACATATGTATATAATATATTTTCTGATTTACATACATATACTATATACTATGCATGTATTTATGTATTTTGTAATAATGTATTATTAATTTTTTTGTTTTTATTAAATTTCAGTTTTATTTTATTTTATCGTTTTTGTGTCGGTCATTTTCATCATAGGTTGAGCTGTTATTTTTAGTAGAGTATACTCGAATAATAAATACTTTATATCAAAGAATATTTCATAACCAGAAAGGCCAACTCAAACATTTACTCGCACTCATGCAACCATGCAATTCATATACGTTTATACTTCGAGAGAGCAATTTCCAAAAGCTCTGCTCTCTAACTCTTGCTCCCCTACTCATACAATTGACCGCGAGTTGCGATTGCTTTGGCGTACACACACACACACACACATGCATACACACACGCCTAATCACACGCCTAATCACACATTGTAAGTTTCAAACATTGAGAGAGCCTTTCAAATGGTGAAAGTGTCTAATACTCTCATTGTTCTGCTTGTATATTGACCATGCTCTCACAGCATACTAGTATATGCATACTCTTTGATGTAAGCTTTAGTAGGTAATTGTTGTTTTATTTTGGTAAGTAGTAAAAATTTCTCATCATGCTAAATTAAAAGCTCCTGGGATGTGCTAAGTTTTTTTTTGTTTTGTTAAATTAACTACATAGTTTCTTTCTTTTTTAATAAATAGTAAATTATTTATATACGTTTTCTAATTTTAATTTTATATCTCTTTTTGGTTTCTTATTATTTTACTTCATTTTAATCTTCACTAACATTTTAACTAACAGATTCTTCTTCATTCAATGTGTTATATTTTTATTATTTTAAATATTTGGTTTTTTTTGTTTTGTTTTTAGCTAAAAAGGTACATGATAATAAATATTAACTAATTTTACAATGTAAGCCCGTATTAATAGTCAACAAAATTTTTCTCCTCCTTTTCAGATTGATTTCTTTCTTCTTTTTGTTCGCTTCTTGTAAATTTCTTAATTAAAAATTTTCATTAAAAAAGTTAGTAAATAATTGAGAAAAAAAACAAAGAATTTTCTATCCATAAATAATTTTTGTTTTTTCTATATATGTACATATAAATACTAAATATAGTGTCTATTTTTTATATAAATTTTTTTTGTATGTGTTTCTTTTGTCTAAATTGCCTTTAAATATTTGCATTAGTAAAGTCGATATTACTTTTAAATTGCATTTGAACCAAAAGGCAAACTATCAAGTAAAAGAATTTGAAATGAAGATCGGAAATCTGAAATTCACATACACGAGTAATTAAATTAAAATTGACAACGTAAGGATTGATATATGGTACAAGTATATATAAATTAATTATTTATATCATATTATTCTATGTAAGATATTTTTAAAAGATTTTTGGTTTACTTAAGTTTCAAAATTTAAAGCTTGACTCTAATGAGCTCTTCAAATTAACTAACTATATATTTGCAGTATATGTACATAGATAAATGAATATTCTCTTCACATAAGTGTGAAATAATTTTACAAAAATTTATTGAAAAATTACTAAATAAAAATACTTTTACTTATTAGTTGCCCATAGCGAAATGAAATGGATTAATGAATCTTCAATAGTTAAAATAACATAGAACGTATTTTAATATAATACATATTAATGTATTAAATATATGTATGTAGGTGGCATTAAATCTGAACATCTCAACACAAATACTGAAAAAATACTGAATTTAAAGAGTATATTTCGTCCTCAGTATTAAAAGTAGAAGCTCTCTTTCACTTTAAATCAAAATGAGTTCACATGTGAATAGGCACGAACATTCTCTGCCATCGCAAAGCTGTCACACGTACACTATAAACTTCATCGTGTAGCTGACGAACTTTTGACGAACAATTGACGAACAATGGAATTCGGGCGAAGTTTGAGAGAAACTCTTTTCAACGCAAATCATGTTAGTTGACTTTCAGCATTCATGTAAGTAAGGTTTCGCTGCTAAATTTTTTTAAATATCAACGCTGTCGCTCTCTTAGATCCACACACAAGCATGCATGTTGATGGATTGGTTTGACTGACACTGCTTTGTATGAAAACGTATTATTCACTTTCATTCCGTTACATAGAATATTCTGCTTCAAAACATAGTATACATACATAGGTACTATCAAAAAAGTTGCGGGAAATGATCATTCAAAAAGCGCTTCTTAAAGGGGTTGTAAAAATTCTTTTTGTCGCTGACTTGCTGACCACTGCCCTCTATCCTTACGTGATAACATTTGAGTGCGTTATTTAATTTTGTTTGTTTACAGCGCTCGATTTTGTCAGTTCATAGCAAGTGTGTTTTGTGATTTTTACAATGAATAAAAATATCGAACAAAAAATTTGTCTTGCAAATGGAATTTCGTGTGCCGAATCGCAGAAAATATTACAGAATGCTTACAGTGAATTCACTTTATCAAAAACACATGGTGGTGTGGAAGATTTGCCTCGCTCTAGTCGGTAATGTTGACAGTTTTCATTGATTATTGCGGAGTTGTGCACTCCGGATTCATGCCAAAAGGTCAGACGGTAAATAAAGAATATTACCTGGGCGTTAGTCAGCTTTTGAGAGATCAAATTTGTCGAAAAAGCCAAGTTTGTGGAAAGGAAACTCACAAGGCTATGATTGTGGACGATGTTCAGGCCAAAAAGTCAACACATAACATCGAATAACTACCGTATTCACCTGACCGTATTCCGGCTGACTTTACTTTTTCTCTTTCCGAAACTCAAAACACCACTTCGAGACACCCGTTTTCTTACTTTTTTACTTTTAATGGCACAACAGCCCATGGAGGGCCAAGGCCGAGCTTTTTGCATCCACTCATGTTGTGCGTGTTATATTTGTACATGAATGGAAGGGATCTACAGTTTTATGCCGAATCCGAACGGCGAAGTGAAAATCTTTTCATAGCAATTTTTATTATTTGCCATTTTAGGTTTGCCATTGCCTGCCAAGAGGTGGTGCCGTGTAGAAAAATTATTTTTTCTACTTTTTGATTTTGCCTGTGCCGAGATTCGAACCCCGGACACTCTGCGCAGCAGTCCAACGCACTACCACTACGCTACATCGACCACACCCGTTTTCAGTTGTTAGAAAATATAAAAAAAAATTGAATGCGAGAACTGAAGTCGAAAAATGTTTTGATGATTGTGGATTATTCGTTGACATAAGTGGGGCCTATTTTGAATTTTAACGAATAATAAATATTTTGTGTTTTAACATACCGGTACCGGTACTTTTTTGATAGAATGTGAGCATCTTTAAATCTATTCCGTCTTCTGAACCTTTTTTAATTATTTTTTAGTTTTATTCTTAACCCGTGCTAAGCTAAATCAGGAACTTTTAAGTAGCCTAGGACTTACTAGCATGCTGCAACTATGTTAATAAGGCGATGTTCTTCTCTTTGAAATATCCTTTCCTCGATTTGGGCAAAGCACAATTGTTCCATGGTCTGAGTACTGTATAAAACTTTTCAAATATTTCTAGTATTTTATACTAAGTAATTTCATGTGAAAAATTGTTGAAATCAATATTTGAAAAATAAATAATTTTTATAAGCAAGTATATACTTATAAATATTTTTTGACATCAAAATAGTGTCCAATATCTGGGGAATGAAAAACTTTTCAGCTGTTTAATGCCAGAAGAAAGTTAGTAACATGACAGTCACTCCCCAATGATCGTTTTAGAAGAGACCTACCCTTGAATGAATTGGCGCCATAAACTGAAGTTTTTGTTAAGCATTTTCAATTCAGGTTATATCAAAAAGTCATCAATATGGTGGATAAAAGTTTGATAACAAATTTTAATTTACATATTTATCAAATTTAAAAATAAGATGCCATTTGGGTTCACAAGAATTTGATTTTTGTTTTTTTAACAATTGCTGGAAGTTCACTTTGAGTGTGATAAGGTCATAATTAAAGGGAAAAATAATTGCACATAGCTTATTTCATAAAGGAACGATATGACAGCGAAAGAAACTAAATAGTTATCTCTGTAAGCTGTAAGAGGCTGTTTACACTGGCGCCAGCATGAACTTCTGAGTGAACAGGTACAGGTAGAAAAGTACGGTAGTAAGAAAGAGATAGATGTTTTTCATCTTTTTCTTACTACCATACTTTTCAATCTGTTTCTACTTATCATACAGTATTTCATGCTGGTGCCAGTGTAAACATCCATTAATGAGTAGTGCGTTGAAACAACGCATTTACGTGGAATGGTTGAATTTGGTTAAACGGTTCAGGGTCGTCTTGTGCTGAAAACATGATCAGATGGAACCAAAAACCTCACCTCAGGGTCGTCTTGTGCTGTAAACATGATCAGAAGGCACCAAAAAGCTCATCTCTGCAGAACATCTACCCTAAAAAAATAGTTCGAATAATAACACGCAATCAATAATTCGACGATGGTCTACGGAGTCAAATAGAGCTGAAATGCCAACGATCCAAAAGCTTAAATTGAGTTTATGTTTATAATTTCGCATAAAACTTCATTATAGGGTGGGTTTAAGTTGTTTTGGTCCTTCAGGTTCCGGAGCCTTGGGTGATGTCGAGATTTGCAAGAGCTCTATTAATTCACGTTTTCAAAAACGTATCTCAGCATAGCATGAGCTACAGTTACAATGCAAATTTTTCCTAAGGGTTTTCAATCGAACTCAATCGAGCTTCATCAATCGAACAGGATGAGGAATAGGGGTTTGGAAGTGCGCCAATGATCTAATGATCTCCCTGTTCAGTATTATTTAAAATTACTCTCACTGATAACCTTATCCCCCCACTGGAAAAGTCAGATGGAAAGCGCCAGCACGAGCCTAATAGAAGCCACTGGCTAGTCTTTGTTAAGTCACTCTAGGCCAATCATTGTAGATTGTAGAGCCAAGTACAAGTATGTCAGTATTCTCACTGAAAACGTTCGGTGTCTGATAATTATAAGGGGAATTCAGTTTAGAATCTTTAATAAAAGTCATTCATTATTCTGATCATGTTCCTATAAATATTCGAGAACTTAAACTTACTACTTCTGGGTAAACTCCAACAATAAACAATTGAGCTTATAGCAAAACACAGGTTTTTCTCTACATATTAGGGAGTAGAAAAGAGGTAGTAAGTTAATTAGTATAAATTTGTTATAATTTCAATTCATTCCGCTTTGGCAAAAATATTCAAATGCAATTATTGAAAACTTAGAGCGAAAATAAATAAAAATACACTATGCGATACAATTCGACCTGTTTCGTCTTTTCGGCATGGGATTTGAATACAGATATTCTTATAAAAGCAGAATGCTGCTAAAAAAAACAAAAGAGAAATTCTGCATTCACATTTTTTCTAAGCAAGTTAAAGTTAAGGAATTATTTTTAAATTTTTTTTTTTTTTGCCCGGAAATTTTGTTCTCACCGAAGATTTTGACATGTTTAAAAATTAATACAAATATAAAGCAATATTAAATTTTTGTAAATTTATATTTATTTGAAAGGTAATAAAGCGGAAAAATTTTCCATAATTAATTAATATATGTAATTTTTTAGACATCGTCAAATGTATGAATGTATGTTAAAAATAGGAGAGATGATGAGACAGTCAGGGGAGATAGGGGCGACACGGGGTATGTGATCAACATATACATAAATCATTTCCGTAATGTGACAAATACAACTGCAAAATATGATATTGGTAGAAGATTGCTTTTGATATTTAATGGAATTGAAATGAGAGTCTGAAAAATATTTGGAAATTTTTAAAAATTCATTGAATTTGATTCTTTTAAATTCACTTAAAATTTACTTAAAAATACGAAAATGTGCTTCTATCACAACGAAATTTTGCAGTCTTGTTGATAATTTTAACGGAGATTTTTGCATAGAAATCATGGGTCACTTTGATGCAACTGTCTGCTTTCGTAAATATTTTCCATTTTTACTAACAGTTTTTCTCAATTTACCTACTTCTAATGCGCCATCTGGCGGTGGAAAAATTACAAATAGTATTTAAGAATGGTTGCACTTGATTGTCTTTTAAATTAGACTAAATTTACACATATTGAATAATATTTTAATTTAATATTTAATATTTTTTAATAATTGTTTAATTCTTCCAACTCAATGCGAGAGGGGACATAAATACTGTTACACACATTTGATGGTATAAAATTAAAAATATTTTATTTTTTTGCACCAATTATTAAAAAAATATTTACTGATATATATTGTATACAAAAAAAAAAACAATTACTTGTTCGAAATGTCCTGCTTTGGCCTTCACGCACGCCTGAAGTCGCACTGGCCAATCATCAATAGCTGCACGCACCTCGTGCATTGAAAAAGTTCTGACAGCACGAATCAAGGCAGTCTTCAGAGAATCAATGTTGGGGTATCTTTTGTGGCAAACCATGTCCTCTAAAACTGTTCATAATTTGTAATCTAGTGGGTTCGGATCAGGGCTGTCAGATGGCAATTCTTCAGAGCAACTGAAAGCTGGCAAATTGTTTTGAAGCCAGGTCTGGGTCGTCTTAGCCTTATGGACTGGCGCAGTATCCTGCTGGAAAGTCCACGGCTGGTTTTGGAACAGGGAATGGGTTAAATGGATTCACAACAGCGCCCAAAACGGTTTCTTGGTAAACTTTGGCCGAAGTTTTGACCCCTTGTTCGCAGAAATGCAAGCCAGTGACTACATAGTAAGAGACACCCCTCCAAACCATGCCTGAAGCTGGGTGATGACCCTTTTCAACCCGTGGGATCAGTTCAGATGCTTCCTTAGATGACCGTGCTTATAACATTTTTCCTGCACGATTAAAATCTGTTTATCCGTAAACAAGATTCTTCTGTGCAAGTTATCAGCGTGTTTCACCAAAAGATGTTTGGATTTTTCTACCCTATTTTTTTCCAAAGCTGCAGAGTCAACAAATGTCCTGTGCGACGTTTAAAGGCACTAAGTCCCATGTCTTTTTTTAATAATTCGACTCATGGACTTTTGCGTGATATTCATCTCACGGGCCATGATTTTCTGTTTTCGGAGCGGATTTCGGATTTCGCTGAATTCTTGATTTGACGGTTTTGATGACTTGCGGCTTGTGAACTGTACGTGGACCGCCCGACCAGTGGCGGTCTTTAATATCTCCTGTCTTCTCAAACAGTTTTATGCACCGGCAGACGAACATGCGACAAATCCCGAGTAGGCGGAGCATTTTTTGAAAATATCGCCTTTTTTCATTTAACACTTACCATAAAAAGTGCTATAACAGCGATACGGTTCTCATTATCTGACCACTCCATGGTGCAGGCTGACACAATTTTGAATTCCCGTTACAGACTAACGCTATAGAGGTTAGCTTTCGTGAACCATGTGGTAAAAACAGTGAATGGGAATGGGTGTGTTCAATGTTGTAACAGTATTTACGTCCCTACTAAGTACATATAAAAATTTAAAAAAATGCCTTAATCTGGAAAAACAAAAACTGTGAATGCCAGATTGCTCAGTAGCATCACCACTTTCCGAATCCAAATACAAACCACATGCCAAAAAAAAAAAAAAAAAATTTATCGCACAGTGTTACTTACTACTCACATAAACAGCACTTGTTTATTTTATATATGTATATTTTTTGTTTGCTTCTTTGTTCTTTATTCTTCGTCTTGTTTTGTTAATAAATTTATTTAGTTTTAGTTTTTAAGTTTTCATTTCACTCTATCACACACTCAACTAACGCTAAACTAATTACAAAAACCAACAATTTTGAATTTTTATAAAAAAAAAATGTATCCAAAATTTTTTTCATATGTTTCCTTTTTTTTTTTTGTTATTTGTGTTTCTTAGTTTGTTTTTCCTATTTTAAATAAATTTTTCATGCTATTTTTGCTTTGAAATAAATTCATTTTCTTTCTGGTTTGAATTTTGTAGAATATTTAAGCTGAAAAATGTTTCAAATATTTTGTTGCTTTGTGTTTGTTATAATTTTGCTTTGCTACTTAATTAGTCAGAATATTAAAAAAAAAAAAAAGTACTTGCAGTATTTTGTATTTGTTCTTTCGTTTCGTGTAGTTGTTTCAATTTTTCAGTTTTTCAGTTTTTCCTGCTTTAAATTTTTATTTTTAAGCGAATTATTTTGTGAGCGTTTCCTTGATCGCGCCCTGTCGGCTTTCTTTAGTTTTAGTTTTTTTTTTTTTTGCTTTTAATATTTAACGATTTTTTCCATATCTTTTGTGTTAGTGTATTTTTAAGTTTTAATGCCAATCAACCTCTTTAAGCTTTTTTGTTTAGTTTTTTTTCAAATGTTTTCTTTGTATTTTGTTTTTTTTTTTTTTTTTTTAATTATGTTTATAATTCGTTTACCATTTTGTGAAATAGATTTTTTTGTATTTGCTTGCAATAATTTAAGAAGTGCGGTGCGTAATTGTACTAGTTAAAAAAAAAAAAATATATATATAAATATGTATTTAAGGTATTTATGTTTTTACATTTGCTTCTATGTTTTTGTTAGTTTTTTCTTGGGTTATCTAATATTTCTATGTTATATGGATTTTTTTTATTTATTTTTTTTTGGGTTTGAGTTTTTATACGATTTTGTTTCTTTGGATTGTATTAATTTTTGTGATTTTTCATTTAACTATTTGGTTTTTGTATGTATTTATAATTGTCATCGGGGGTTTCTACAATGCATATTTACTTGATTTTAAATTTTTTTTTAATATATTTTTTGTTTGTTTATGTATTTTTTTTTGTTTATTTTGTGTATTTTTCATTTAACTCTGACTTAATTATGGCTTTAGGTGGGTTAATGTTGTTGTTGTTCTTTTTCTTGCTATTCTTGTTGATTTTTTTTTCTCTGGTTTTTTTGTTGCTTAAATATTTTTTTTACTAGGTTTTTGTTGGTTTGTTCTTCAGAAGCATAAACAAAAAAAAAACAAAAAAAATAATCGGTGATTTTCTATTCGTTTCCTTCGTGGAATTCCTTTATATCTATTCCTAACTTTTCTTCGTTACTGCCTTATTTTTTTTTTTTTTTTTTGTAGCCAAAGGATTTTAAGCTCTTTTGTTTATTTATATTTTTTTTGAGATTTTTTTATGTTTTTTTTTTGCTTCCAAGAATACAGTGTGAAATTAAGCAGAAATAATTACTAGTCTACGAATAAATTAGCTTCACATTTCGTAATTAAGAAAGTAGAATATAGCAATAGATTATAATTGTAATAATAATAGATATTCATAAATAAATAACAATAATAATAATAGTACATATGTATGAAGAATTTCGAAGTTGGGAAACTGGAGCCACAGGATATACGAGTAAGTACATATATGTATGTATGTATGTACAGTATATTTTATATTGTGGGTAGGCGTGTCTGATGGTTGTGGTGGTTTGGTGGTTGTGTTTTATTGGTGTTGAGATACTCTTCTCTATTGTTTTCAAGTTTGTTCGTTTCTTTAGTATGTATTTTTGTTTCTGGCAGTGTGTTTTGATATTTAGTTTTTGTTGTTGTTGTTGTTTTTGTCTTTTTTGTAGCAAGCTTAAGTGAGACACCCTAGTTGTCAATAGCTTGAAGAACCCGAACAGTTTTATATATCTTTGAGTTATTTACCATAAGTAAAAAGAAAATTAAATCATATTTCTGTGGTGAAATGGAATAAAAGCACAACCAAAGACCTTAATAATATAAAGTTGTCGTCTCACTTCCATAAATATGCGCATGCCCAAAAAATCTGTGGTGGATAATGATAAATCCACCTAAGAGAACATGTCAAAACCGAGAGTGCAAGAAACCAAAAGAGCAGTGCTACTGCTACTACTCAACGCGACGGAAGGGAGACGAAAGTGGCGTTCGATATAAAAAATTAAGAGAAGTGTGAAAGATCATCGTAATTACATACAGTGTCGGACAATTAAATAAGAACACCTTGCACTATAAAACTTCCATTGATTTTCTTTGCTTATGGCAAACAATTTGTATAGAGAAGAAAATGGTATGGTTCCTTCGGTTGAATTCATTAATTGGAATTTTGAAAAGCTATCTCCAGACTCTAAATATTGAATCTATCATTTGAAATTTTAAAAGAATCCGAATTAAAAATTCTAATAAAGAAATTCGAATTCCCAAAAGTTTTAATGAATTTTAAATTTTTTTTCGGACGTAAAACAGCCAAAATGGATTAAGAGTTTGTTATATTCTTTCTTTCTTTTTTATGAATTGAATTCAAACTGAATATCACGGACATACACAGTTTAGATTTAATTGAATATACAGTGTCGGACAATCAAATAAGAACAACTTGCACTATAAAACTTCCATTGATTTTTTTTCTATCGGACTGATTATGGCAAACATTTTTATAGAGAAGAAAATGGTATGGTATATACGTTTGGTGCACAATTTCAGCGACAGTCAAATCTTCTGTTTATTGACGTAAAAATCAATGTGAAATACTACCAACAACAAATTTTGCAAAACATCCTTATTGCCTAGTGAAGAACAGTTGATGCCAGATAATCAGTGGATTTTCCAGCAGGATGGAGCAGGATTTTCCAGTCATCGAGTAAATGCGGTGCAACAGTGGTTACGAGAAAACGTTCCTGATTTTATTGACAAAGACTCATGGCCAGCATCTCCTGAAAAATACATTTTTATAGTAGAAATTCCGTTATCTACTGTTCGTTCCCTTTGCATTTGTTTTTGTAAATTTTTTGTTGTTTCGTGAAATTGAAAAGGCGCTACGATTTTTCTCATTTGTTTTTATTGCGCTACTCTCTGGCACGGTTTTTTATTATTTATCTAGTGTGAGTGACAGAACAGAATTTCTTGCTCGGAGAACACCATGAAATTGTTGTTGCACCGACCACCGATGAAGAAAAAGAGGGAGAGAGAGAAAGAGCTTTTACACACTCTCACAACGGTGTGGTGGTTACAATGTAACCATTATTATATCTTTCAAAACCCTTTACCCAGCGATGGTCACATATCAGGAAATAATTTCATTTCAACATCCTCAAAGTGGAATGGGGGAATTGTGGGGCACGGGAACTGTCTACGGACTTATGGATTTATATATTTTAATCACTTTGAAAACTCGTCAAAAATACTTTCTGACAAGCAAGCAGCACTTTCAGCTGGTTATTGTGTTCTGTTCTAAACAATGTTGCCACTAATCGGCAGATTGATAACACAGGGTTACCTTTTGTTTATTCTGTACTCGTCGAATAAAAGGCTACAATTTGGCGAGTCTCACCACTCATTTAAACAATGTTACACTCTGGGAGAGCAACATTGTTGTTTAGAATAGAAAACGGCCATTACACATGATAAGAGTTAATCTGAGTACTCGAGAATCGGAATTCGCGATTCCAATTAACATTGAAAAGTTTCCATTCGCCATTTAATTTAATGATGTGCCAAAATAGAGAAACGCGATACAAATTAATTTCAGTCATTATGATCGCTGCTCTTGAATAAAATGAAAACTTCTAGCGTTCCCTTTTCAAGTTTTCATAAGAATTCCGCTAAAATTCTGAATGCCTTCAAGCTATTAACGACAGTGTATATCGAAATTTTGTATTTACCTGACTTTATATAAAGAATAATTTAAGCTATAGAGTGACGTTACGAGTAGTTAGTTGGAGTTGTGTATGTCATTAGAGTATCACGCTACGTGTAGAATTGATAAGTCAATACCAAATAGTGTCAACACATTTTCTGAAGGACTTTTCCAAATATGTAGGTTTATAAAACGGTTTGAATATGGTGGGTGTATCGAAAAGTGAAACAGCAAACAATAACCTGAGCCCTTAATAATAAAAAACTACAGAAATCATTAACTCGTTTAACAAGGTAATAGATTTCGTTACTGCAGTCCTCGTCTCCATTAGACTACATTACATTTTCTGTGAATCTGACTCGATTTAGTAAACACTCCAGTTCAAGTGTAATTGGCTTTCAACGACTCTATATCAGGTTTTGATTGGGCCATTAAAGGTAGCAAGAACCTCGAAGATTTTACCGATTCCTTGATGTTCCTACGGAAAATAGTACCGATGAAACTAACTTTAGGATTTATAGAATTATTTTCCATGAACATGTTAATTCTCTTTGTTTCAATCGGTTAGAGCTGCAATTTTTGTTGAAGAAATCAAAAGATTTCAACCAGGAAGAGTGCTAACAATTTCGATAGTTTAGTAAGTAGACTTTCACCTGGGAGGTTGGTTGTTCGAGTTCCCTCTTGATCTGGAAGTTAATTCTCTGTTTTAGCACTTCTTATGCCGATATGAAGTGTGAAAGTACACCACTTTGGCAGGCAATGGCAAAACCACCAAACAATATCAAATTGCCGACAGCGGTTCGGAACCATCGTTAAACTGTAGGTCCAAACATGTGTTATCACAATGGGCCATACTGGCTTAAGTGTATTTTTTACAATTGCAATATTTCTTTTGTGGTAAAAAAATATGGGAATTCTATGGGAGCTAGTTCTTCTTCGTTTTCTTTAATGGCACTACAGCCCATGGAGGATCTAAAACGAGCTTTTCACATCCATTCATGTTGTGTACCACACATTTGCACATGAACATTTGCTATTTTTATTCATGGAGCTTACCATTGCCTGCCAAGTGGTAATGCTTTACTTTACTTACTTTTAATGGCACAACAGCCCATGGAGGGCCTAGGCCGAGCTTTTCGCATCCACTCATGTTGTGCGTGTTATATTTGTACATGAATGGAAGGGACCTACAGTTTAATGCCGAATCCGAACGGCGAAGTGAAAAGCTTTTCATGGCAATTTTTACTCTTGTAGGTTTGCCATTGCCTGCCAAGAGGTGGTGCCGTGTAGAATTATTATTTTTTCTACTTTTTGATTTTGCCTGTGCCGAGATTCGAACCTCGAACCCCGAACGGCAGGTAATGCAGTGTAGAAAAATTGTTTTGTCTACTTTTTGACCTTTTCCCGTGCCGAAATTTGAACCCTGGCACTCTGCGTAGCAATCCAGCATCTTACCAACTACGCCACGTCGATAACTATTACTTTAGGAAAAAAAAAGGTTTCTCCATTTATTTCCTCCATCTTCCTAATTCAAATAAGCATTTAGCATTTTAGTTTTTAGTTTTTCCGATACACCCGTGGGATTGAGTTGGTATTTTTCTAATGTAAATTTATAGATAACACTGTTATTGAGACTTAAAACAATAACAACAATTTGCAATTGAAAGCATGTGTGGGCTAATCTCTCTCTTTCTGTAATTGGTTATTGCAGACTACTCAGAGAGAATAACTTTCAAGATAGATATACTCATACATAAGTATGTTCGAAGTTCTCACAATTGTTGTTTTGTTTGTTGTTTACGTTAAGTTACAATAACAACTATGTAGAATAAATATCAACTCTATTGAAAGGAGTGTAAGTATGGTATGAAAGAATATATATGTATGTAGGTGAGGACATGTACTAGAATGTTAGAGAGTAAAAGCGAGAGGATTTAAGCACAGTATGGATATAAGGCGTGTGAGTACGGGGAGTATGCAGTTTCATGTATGGTAAGTATGTATGTACGTATGTATGTATGTATATAATTTTATCTAAATTACGTTAGCACAATTAAAGTTTGGTGGTAATCACGCAATGTTGTTGTTGTTGTTGTTGTTGTTCTGGATTCTGGATGTTGTTCAATGTTGTTGTTCTTGGTATTAAATGTTTTCAATTTGCTGTTGTTGTTGTTGTTGTTGTTCTTGTGATTGATGTTTAATGTTTTTCATTCTTTTTCTTCCAGAATTTTATTATTTTTTTATTGGTAAACGGAATTATAATTGGTTTTATTGTATTTATTGTATTGTTGCTGTTGTTCGTGTGGATGTTGGTGTTGGTAGTGTTCACGTTCACGATCACGCTCACGATCACGTGCGCGTTCGTGTTGGTAGCGTTGATGTTGCTGTAGGTGTAATTGTTGTTGATGTTGTTCGTGTTGTTGCTGTTGTTGTTGTTGTCTTTGTTGCTCGTGTTGTTGTTCGTGTTGCTGTTGCTGTTTTTGTTGTTGTTTCAGTTTTTGTGGTTGTTCGTGTTGTGACGATTGTTGTTGTTGTTGTTGTGTTGTTGTTTGTGATTGTTGTTGTGTTGTTTGTGGTATCGCTTGTGGTTGTTGTCTTGGTGGCTGTTGTCTTAATTGCTGGTGTGCTGGTTGTGGTTTCTGATGCTGTTGTTGTTGTTGTTGTTGTTGTTGTAGTGTTGCTGTACGCGTTGGTGTAGCATGTGTTGGCGTGTGTTCGCGTGATAGTGTTTTTGTTGGTGTTGTTGCTGAGGTTGGTGTTTTCGTTGGTGTTTGTGTTGTTACCGATGTTGTAATTGTGGTTGTTGCATTTGTTTGTGTGTGTTGTTGTTGTTGGTGTGTGTGTTGGTTTTCTTGTTGTTGGTGTGTGTGTTGTTGTTGTTGTTGTTGCTGTTGTTGCTGTTGCTGTGTATTATATGTTCTTGTTGTATTTAGTGGCAGTGGCGGTGGATTTTTAGCTTTAGTTAGCGGAATTGGTGTTGGCATTGGTTTTGGCGTCGTCGTTAAATCGATACCCCATTCATAAAGGAACTCTAGCTTTTGTCGTTCCAATGGGTCATCACTAGCCGGCAGGGCAAGCAAATGTTAGGCTTCTAAAAATATTAACGCTGTTGGTTTCGGTTCCAAATTTGATTTTTTTGCTTCAACAACTAAAAAGGTGATTTCAGCCTTTTCGCGATTAGCAAAGCATTCGGCTATCAGGCGCGCAACATCCTGCAATATTATTTACAGTTATTATTGCAAATCGAAAAAAAGGCCAAATGAATGTTGGTACCTGATGATGTAGACCTTCAACTTTAGTGCCGTCCACTTCAAGTATTAGTTGCCCGACTTCAAGGCCGCCCGCTTCAAATGCTGCACCATTTTCCTTAAAACAAACAAAAAACGATAACGGAAAATTACAATTTCACTGGTGAACTACTTAATTTTCTTTATCTTTAGAATTGTTCTGGAATTGTATCTAACCGAAGCTTTGACTAGGGCTGGGAAAAACCATCGACAACTATCGATTAATATCGATCGTTATATTTCGATAGTTTATAGTGTTACCGATGTCAGTCACGATGCTACAACAACAACACTGTTAGTGCCAAGCACAGAGCACATGAGCAGGCACCACTGATTGCGAACGGACGTCTACGTCTCCGCCCAATTGACGGCGACGTCTCAGCCCAATTGACGTCGACGTCTCTGCTCAGCGCTATGGAAGGTGCAATGACCGATGTTTATCGATGTTTATCGATGTTTATCGATGGTTTTGCAAAAAGTAAGAGAGTATCGACTTTTCCCAGCTCTAGCTTGAATCGAAATACCATAAATACTGGACTAAACTTTGAAAACGCTTACTACTAAATAAGTATTCCCCTCTATTGGATCTCCATCCATAAAATGAGTATACTTACATGGATATTGATTATCCTAGGGAGCGGGTGTTTTGTATTAGCACCACCTTCGATAGCAATACCTAAAATTGGTTTAGTTTTCTTAACAGTAATGTGTAAGTTGCCTCTATGATCAGGTACGACGTTTGGATTGTGTTCATGTGTTTGTTCAGTCGTTGAACCATTCTGCTCTGCCGATAAACGTTGCATGGACTGAAAAAATTAAATATTTAATTGTAAGAACAAATATTCAATTTCTTTCTCCAGTATACTTGGAAACTAAAAATAAAATTTATATACAAATTCTTTGCAGTACAGTGAAAATATTTGACGTCATCGTATAATAACCACAAGCAACTTGACTTAAGATTTCTTGCGCGTGGTATGCCCCAACGCACTGAGAGTCATAATAGAGCAGTCTATTGAATGGAGAACACCGGTATACCTACTTTTCGTTGACTTCAAGAAGGCCTTCGACACCATTCGACGATCTGCAATATGGGATGCCTTAAAGAAAAAAGGGGTTCCCACGAGAATCATTCAGAACTCGCTGTACTTCACAACGGTAACATCAGCACTCCATTCACATCAGCATCAGGAGTTAAGCAAGGCTGTCCACTTTCGCCTCTCCTCTTCGCCGCTGTACTCGACGAAGACATGCTCGAAGTCGTGTCGAAAAGTAAAGGCATTAAATTGACACTTTCTCGGGAGCTCCACGACCTAGATTACGCCGATGATATCTGCCTTGTGTCACACAAATTGTCTGGCATGCAGTACAAAATCGGCCAGCTAGTTGCTGAGGCTCAAAATGATGGCTTAGGGATAAACTTCTCGAAAACCAAAGCCATGAGAGTCAACAACACCAGCAACAATAGTATCATCATCGGAGGGCAAGCAGTACAATTCGTAGACAGCTCGTTGTTACCTCGGCAGCGTAGTCTCAACGAATGGTGGAGCCGAATGGAGATGTGGTGAATCGGCTGCGTAAAGCTAGTTCGGCATTTGAACGATTACAGCGCATATGGAAAAGCTCACAGATCTCAAGAAGAACCAAACTGAAGATCTTTAACGCATGCGTAATACCTGTACTGTTATACGGTAGTGAAACCTGGTTAATTTCAAACTCCATCACTCAGAAACTACAGGTATTTGTAAACAAATGTCTTCGCATAATATGCAGGGTGTTCTGGCCGAATACCAACAGGAACGAAGAACTCTGGCGATTGACGGAACAGGACCCCATTGCTAAAAAAAATAAGATTTCGTAAATGGCGGTGGATAGGTCACACACTGCGAAAGCCGTCCGAAAGTATCAGCAGAACTGAGTTAGACTGGAACCCTCAAGGTCACAGACGGCCTGGACGCCCGCGCAACACCTGGAAGCGGACCATTGAAATTGAACTGAGAGCAGCTGAAGAATCGTGGAACGTTGTCAAAAGAATGGCTAACAATAGAATAAGGTGGCAATGTTTTGTTGAAGCCCTATGTATACCCAAGTGGAATAAAACAGAAAGAAAACAAAAATGCCACATAATTCTGTGAAGTTACACCAATGAATTTTACTT
Source organism: Palloptera scutellata (assembly GCA_958295655.1). Taxonomy (NCBI): domain Eukaryota; kingdom Metazoa; phylum Arthropoda; class Insecta; order Diptera; family Pallopteridae; genus Palloptera; species Palloptera scutellata. The sequence goes on from OY282449.1 coordinate 53,873,405, forward strand.
TGCCGAAAACAATAAAGAGAAATTATCAACGTTTTGGGAGTTAGAAGCAAGCCTGGTATTTTGCTAAGCTGTAGCATTACTTTCAATTAATGGGGGCCGTTCTTAGTTCGTAAAGAATTACTTCGAATTTGTGGCATAGTGACAATGTTCTGAGTTGCATGTTGTCAGTTTCGTTCTCCTTTTGGATGGAGTTTTTTTTTTTTGTATTTTTGGTCTGAGTTTTCGTTTAAATTTGACCTAAATTTCTATCTGAATTTCGGCTGTAATTTCGGTGGGATTTTTAATCTGAATTGGATCTGAAGTTTTCATATAAATTAAGATGTGAGTTTTGGACTGAATTCTCATCAGAATTTCGTCTAAATTTTGATTTAATTTTGGTTTAATTTTAAGAGTGCGTTTCGTTAAAGTTTTGGATTTATGTTTTAATTCAACATTTGGTTTGATTTCTGTTCGAATTTTGGTTTGAATCTTGTCTCCTTTTGATCTGTAGTTTGATCCAATTCACGATTACAATTTCTGTCTGAATTTGAGCATGCATAGTTTGTGTCCGCAAATCGGTTCTTGTTTTTTGGACTTGGTTTTTTTTTGTTTTTTATTTTTAGTTTTATTTTTATTCTGGGTTTGGGTTTTAATTTTAGTCTGATTTTTCTTCTGAATTCTGCGAAAAGTTCGGCCTAGGCCTTCCGTGGGCTGTTGTGCCATTTAAGAGTAAAAAAAAATTCTGGTTTGACTTTCACTTCGTTCGTTCTCGTTTTCTTTCGGCCTGGATTTTCCTTATCCATTTGTTTTCGGTTTAATTTTTCGTCTGAATTTCGGTTTGAATTTGGTCTGATTTTTGTTTTGAATTTAGATTAAATTGTGATCTCATTTTTGATTGAATTCAGTCTTTTTAATGTAATTTTTGTTCTGACTTTTGGTTTCAATGGAATTCTGATTTTTGTTCTGACTTTTGGTTTTAATCTGGTCTTCTGTTGGTCTGAATTTTCGATAGCTACTTGATGTGAGTATTTTTGTTTTTGATTTAAATTTGAACAGAATTTCTGTTTGCATTTGGTGTAAACTTTGACTTCAATAATTTTTCGACTGAGTTTGGTTAGGAATTTGTTACGAAATTTCATTTACCATAGCTGTTCCTGAGATAACACGCACAACATATGTGGATGCGTAAAGCTTGGCCTAGGCCCTCCATGGGCTGTTGTGCCATTAAAAGTAAGTAAAGTAAGTTCGTTAGATTTCTGTATCGAATTTTGTTTTGAATCTGATTCTTATTAGATCGTTTTTTTTTTTTGATTTGATAATTTCGAAAAGTCAGTCTTCCTCTAAATCCAAAGAAAATCCTTGTTCAGCCACTGGCATTCGCCTCTACCACATCTTGCTCCATGCTTTCTCTGATTGACATACGGAATAGTCATCTATCCGGTTATTTCTTTGATACAAACTGACATTCCTTTTCACCTTGGGGAACTATGGTATTTATAGACTCCAATAGAACTTAATTAAATGTTACGTATACGTAACGTTGAACTATACAGTATATGGTATTAAGGAGTGAGATCGAAAAAATCTTAACATATATAAAACTCAATAATTTTTAAACGGTTGATCTTAGAGTTTTGATTTTTTTTTTTATTTAATTGATAATATTTTACAAATTACAGAAAAATATAACTTTTATAGTTCTAACCACTATTTATGAACTCGTGGACCTTTTTTGGTAAGCCTTCCATTAGAGATTTGATAGTTGTTTCAGACACCTTTTTGGAGCAGTTTGCCCATCTCCTTTTAAAATCTTCGATATTTTGGGACACCTTTTTTGTGCTCTTAGTAAAGTAACTTAACTTTTCACAAGAGCCCAATATCTCTCCACTGGTCTTAGCGCCGAACAATTTGGAGGCTTGGCCTCTCTTGGTACAAAGACTATGTTATTACTTTGGTACCACTCCAGAGCTTTCTTGCCGTAGTGACATGATGCCAAATCGGGCCAAAAATATGTGGACACATTGTGCTCTCTTATGAAAGGAGGAAGCCTTTTTTTCAAACATTCTTTGATGTATATTTCGGTATTTATAGAGCCCACTGTAACAAATGAGACTTGCTTCTTTTGCCGCAACTGCATATACTTATTGCTTGCCATACCAGGGATTTTTTAGAAAATTTTGTCTGCTTTTGGATTCTAAATTGTTCTTCGACATTTCCTCGAGCATCTTTACTTACTTTACTTACTTTTAATGGCACAACAGCCCATGGAGGGCCTAGGCCGAGCTTTTTCGCATCATCAACATAAAAATGTTGACCCCCGGAAGCTGCGTAAAATCTGCCAGTACATACGTTTCGTCGTCCATTATGCAACATGAATATTTTTGCATGAAATTCGCTTTTAATTTCCGAGCCCTACTTTTGGCGTCTAAATTTCTTGCAGCATTCCTGTCTGGAACAGGAATTGGACTTTGTATGATTTCAAACCTACATTGGCTTTAACTTTTCGCACCAAATAGTCAGAGCACTGGGCTAACCGGGCAGCTTTTCTAGCAGATGTGTTTGGAGATCTTTTCAATATGCTTTCTATTTTCTTGGCTTTCCCAATATCATGTGGTCCTTGTTTTCTTCCCGAACCAGGTTTCCTATCTATGATCAAATTCTCCTGAAACTGTTTAATAACATTTCAAACACTTTGACGGCAGACCTTCAACTCTTTGGCCAATTTTTTGTAGGACCAATTTGGATATTTTTGAAAATTTTTAATAATTTTAAGACGTACTTCTTTTCTTTACTCATTTTGATCAAACTCACAATAAATCAGCATGTTTGTCATTAAAAATAATAACTGACATATTTTTCAAAGATAACTACTTAGATCAAAGAAATTTTTAAATTTTACACCCAAAAAAAATTATTATGTAAAACGTGTGTTAAGATTTTTTCAATCTCACTCCTTATCAGTAGAGAAGAAAGAAGATCCTAAGTGTTTTGCTTTTTTGCCGTTTGTTCTATTTTAAATTAAATTAAATTGAATCCAACAGATTCATATGGGAAAAGTATTTCACCTAGCGAAATTACAAAATTCAAGAGTGCTCCCTCCAGCAATGTCAGTAGATCTTTCTTCTCAAAAAAAAAAACGTTGACTTTTTATTTATTAAGAAGATAGTTAGAAATTAGATAGATATTGCTACGCACTGACAAAAGATAAGACTCGCGGCCTTTTTCTTCTCCCATCTCTGTGGGCATATCTAATTCCAAGGAAAAATTACTTAAACCTCGTATGGAGAAAGGTGTTTCATGAAAAAGGTTGTCTTATGAAAACCTTTATGTGGTATTATTTTAACTGGTAAAACTTGCAAGGAAGTCACTCGAGAAAGTTAACTAGCGCAGCCCTTTCAAAATTTCATTCATTAAACAAACTATGGTATTTGACAATGGAGCAATCCAGAGGTCGTGCTGGAGAATCTGACGGATATCTTCTTCACTAACGGATCCAAGACCGACGAAGGTACTGGAGCTGGATGGCACTTAAACGAAGGTGTCAATTGCTACTATTCCTTGGCTGGGTTGGCAACTGTCTTCCACACAGAAGTTTTCGCCATCTTTAAAGTAACGGAATGGATAATTGAAAGAAAATGACGCGGGAAACGTATAGGTGTCTGTAGTGACAGTCAGGCTGCACTGAAGGCTCTGGAGATCGCGATAATTACTTCAAAGATTGCCCAAGAGTGTCAGAGGAAACTTAGATCAGTCGGAAGAGTGAATCAGCTCCATCTTATCTGGGTTCCTGGGCACTGTGGAGTTCCTGGGAATGAGAAAGCCGATGCGACGAGTTGGCCTACTGTGAATCAAAGAACATGCCTTTGGGACCAGAGCCACTAGTCGGGACCAGTTTGGCGGGTGCCGTGTATTGGATAAAATCGTATGCTAATGATTTACATAAGAGACGCTGGTTCAATCTGGACATCTGTAAAATGGCTAAGTGTTTTGTGATTTGTCCAAACAGGAAGGCATGACCTGCGCCGGATGGTTGGACTCATCACAGGAAATAATCCGTGGGGCTAACATATGACCACCATCGGCATCACCGAGGACCCGACCTGCACATCTTGTCTGGAGGAGGTGGACAGCACAGAGCATTTTCTCTGCACATGTCCCGCCTTTGCCAGAACGAGATGGCGCATTTTGGGTTTCGATGTCATAGGAATGGACAAAGTTCACTCCTTCCCCTTCTGCGATCTTCTGAGATTTGTGAGAGAATCCGGAAAATTTGCGGAAGTGAACGTAGTCCCCCTATGACCCCTTTTTTTTAACTTTTTCCCTCTTTTTCTCTAACCCCTTACTTGCTGTCACCCCTTCTTGTTTCCTAGACCTTAAGTACAATGGGCTACATAGCCTGAGTGCTTAGTTCCTCAAGTCCTGCATTCGTAGGTCAGGTTCTCGGCCTTCTTCACATCTATCCATCCATGGTATTTGATATGCGAGGTATATACAATGGACTATTGTAGCCTACGTGCTCTTCGCTCTTTGGCGGACTCTAATATTACAATACAATTTGATCGCTTAAGAAAACTTCCTATTCAGGTGTTCACAAAGTGCCGTATTTAGTATTGAAAATTCACTCATTTCTCATTCAAAATTGTGTGTCTTTATAACAATACGACAAATTTTTGAAGGCAAATATTTTCGACCATACTGCTATTTTTTTCTAAAAAACTCTATTTTTCTCTAAAAACTCTTCATACTTCATTGTGTTGTGTTCATTCATATTCATAATTTAGCGCTATAATTGTAGGGTGTCAACTATTTTCGTATACAAGTAAGTATTATATAAAGGTATTAAGTAACAGTAGAAGTAAAGATAAGTAAGTAAGAGAGAGACAAAGAGATATATATAGAGAGAGAGAGAGAGCGAGAGAGGTGAGATAACTCTAATTATTTAGCAAGCAGGAACGAAACAAAAAAATAAACGAAAACGGAAATATGGAAATGGAAAGTTAATATTTGTAGGTACTTATGTGAATAGTTTTTCATAACTAACAGAGAACAAAAATTAAGGACAAGCGAAAGCCAATTTAAATACACAAAAGAATTTAATACCAAATATATAATTAATTGAATTTTCTTCAGTATTTTTCTTTTAGTAATTTTGGATGCAATTTATGGTGTGTGTCTAATGAGTTGATGTGAAGTAGGAAGAGAGTCATGTGCGTGAGAGAGAAAGGGGGAAAATTTGTGTGAAATGTGACAAGAGAAACTCTCTTGAATTGAAAATAAATAAGTTTTTATTATCCATTTTGTAACAGTATTTCTGTTTACTGTTTTAAGAAAAAAAAAGAACAAACAAAAAAAAAACACTCTCCGTGAGAGGAGATGCAAAAAAAAATATATGTATGTCTTAAAATTTATAAAAGCTTAAGAGTTTTCTTTCTTTATTTTTGTTTTTTTTTTTACTTGTGTTTGTCTTTTCATATTGTTGTTACCTATGTTATTTGTTTGTTGTGATTGCTGTAGTTGTTGGTATTGTTGTTGTCGTGTTTCTCTTACCCTTTTTCAAGAAAGAAAGTTTGACACTCAGACTCACCTGATGCCTTCGTACACCTTTTTCGCCCAGCAATGTGCCTCCTTCCTCCTTCATATCGAAGCTTCTTGAGAGTTTTGTGGCCAACTCCTTATTTTATTAATTTTATTGTAAGAATTTTTTCGTTTTCGTGGTTTCGTTTTCGATTTCGATAGTTGTGAATACATTTTTGTGTTGTTATTTTTTTTATTTTCAAGATTATTTTGTATTCCAAATTGTTTTCATATTTGATTTTCGATTTTGAATTTGCAAATTTTGCAGTGTTTATCGTAAGGTTGAGTAGGAGTGGGCGCAATAAAGTTTATGAAAAAATAACAATTAAAAAAGGAAATACATACGTTTGCATAAGAATTTGTGGTTTTTAACAAAAATAACACATTGAGCAGTAAGTATTAAAGAAATTATTTCGTTTATTTTTATTTTGCATGAAAATTATTTTATTTTGTTTTTATTGTTTTTTTTTTTTTTTTAATGTTTAATGTTATTTTGTGTTTTGAACTTTTTGTAAAAATTTTTGCAGTGGTTTCAAAGAAATTACAAGAATTGTGTTTTTGCAACATTTAGTTAGAAAGTTCTTGCTGAGGTAAGAGTAGAGTTTTAAAATGCAATAAAAAATATGAATAAATAGTAATGTACATATGTGAGAATCATTTTGTGCTCGAGTGAGAAATTAACATTGGACTCTAATCGTTACCCTCATGTTGAAAATTAATCTCTCCACTCTCCTGCATTTGTAAATTGTTTTGCACATTAAACCAACAACAATGCAATATAGCATGGTGACTCTTCCCCCTTATGTAAATCAAATCTATGTGCATATCAAAAGACTTTCAGGGGAGAAGGTAGAGTGAAAGTGTTGGTAAAAAATGTAAGTGGGGAAAAAGGCAATCTGAGAGATATTTACCAGAGGTCTGTGCCAATGATTTTTCACAACAGCTGAAACTGAATGGAAATACAATATAATTTTTAAGTGAATATATGCAAAGAATTTTGTGCTTTAATTCACGTTCGCAGTCATTTATGGTAAATACCCTACCCTGCATTGCTCAAGTTTTATTTTTCAAATATAATTTAAAAAGGTATGCACATCTGTAGTGAACTTTGAGTAAGTGATTTATTGCTAACGATTAATTCATCACGAATATTTGCATCTAAACTGACAGCAATCAAATATTTGGCTGGTGTTTTCAATACTTCAAAGCCAATTCATGACATACAATCTTCTGTCAACATTTTGTCGATTCATTCTTAAGTTCACTTATACTGGGTACCTCGACACATGGATATTGCAGGCAACTGCGAAGCCGATGACTTAGCCAATGGGGGTGGCATTGATTTCTGATATCTCTCTGCTTCGTGCATCATCATTAGCGTTACTCCCACGTCTATGAAATTAGGCATCAAATAAAACTACGTTAACAAAACAAAATGAGCCTGGGTAGCAGAACCTACCTGTGGTATTACAAGCAGCTAAAAATCTACGCAAATTTAGCAGAAACTCTGCCCGCCCAACGATTTCGGTGCTCACGGGATACTGATTAAAGGGGAAACACGCTGGAAGATTAGGACTATCAAAAAATTACTTCTGTCGGGGTTGCGACTCCGAGGAAGAGATAGTCCTTCATCTCATGTGTCGATGCCCATCTTTAGCCAGAAAGAGATTAGAACTCCTAGGCTCACCTTTTTTCCACCAATCTCACTAAACATCTCACTATTTTCGTCCATAAACATTTAGGAAATAGTTAGCTAGGTTTATTTTGGCTTCCACGTGGTTCTCTACCCCGTAATGGGGGAGTCGTGCCGTTAAATGTGGTATCACAATGAGGATGTGGCTTATGCTCTGAGCCACACTTAAGCTCGGCTAATACGTGTTCGATATTCGTGAAGTTTCTTTTAAAAACACGATACCTGAGAACAACTGGTTTAGTATAACTAACTAGTTCGAGTTTATGAACGAAACTTAATCTAAAGCTAAGATTAAAATCACGTATGCACGTGTATAAGAAGCTCTAGGTCTAGTTTGTAAGAGAAAATTGTGCGGCAACTTGAGCTAAATTCGACTCCCTTCGATGAAATATTTAGCCTTTAGAAGATCTGTTGTAAAATTGTATTAATTTAAACGACGGATAGAGTATTTAAAGTTCGGTAACGTCCCAAGCATAACGAGCCATAATGATCACAAGATATTCAGCTCAATCTGAAAATGGTAAAATCGAAATCGTAGCAAGCCAATTAAAACCATTCCCAGCATTTTTTCATTTCCATAGTTTTGAAATAAATAATACCTAGTAGGGACATAAATACTGTTACAACATTGAACACATCCATTCCAATAGTAGAATTGAACATACCCTATTACTACCACATGGTTTATGAAAGCTAACCTCTACAGCGTTAGCCTGTAACGGTAATTGAGCCTGCACCATGGAGTGGTCAGATAATGAGAACCGTATCGCTGTTATAGCACTTTTTATGGTAAGTGTGAAATGAAAAAAGGCGATATTTTCAAAAAATGCTCCGCTCACTCGGGATTAGTCGCATGTTCGTCTACCGGTGCATAAAACTGTTTGAGGAGACTGGAGATATCAAAGACCGCCACTGGTCGGGCGCTCCACGTACAGTTCGCACGCCGCCTGTCATCAAATCCTTCAAATCAATAATTCAGCGAAACCCGCCAGTGAGATGAATATCACGCAAAAGTCCATAAGTCGAATTATTAAAAAAGACTTGCGACTTCGTGCCTTCAAACGTCGCACCGGACATTTGTTGACTGCAGCTTTGGAAAAAAATAGGGTAGAAAAATCCAAACGCCTTTTGGTGAAGCACGCTGACAACTGCCACCGACAAATCTTGTTTACGGATGGAAAAATGTTTACCGTGAAGGAAAAATTTAACCAGCAAAATGATAGGGTGTATGCACGGTCATCTAATGAAGCATCTGAACGGATCACACGGGTCGAAAAGGGTCATCATCCAGCTTCAGTCATGGTTTGGTTGGGTGTCTCTTACGATGGGGTCACTGACTTGCATTTCTGTCAACACTTCGGCCAAGGGGTCAAAACTTCGGCCAAAGTTTACCAAGAAACCCTTTTGGAAGCTGTTGTGCAGCCACTTAACCATTCCCTCTTCCAAAACCAGCCGTGGCCTTTCCAGCATTACAGAATTCTGCGCCAGCCCATAAGGCTAACACCTGACTTCAAAACAATTTGCCAGCTTTAATTTGCTCTGAATAATGGCCAGCCCTGATCTGAACCCACTGGATTACAAATTATGGACAGTTTCAGAGGACATGGTTTGCCACAAAAGATACCCCAACATTGATTCTCTGAAGACTGCTTTGATTCGTGCTGTCAGAACTTTTTCAATGCACGAGGTGCGTGCAGCTATTGATGATAGGCCAGTGCGACTTAGGGCGTGCGTGTAGGCCGAAGGCGGGCATTTCGAATAAGAAATTGCAATTTTTGTATACAATATATATCAATAAATATATTTTAAAAAATTGGTCCATAGATATTAAATATTAAATATATAACATCAAATGTGTATAACAGTATTTATGTCCCTACTAAGTAAGTATGTAATTTACAGGCAAGAAAATGCAATTCGATCTTCACTTGCTCGATTTAACTTGATCGATATCGAAATCGAAATGTAGAACATGTCTTTTGTTTATTTTTAGATTCTTATCAAAATTCAAGATTGTTGCACGAGAAATGGCAAGTGTGTGGTATAGTAAATAGTAAGTATGTATGTATTTGGTTCGTGATGCAGGTATGTAAGTGGGTATGTATGCATTTAGAGGAGAGTGTGTAGAGGAGAGAGTGTGCTTGAGAGAATTTGCTTGAGAGTATTTGCTTAAGAGTGTGCACTTGAGAGTGTGCGCTTGAGAGTGTGTGCATGAGAGTGTGTGAGTGAGAGTGTGAGTGAGAGTGTGAGAGAGAGTAACTAATATGGAATAGTAATATGTACGAATTTACACAAATCTAATAGTGAAAGCACTAAACTAGAATTTATTATTTAGAATAAATTTGTTTTTATGCATTGATGGATTGATCGATACAGACTAAAACAGACTACAAAGTGAAGGAAGGCATCATCTAAACATATACTATATATGTATGTAACTAAATACAGCTAATAAAATTATTCTAAATACAAAAACGTGGAAAATGTTTGTGTGTGTATGTGTAGGTGTGTGTATGTGTTTTTCATAAGATTACAAACAATAATAATAACGGCAGAGGGTTCACTGTAGCTAATTCTGTAGGTATATAAGTATTTTTTTGAGGTAGAGACATCTTCATTTTCGAAGGACACAATTACACTATGCGCTAACTAAAATTCGACTAGTGTTGTCTAAAACATGAGGTTTGACTTTGGGTTCGAAAAGAGGAAGCACTTCTGGGTAGTCTTCTCCGGCATTCATAGATTTCGTATAGATATTGGTAAGCTTCAGAATAAGAGTAATTTTTGGTTTTGGGGCGTTCGTCCTTAGACTGGTTTTGAAAAGTTTGAAAAATTTTAATGGAACATAGACAACATAATTGCGTGTTTGTTAATTTAAACATATTTAAAAGTTAATAAAGTGTGAAATTTTCTAAAATTATTTATGTTCTTTTTCCACTACTAGATGGCGCGATAGTGAAAGTTAAATATTTGAAAAGGGTTCTACAGAGAGATAATGATGAGTTTAGGGGAGACGAGGGCGAAAGAGATGCAGCATGTGATATTTATTCAACAAATTCTCACAAGGAATAACAGCTGAACTCGACTTATGGAAAATATAAACTTATTGCATACCTATTTATCAATTAAAATCCCAAAATATTGAAAGTTCTTAAATTATCATTGGAGTTTAATTAATAAAAAAGTAATGAAAATTGCTAAATTGGGAAAGATTTTGGCATTTATAGTGAAAAATTTGCAATACATTTCAGTATTTCCTAGTCGATTTTAGCTATTTTGAGGCCACCGATATTACGAAACTGCCTTACAAATTTTAAAATCATTGACATATTTTATCGACTTTTAAATGAGAATGAATTTATAAAATATATTTTTTTAAGTATTTTTATTTTGTTATGAAAATCAAAAATAAATTTTTTTTAATTGAATTTTTGAAAATAAAATTTATAAAGAAAAATTTCTTTCATCAAGAAATTATTTACCAATCGTGTTTATAAAATTTGAAAATTTTAAAGTATTTTAATTTAATTTATAAGATTTGAAATTACAATTTGATTTGAAATAGAAAAATTACTTTCATCGAGAAACTATTTTTCTATTATATTCATTAATTTTATAATTAAAAAAAAATGTAATTTAAAATAGAAAAGTGGTTTTCATCAATAAATTATTTTTCAATTATATTTATAAATTTCAAATTTAAAAAACAAAACTTTGATTTAATTTCTGTAATTAAATTTAAAATATAAAAATTGCTTTTATCAAGAAACTATTTTCCAAAAAAAAAAAAAAAAACAAAATTTATCAGATTTGGAAATTTCAACATTTTATAATATAATTTTTGAAATTTAATTTAATTTATAAAAAAAAATCAAGAAATTATTTTTAAAATTTTGAAAATTTTAAAGTGTTTTAATATAATTTTTGAAAATTAAATTTAAAATAGCAAAAATGCTTTCATCAAGGAATTATTTTCCAAAAAAAAACAAAACAATATTTATAAGATTTGGAAATTTTAAAGTTTTATAATATAATTTTTGAAATTAAATTTAAAATATAAAATCAAAATCAAAAAATTATTTTCCAATCGTGTTTATAAAATTTTAAATTTTTTTAATTTAATTTTTGAAAATTAAATTTAAAATAGCAAAAATGCTTTCATCAAGAATTTATTTTCCAAAGAAAAAAACAAAAAAAAATTTAAAAGATTTGGATATTTCAACGTTTTATAATATAATTTTTGAAATTAAATTTAAAATATAAAAAAAAATTAAGGAATTATTTTCCAATCGTTTTTATAAAATTTTAAAGTTTTTTTTACTTTAATTTTTGAAAATTAAATTTAAAATAGCACAAATGCTTTCATCAAGAAACTATTTTTCTTTTATATTTAATAATTTTAAAATTAAAAAAAAATTTTATTTCTGAAATTAAATTTTAAATAGAAAATTTGTTTTCATCCAAAAATTATTTTTCAATTATGTTTATAAATTTAAAAAAATAAAAAAAAAATTTTTATTTTATATCTGTAATTAAATTTAAAATATAAAAATTGTTTTTATCAAGAAATTATTTTCCAAAAAAAAAAAACAAAAAAAAATTTATAAGATTTGGAAATTTCAACGTTTTATAATATAATTTTTGAAATTAAATTTAAAATATAAAAAATAAATCACAAATTATTTTCCAATCGTTTTTATAAAATTTGAAAATTTTAAAGTATTTTAATTTAATTTTTGAAAATTAAATTGTTTTCATCGAGAAACTATTTTTCTATTATAATAATTAATTTTAATATTAAAAAAAAATTTTTATTTCAGAAATTAAATTTAAAACAGAAAAATTGTTTTCATCAAGAAATTATTTTTCAATTATGTTTAAAAGATTTGAAAATTTTAATTTAATTTCTGAAATTAAATTTAAAATATAAAAATTGCTTTTATCAAGAAATTATTTATTTTAAAATAGCTAAAATGCTTTCATCAAGAAACTATTTTTCATTTATATTTATTAATTTTTAAATTAAAAAAAAAATTTTATTTCTGAAATTAAATTTAAAATAGAAAATTTGTTTTCATCCAAAAATAATTTATCAATTATGTTTATAAATTAAAAAAAAAAAAATTTTATTTAATTTCTGTAATTAAATTTAAAATATACAAATTGTTTTTATCAAGAAATTATTTTCCAAAAAAAAACAAAACAAAAAAAAATTATAAGATTTGGAAATTTCAATGACTTTTGAAAATTAAATTTAAAATATAAAAATGCTTTCATCAAGAAATTATTTTCTTATTATTGTGTATAAGATTTGAAAGTTTTTTAATTTAAGCTTTGAAAATTAGATTAAATATAAAATAGAAGAATTGTTTTCATCAAGGAATTATTTTCCAATCATGTTTATAAGATGAGGTATGAAAATATATTTTTTTTTTTTAAACACCCCCCTTGTCTCCCCTTTACTTGTAGCCACCGTTTTCATCATTAACTCCCTTGTTCATTCCCTTCGTGAATTCAACCACTTTCAATACGCCATCTGGTGGTAAAAATTTCTAACAACATTTTCAAAATTTTCGTACTTTAACTATTAGTACTTTAAATTAGTCTAAATTTAAGAAGATCCATTGTTGTTTTCTATTTTTCTTCTTTTTTTTACTAGTTTCGAATTTTTTTTTCAAACATTTTTCAAGGACGAAAATTTCAAATTTCAAATGCAAAATCAAAAACAAAAACTCAGTAACTTTACGAACATAGAAAAAGTGTAGATGCAAGATTACTCAGTTGAAGTTGAGTTTTTTTTAGCAACTGAAGCCAAATCTCATGTCAGAGCCAAGAAATTGAATTTTGTTGCACTGTGTTATTAATACTTATATGAATCACATGAATCACATGAATCACATGAATCAATTCCCCTGATCTTTTCAAATTGTTGCTTGCAAACTTCAGTGTTTTCAATTATGTAAATAATAATGAAATAATAAATGTAACTACAGAAACCAATTGTAAAATTGTAAGAAAGAAGAACAAATTATCTGCTAAATTAGGGTGACTTCATGCTTAATGTAAATGTGCAATTATATTTTTCAAGCTTTGATTTGATTGTCTTTTGATTGTTTTATTTATATATAGCTAAAGTATTTAAGTAGTTTCAATTATAATTTTTGTTTTTTTTTCTGATTTTCTTGTGAACAATTTGTATTAGTTTTTGTTAAATGTTTTGATTTGTTTTGCTAAAATATTCAAATTCAATACTTACATTTACAATTACTTTACAAGTACAATTACAAGTACAATTACAAGTACAAGTAAACAATTGACTATTTATCCAAATAATATGTAGTATATAATATATGGTATATAATGTAGGATATTTTTAGATATGTTATGAATGTTGAGTTGCTACGACTTTGGGTGCACCACAGACGAGAATATGTACGAGTAACTACTAGGAAGCAAATGTGAAAAATGTTTGTTTGTATTCGGTGGAAAGGAAAGATACAGAAGGACGTTGAGCTGAATCTGAGTGTGCATGTGTTTGATTTATTTTGTTCTTGTTGTTGTTGTGGTAATTTTTTTTATTTTTATTTCTTTCTAATTTTCAGTTTTGATAAACTTTTTTTTTTGTGAAACAAACGAGTACAATGTAAAGCAAGCAGAAAAACAAACAAAACAAACAATAACTCATTTTTAATTACACTAGGCAACAAAATGCAGGAGGGAAAGGAAATTGTGAGTTGTTCTCTGCACTTTCCACTTTCCCACTTCATGCGGCATTTCATTTGCATGCGGCGTTCTGTGATGTTGAAAGTGATTTATTTTCGGGTTTATTGTGATTTTGTGATTTTACACCGTTGCTGAAGTTGAATTTATTAATTTTTTCCGTATGTATTTATGCACGGATGACGCTGAAGGACACACACTCTAATAATAAATTATTTAGTTTTAAGTAAGCATAATTAAGGTAAGCAATCAGGAAAATGTTGTTTGTGGTATGAACATGAGCTAAAAGCTTACCTAAAATCTAGTGTGAAAATCATTTTCGACAGCTACTACAGACAATTTCCTGTGTCTCTATAATAATGGGTCATATAAAAAGTAACCGCTGCATTTCGTTGCAAGATAATGTTGATACCCACAAATCTGGCAACCCTAGTCCGACTATGTCAAACGAACACTCGTTGAAAAAGTGTCATTTTAGGCTATATTTTGTGTGAAGACAATTGTGTAATTCGTTGCTAGTGTAAAAAGTTACATTGATTTGAAAATTAGTGTTTGAAATGAGTAGAAATATCTGAAGAAATACGCTATGTGATACTTTATCATAATGGGAAAAGGTAAAACCGCTGCAAAAACAAGCCAGTTTACAGTGAGGCTGCTGTGAGTGAACGCTGGACTTAGGAGTGGTGTGCTTGATTCCGTTATTTCCGATTTTTCGATATCGAAGGTGCATTGAAAGATGTACTGAAAGTCACTGAAAAAGCCGATCAAAATTTTGCAACTGGTAAAGTAAGATCAACATGCAAGTTGCCAGGAGGCATTAAACATCAACCACATGATGAACGAGTGTGGATGCCAGCATCATGTTGTGGTCACTGTGTCGTAGTTGGTAGTGTATTGGTCTGCTATGCGGAGTATCCGGGGTTCAAATTTCGACACAGACAAAATCAGAAAAATAAAAAATAAACACATTACCAATACACAGCACCACCTCTGGGCAGGGGCAATGCGAAACCTACAAGAGTAAAAATTGCTAATGAAAAGCTTTTCACTTCACCGTTCGGATTCGGCATAAACACATGTAGGTCCCTTCCATTCATGTACAAAAATATAACACGCACAACATAAGCGAATCGGAAAAGCTACCAAGTGTACGCGTATGAAACCGATAATTTTTTTATAACAATACAAGTTTATTTAAGAAAAATGGTTATACTTTCAATCTTGAAAGTAATGGCCATTGCTAGCTACACATTTTTCCCATCTCTCTGGAAATTTGTGAATGCCTCGCCAGAAAAAAACTGTTCGTTTTTTGAGTCAAACCAGTCATCGAGCCATTTTTTCACATTTTCGTACGAATCGAAGAGCTGCTCGGCAAATGCGTGCCCCATTGATGAAAATATGGTAAGTGGTAGTCAGATGGAGCCAAGTCTGTCGAATAAGCCATAAGCCGCATGGGGGAGGGCTTCCCAGCTGTACGAATCTACAAATTCCCGAGTCTGTTTTGTTCGATGTGATGGTGCAAGAAAAATCACTTTGTGTTGCCTAACTTGATATTCTGGACGTTTTTGGCGCAAAGCACGGTTCAAACGGTTCAAATCTGCCAATTGTTGTTGGTAGCATTGACCAGTAACTGTTTCACCTGGTTTCAGAAGGTCAAACCAGATAACACCTCGCTTATCCCAGAAAACACAAAGCATTATCTTCTTTCCGAAGCGATTTGGCTTTGCTGCCGATTTGGCCGGTGTACCGGGCTCAACAAATGATCGTTTACGTTTGGGACTCTCGATTTCATCGCCACTAACAATTCGATGAAGATATGACTTTCTTACGTACTTGGCGAGCAACATTTCCCAGGTGGTTTTTCGATTTTCTTGCTGTCTTTCGGTCAATTCATGCGGCACCCATCTTTCCACCTTCCCACCTTCCCACCTTCAAAATCAATCCCATGGCCTTTAAACAGCAGCACTTGAGAAATGCATTGATGGGTCACATTTAATTGTTCTGCAGGTTGTTCTTGCGTTTGACCATCATCCTCATCGAGTGAAGCTCGCAATTCGACAACTTCAAACTTTTTCGGTGGTCTTCCACGTTCTGCGTGTCTCAAACTTATTCTTTCAAACTTATTGAACCCAATAGTTGCACTGTGTTTTACCTAGAGCATGCTGGCCGTAAGCCAGTATTCCCCAAGCATTCGATGAGATTCCAAAGTAGATTTCTTCAATTGGAAACAGAAAATCAATGATATGTCCGCATATCGTAGTTTGTAGGCACAAAATTCGATCTTTTTATGAGCGAAAAAAAATATGTTGTTTTATGAAACTTTATTGTTTGTGAACTGAATATTGTTGACAGAAGTGAATGCGAAGAAATGTCGCCAATGATTTGATTTGACAGAGCGTATAGTTTTACCCAGCGATACAGAGTTGTCAAGACCGGTTTCATACTTGTACATCTGGCAAGTCTAGGCCCTCCATGAGCTGTTGTGCCATTCATTAAACGAAAGAAAGAAGAGCATCATCGTGTAACGAAAAACCGACGGCTCTTTTGATATGACCCAATTAATGTAGTTCATTATCAAAAATAATGTTCAACACACAAATATGGAGTAAGGTACAGATCCATCGTAACGACAGCTGATAGCTATAAATTACTTGGCCTAACAATAAAAGCCACAATTTGGCTTTTAGTACATCCCGTTGAAGCTGGTCTATGGTATTCCAGACAGAGCTGGATAAATTCATAATTACATCTCAATTACAATTACATTACTTAGTAATTGAAATTCTTAATCAATTTCATCGGAGTCATGTCAAAAGAATTGATTACATTTCCAATTCCATAGAGTAATTGAAATTGTAATTGTTATTATCACAATTCCATCAAACGGAATTAAAAGTTCCGAAATTTAAAATTCCTCCACCATAATGCAATTAAAATTATTTTAATCTTCAATTTCTTTGAGAGATTTCACAAAAGGAATTGGAGACAAAGGCATTAACATTTCAATTCCTCGTAATGGAATTGAGAAAACCAAAAAAATTACATTACTTTGAGGAATTGTAAATTTCAATTATAAATTACAATTTCTTGTGATGAAATTGTGAAAATAACAATTACAATTTCAATTTCCATTGCTCTATGGAATTAGAAAAGTAATCGATTCCTTTCAACATGGTTCTAAAGTAATCGATTACAAATTCCTTGTTGTTAATTGTAATTTAATTCCAAAAAAAATAATAACTACTCTACTTAGCTCTGATTCCAGGCGCCCATGAATCAGCCTTTCGGTCATAATCGTACATTTCTCGATGTTTATCGCTGTCCTGATTATTGTAGGAAAGAGGGTATGAAAAATTTGTATCTAATATTCCGGGCCATCTAACATCTAACATCTTCCAGGCCAATATTGTCAAAAATATACAAAAAGGAAAATTTGGAGTGGATAGGATTTTGGTCAATATATGAGGAGTATTTTCTTTATTTTTTTTTAATATAAACTAAGGTTCCAGAACATGACAAAGTCATAAAACCATCCATTTTGCCATACTGGATGAATAAAATAGAATAATCAAAAATAGGCACTTAAGTTTTGGGTGAAATCGAACAGAATATTTACTTCCATTAAATGTAAAGGTTCACTTTTTTGCTACTTGGTTTTTGACGTTTATATTTCTGACACTGACACGCGTGATTCGTGACATGTGCCATAGTAAAAAATGCTCAGTTTGGTTTGCCATTTCATCATGAATAGACTGGCGCCTGAACGACGTTTGCAAATTACTTATTATTGAACTTTATCATTAAAATTCGCGTTCTGTGAAAAAGGTGTTTCGAAAGCTACGTCCATTTTATGGTTGTAATAATCGACCCACAGAGCAGGCTATTCAGCTCATTGTGACCAAATTTCGCACCAGTTTCGCTTTATCAATGGATATCAATCCACCAAATCGTATCCATAGAGTACGTACCGAAGAGAATATTGCTGCTGTATCCGCCAGTGTTGAAGAAGATAGCTGTACGATATATCCATACCTGGAAGATTTCACGCAAAGATCTCGTATTAATGCCATACAAAATACAGCTGGTGCAAAAACTGAAGCTAGGCGACCTACCACAACGTCGAATTTTCGGTGAAAGGGCCTTAGAAAAGCTGGATGAGGATCCTCGCAAAAATTGTCTTCACCGACGAGGCTTATTTTTGGCTCAATGGATACGTGAATAAGCAGAATTGCCGTATTGGGAGTGAAGACCAGCCAGAGGCAATTCAGCAGCTACCAATGCGTCCCGAAAAATGTACTGTTTAATGCGGTTTATGGGCAGACGTCATCATTGGGCCGTACGTCTTCAAAGACGATGAAGGCCGCAATGTTACGGTCAATGGAGAAAGGTACCGTTCGATAAAAACAGACTTTTTTTTTGCCGAAATGCAAGAATTGGACTCGGTCGATATGTGGTTCCAACAGGACGGTGCCACATGCCTCATGCCACACTGCACGCGAAACCATGCCTCAATTGAGAGGCGAATTCGGTGAGCAGTTAATCTCACGTTTTGTTGCAGTCAATTGGCTATCAAGATCGTGAGATTTGACCCTGTTAAACTATTTTTTGTGGGGCTATAGACTATGGACAGGGACAAGCCAAACACAATTGCTGCTTTGGAAGCCAACATTGAACATTGAACGCGTCTTTGGTGAGATTCCGGTCGGAATGTGTGAAAAAGTGTGCCAAAATTGGACCTTCAGAGGGGACCACATGCAGCGTAGCCGTGGGCAACATTTAAGTGAAATTATCTTTAAGAAGTAAATAGCAAGAATTGATTTATCGACTTAAATAAAAATCTCTTTCCCTTTTGTAAATTTTTTTTTTCAAATTACTTATCAGAAATCAAACTTTTAAAAAATCTCATTTTATAAAAATTTAGTAATTTAAAAAAAAACCATAAAATTTTCTTTGCTCTGTGTTGATTGCCTTAAAAAAAAAAATTCCATTTCCTATCCTGCATTTCACTAGTGATTCCAAGGGGGGCTAATTTTCGGGATAACACTTTTGAGCCATCACTACCGCTGCCACCGCTCGTTCGACAATGTCTGGAATCACTGTAATGAATAATTTGTTACCCATTTTTTTGGTGCTGAGTATGTTCTTGACCCGGAGGCTTCTGAGGAACTGAACTGAAGTGCGGGTGCAATTGTTTATAATTAAAAGGAAAGGAGTGATTACGCATGGATTGACTTTACTACTATTTTTTATTACTAATTGCTACTACTAATTTCTACTACAAATTTCTACTACTTCCTTACTATTTTCAATTACTTTTCTACTACTACTTTCAATTGCGTTTCTACTCATATTTTCTACTACTAATATACTACTAATAATTTACTACTAATTCCTACTACTTATTTCTACTACAAATTTCTACTGCTAATTTTTACTATTGTGCTATTATCAATTACTTTTCTAATAATATTTTCAAGTACTTTTTTACAACTAATTTCTACTACTAATTTCTACTATTGTGTTATTTTCAATTACTTTTCTACTAATATTTTCTACTACTAATTTACTACCTTTTTATATAATAATTCCTTCTACTAATTTCTACTACAAATTTCTACTACTTTCCTACTATTTTCAATTACTTTTCTACTACTTCTTTCAATTACTTTTCTACTAATATTTTCTATTACTAATTTACTACTAATTTATACTAATAATTCCTTTTACTAATTTCTACTACAAATTTCTACTACTTTCCTACTATTTTCAATTACTTTTCTACTAATATTTTCTACTACTAATTTGCTACTAATAATTCCTACTACTAATTTCTACTACAAATTTCTACTACTTTCCTACTATTTTCAATTACTTTTCTACTAATATTTTCTACTAATAATTTGCTACTAATTTATACTAATAATTCATACTACTAATTTCTACTACAAATTTCTACCACAAATTTCTACTGCTAATTTTTACTATTATGCTATTATCAATTACTTTTCTACTAATATTTTCAACTACTAATTTACTTCTAATTTGGTACTAATTTATACTACTAATTTCTACTATTGTGTTATTCTCAAATACTTTTCTACTACTACTTTCAATTACTTTTCTACTAATATTTTCTACTACTAATTTATACTACTAATTCTTACTACTTAATTCTACTACAAATTTCTACTACTTTCCTACTATTTTCAATTACTTTTCTACTAATATTTTCTACTACTAATTTGCTACTAATTTATACTAATAATACTGCTAATTTTTACTACTAATATTTTCAAGTACTTTTTTACAGCTAATTTCTACTATTGTGTAATTTTCAAATACTTTTCTGCTACTACTTTCAATTACTTTTCTACTAATATTTTGCTTTTGTACTACTAATTTCTAGAAGTAATTTCTAAAATTGTGTTATTTTCAAATACTTTTCTACTACTACTTTCAATTACTTTTCTACTAATTTATACTATTAATTTCTACTACAAATTTCTACTACTAATTTCTACTAAAAATTTCCACTACTAATTTCTACTACTAATTTTTACTATTGTGTTATTTTTAAATACTTTCCTACGACTACTTTCAATTACGTTTCTACTAATATTTTCAAGTACTTTCTTATTGCTAATTTCTACTACTAATTTCTACTACTAATTTATACCATTGTGTTAATTTCAAACTTTTCCGCTACTATTTTCAATTACTTTTCTACTAATATTTTCAAGTACTTTTTTACTACTAATTTCTACTACTAATTTCTACTATTGTGCTATTTTCAATTACTGTTCGACAACTATTTTCAATAACTTTTCTACTACTACTTTCAATTAATTTGCTACTACTATTTTCTACTACTTTTCTACTACTATTTTGTAATATTTTCTACTTATATTTCCACTACTGTTTTACTACGTTTTTATTACTTTGTCAACTACTACATATTTTCTAATACTATTTTTTTACTACCTTTTCTAAATCAATTTTCTACTGCTATTTTATACTACTATTTTAGTTTAAAGAATCCTTAAAACATGCTCAGCTTTTTGATAAAAACCCTCATGAAATGTTACCACGTTACGTAGCATTGTGTATATTTTAATTGAGCTTCTTCTACTTCTGAGAAGAACACAACAGCCCTGAGAGGGTCCACAACATGAGGCCGAGCTTTTCGCATCGACTCATGTTGTGCGTGTTACATTTTTGTACATGAATGGAAGAGACCTACAGTTTTATGCTGAATACGGTTGTCAGTTAGCCATTGCCTACCAAGAGATGGTGTTGTGTAGAAAAAGTGTTTTATTTACTTTTTGATTTCGCCTGTTCCGGGATTCGAACACCCGGACACTCGGCGTCGCAGGCCAACGAACAACAAACTACGCCACAGCGACCACGATAGTCCAGAACGTTAAACAAAAAACTTTCACCTTGGTTAATTCTCCACAACTTTAGGGTCCAAGACTAAGGCGATTGAACACACAAAAGCCTTAGTTTGACTAGGTATTTCAAGATTTATTTACACCAAATCTAAAATTCAGATGTCAGGGTAAGAGTAATAAAGCGCGCAAATGTGTGGTCAAAGCTATATTTTTAAAGTATAAATATTTTTCAATTAGATATGAAAGTGCCGATATGTGCGGAAACCATCATGTGATACCTCCAGCGTCTACGTTTCTAATAAACGTTTCTAAATAAAAGAACAAAAAATGAGAGAACAAAATAATGATTCTTATGATTATTCAGTCGAAATGATTTTTCATATATAAGAAAAAAAAATTAAAATTTTAATTTAAAAAAAAATTAAAATCAGTTGCCTAGTGTTACTAAAGTTCAACACAGCCAGCGTATCAGTTAAGTACAGAACAACAACACAATCCTACATAATAATGGATACAAAAAAGTGCATTGAAGAATCTAAAATCTAAGTAAGACAAAACACAAACAAATTCATATAGGATATAATTTTTGTTCTGTAACTAGTGCTTAAACTTAGCGATATTTGTAAATATTTTTTTTAATTTTTTTTTGTTTTTTTTTGCTTTTTGTTTTTAACGATGTAATTTAAATTTGCGGGCTTTTAATTTTTTGTGCCTTTATTTTTAAAGATTTTTATTTTGCTAATATTTTTGATTTGCTGTAATGAAAAATACAATTGCACTTACAAGAGGTCGTCCCCAATACCATGATTTGACACGTTGTGTTAAACCACCCAAATGTGAACGAAGTCCATCTAGGTAGCCTCCCTGAAATGTACACAATGAATAAAAGAAAAAACAAAAAACAAACAAGAAAACAAATTTTTTGGATTTCGGCATTTTTTTTTTTTTTTTTTTCGTTTTTCAAGTTTATATTTTTCAATGGGAGAGGAATAAAAAAGAAAAGAAAAACGTAGAAGAAAAAAAAAAATTATAGAGAAATTTATAATTGAAAAGAAATTAATTAATTAATTAATTGATATTTTTCGTTTCGATATATAAAATTAACGGTAAAGTACATAAAAGAAAAAAATGTACTAGTTACGCTAAATATTTATACTAGGGACTAGTTTTAACTAAGTATTTATTAGTTAGTTAGAGAGAGTGTGTGTGTGTGTGTGTGTGTGAGAGAGAGAGAGAGAGAGAGAATGTAGTAAATACTTAGGTTCGATATATAGAAACAATTATAAAAATATGTATACTGTATATGACAGAGTCTACATGTAATTGGGGGGAAGGTTGAGGGTCAACGGGTGTTTCTGTTTGGCAAGTGACTTCAATAGTAAGTAAATACAATTATGAAACTAAAGATGTTTTCAAATATTTATATATAATATGTATGTTTAATCTTAAGGATTTTATCAAAAATATACTCGTATATTTATATGAATATTAATTTTAAATTAATTCTGCTTAACATTCATAGTTTTATGTATGGCACTTATGTCTGCACTTAGATACAAAATGTCACTAACTAATATTGTATGTAGTTAGAACTTAACTATTTATACTAGGTACTAAAAATCATCTGTTTTCATTATTATCTATGGTAAAAGTATGTTGCTTTCTAAAACGTTTTTTCTTTTTTCAATTTCAATTCATGTATGTAAAACATTTCTTTATCTAACTAACTCTATGGTATGTTCTAATGTTCTACACTAGTAATGTTTTCAGTGTATGTATTTATGAATTTGGTATATGATTTTTTTGTGTGTGTTTTATTTGTTGTCATGAAATAGTTAAATGTTTATAAATAATTGCTCGTATATTTTATTTAAAGTTTTTTTTTATTTTTTTGATTGATACATTCAACACACAGGGTGTTTCCCTTATAAATTCATGTATGTAGTACATACTCGTATGCATGTATTTTTTTTTCATATTTTTTTTTTTTATGTGAACACTCCAATTTTTCCAAAAAGTCCATTTCGTTAAATTATGTTGATTGTTTTTTTATGTAAAGGTTTATCTTTGATATATTGAGTTTTTGTTAGTGTTAGTGTTAGTGTTTTATTTAACTTTAAAATGTTTAAATATTGTATCTTGTGTTAGCTTCTCTTTTTCTTGAGTGGATAAATTTATAATGCATATATAGGTATATGTTGTTTTCATTTTATTAGAAATTTTATCTTACCTGTTCCTGTTTCGGTTTGGGCAAAAGATGAAAAATCATGAAAAGAGGAGAAATAAAAAATATTACTTTTAAAGAGATTTCAAAAAGTAATTGGTGTATAAAATGCACCCCCCCATATGCATTTCATAATAGACTCAATTTTTAAAAAGAAAACAATCAGCCCCGGTTGGGTTCAGTTTTTACATTTACAGCTCAATCAAATAGTAAAAGTCGTACATAGTTTTTTAAGACCTAACTATTTTGTCGGTTTTGATGTCAGTGAATTTTTTTGTGGTCGCTGTGGCGTAGTGGTAATGCGTTGGACTGCTACGCAGAGTGTCCGGGGTTCAAATCTCGGCACAGGCAAAATTTAAGAAACAAAAATTTATCCAAAACATTGAATTCCTTCATAAAATGATCATATTGAAGTTTACGAGGTGTGATCAAAAAATAACCGTTATTTTCAAATTTCGTTCGATTTTCGCATTTTTTTTTCTGTTATGTTGGTACACGTGTCTGTGATATATGTTGGCAATACCAACCATTTTGGATTGTCAGTTTGTTTTTGACAGATAAAAAGGTTAGTCGTGTTTTGGTGTGCTCTTCGATTTTTTACTATTCGAAAAAATGGATCAAAGAAACTGTATTCAGTTTTGTGTAAAAAATAAAATTAAATGCGCAAGGACATTTGAAATGTCGACTGTGGCCTTTGGCGAGTCTACTATGAGCAGAACACAAGTTCAATTGTGGTATAACCAATTGTGGTTTAAGGAAGGCCGAGAAGATGTCAATGACGATGCTCGTCCTGGTCGCCCGAGCACGTAAACAACCGATGAAAACATTGACGCAGTGAAGAAAATGATTTTGGATAATCGTCGAATCGTCGAATCACTATCAGAGAGGTTGCTGATGATGTTGGCATATCGTTCAGCTCATGCCAAGCAATTTTTACGGTTTTTTATGTTTTAGGCATGAAACGTGCGGCAGCGAGTATTGTTCCAAAATTGCTAAATTTTGAGCAAAAACAACGTCGCTTGTGCGTAAGTTTTTGGCCAAAAACAAAACCGTTATCATGCCTCAACCACCGTATTCACCGGATTTGGCCCCCGCCGACTTTTTCCTCTTCCCAAAACTGAAGACACCGATGAAAGGAATGCGTTTTGCTACGATTGAGGAGATAAAAGAAACATCGAAACAGGAGCTGTTGGCGATACCAAAAAGCGCGTTTCAGAAGTGTTTCGAGGATTGGAAAAAACGCTTGGCATAAGTGTATTATATCTGAGGGGGATTACTTTGAAGGGGACAAGATAGTTGTTGATGAATAAATAAATACTTTTTGATAATAACGGTTATTTTTTGATCATACCTCGTATATTCAGTTCTACTATATGAGTTGAGTTGTAGAACTTGTGGAATTTATTTCTTTGATTTTTAAGCTTTCTCAGAATATTTGCATCTTCTTCTTCTTTTAATGGAACAACACCCCACGGAGTGTCTAGGCCGAGCTTTTCGCATCTATTCATGTTGTGCGTGTTATATTTTTGTACATGAATGGAATGGAAGTGAAAAGCTTTTCATAGGCCATTTTTATTCTTCTAGGTTCGCCACCTGCCAAGAGGTGGTACCGTGTTGAAAAATAGTTTTTTCTACTTCTTGATTTTGCCTGCGTCGATATTCGAACCACGAAAAATCTCAGTGTAACAGTCCAAAGATCATTTGTAAACCATGGTAATTTATGAATTTAAAGAGGTAGCATTGGTATACTTATTATTAAGACACATTTTTCAAAAGAATAGTTTCACAACCATCCGATATAGATTTCCCTGTAAACAAGTGAATCAATCAATCGATCAATAAATATCAGAAATAGACAGATGCAAAGCATCATAATCAGAGGCTTTGAAGTTTATATTACAATTATTATAGGAAATTTGAATAAAATTATAAAACTCCACATACTGCAGGACGTGGACATTGACCATCAATGATGAGAGGCTGTTAGGAGCGTTCGAGAGGAAGATACTGCGTAAGATCTACGGTCCAGTATGCGTGGACGACGTGTATCGAATAAGATGGAACGATGAGCTGTAAGAGCTGTACGCCGACATTGACACAGTCAAGCGTATAAAAATCCAGCGGTTTCGCTGGCTGGGTCATGTTGAGCGAATGGAAGAAAACGCTCCGGCTAGAAGGGTGTTTTATTCGAACCACTGTGGAGAAACACGCAGAAGGGGACGTCCTAATCTCCGTTGGAAGGACCAGGTGCACGGCAACCTGACTGCACTCGGCCTTATCAACTGGCACCAGCGCGCCCATAGCAGAGGCGACTGGCGAAGCTTTGTGGAGGCGGCCAAGACCGATCATCGGTTGTAGCGCCAGCTAAGTAAGTAAGTAAGTAAGTAAATGGAAGAAATTGATTTATCGATCCAAATAAAAATTTCATTCACTTTTGTAAAATTTCTGTGTTTTTTCTCATTTTCAAAATCCAAACTCTTAAAAAAATCACCCGTTACATGGTAAGTATATGCTTATGAAACTTTTCGGGTAAAACTATTCTTCTTTGTTGTTGTTATTATTCTAGTCATTTTATAAGTTTTGCTTGAGATATTAACTAGAATGACCCACAAAGCCGGCGATTGCTGAAAGAAGTTAGAAGGTTCATGTTCTACACCTGGTTTAGTAGGGAGCTCAATTATTAAGATTTTCTCTATAAATATCGCCTGCCTTCTGACTCAACCAGGTAACTTTAGTTTATATATATTTTTTTTCAATAATGACGGAAAACAGTTAATTAGCTCCCTGGTTTTATTTCAGAACCTTAAGTTGGAAAAATTAGAGTTACGTTGTTGAGTCAGAAAGCAGGCGATATGCTTTTATTATTAAAACCGAAGTCAAATGGTGTGGCTGTGACGTAGTTGGTAGTACACTGGCCTACCACGCAGAGTCTCCGAGGCACAAATCTCAGCACAGGCAAAATTAAAAAGTAGAAACAAATATTTTTCTACACGGTACCATCATTTGGCAGGCAATGAATGGCAAACCTACAAGAGTAGAAATTGCCGATGCGAAGCTTTTCCTTTTGCCGTTTGGATTAAGCATAAAACTGTAGGTCCAACTTCCATTCATGTACAAATATAACACGCACAATATGTGTGGATGCGAAAAGCTCGGCTTAGGCCCTCCAAGGGCTTTTGTGCCATTAAATGAAAAAGAAAAGAAAGAAGCCAAATGAAGTTGGGGAGTTCACAAATTTCACAGTTCCTCGAGTTTTACATATATGGTAAACTGTGACCACGGACAGAGCAAGGGAATAACGCGGAATAACCCGGAAGCAATAGTGTAGTTCACTGGCTGCAGGCTAGAATTAGCTGCACGAGGGAAGTGAAAAGTGAGTGGTCGCTGTGACGTAGTGGTAGTGCGTTGGACTGCTGCGCAGAGTGTCCGGGGTTCGAATCTCGGCACAGGCAAAATCAAAAAGTAGAAAAAATAATTTTTCTGAGGTGGTGGCAATGGCAAACCTACAAGAGTAAAAATTGCTATGAAAAGTTTTTCACTTCGCCGTTCGGATTCGGCATAAAACTGTAGGTCCAACTTCCATTCATGTACAAATATAACACGCACAACATGAGTGGATGCGAAAAGCGAAAAGCTCGGCCTAGTCCCTCCATGTGCTGTTGTGCCATTAAAAGTAAAGTAAGGGAAGTGAAAGCTCCAGATGTAGGACAGAACATTGGACCGACGTATATTGCCTATAAGAGTGCCTGAGAAATGTAGAAGTGAATGCTATCCAATTGAGCATGAAGATAAATTGTGTGTATGAAAGAAGATGGTAGTGAATGTAGTGACAGAGAAGGACGATGAGGCGTATAAATGAAGGGGGTATAAGTCCAAATGAGAATGAATGAGGTGCAAGTATGTAAGGTAGGATTGAACTGAATGTGATTTTTAGTGCTTTCTTTGTGTAGGTGTTGTCTCGCTCTCTGTAACTCATTTTTTTATCCTTTATCAGTAAATATCATACCATCTTCATCAAGATTTATGGTACGACGGATAAGTCCGAAAAAGCTGTGAATAACAAGAAGCTCTCCGCCCCACAATCAGCCGTGCCAACCACCAAACCCCCAATGCCACCTCAAGCTATAGGCACTCACCACATAAGAATTATAACACCTTAAATAAAAGATGATGTATCCAGTAAATAAAATTATTCCAAGATAATTTGATATTTTTATTTTGGAAAAAAGGTTTACCTATTGATTGACACCAATATCACCATTTACCCTGGTTGCATAAATTATTTTTAAGTAGCATTAAGGTTGAGAAAAGAAACCAGCTTCCAAACAACAGATCGCTTTCAGCACCGAACATTGAACATTACTGGATAAGCGACTAACTACAAAAGTTGAAAAGTTACAAAATTTAACAAGTTAAAAAATAATTTTTGAAATCATTTCATTTAATGTCAACCTTTTGAACTGATTATAAATATGCTAATAAAATAAATAATTATTTTACTTAACCCTTTACATGGCAATAGCATTTTACCTCTAATATGGTTGTTTAGGTAAACTTAGCTAGTTTTAAATAATTTTTCAGATCTAAGAGCATTGCTTTACGTAAAAATATTTTTGAAGTATCCGTATTTAATAGCCAATTTTATTGGTTGGTTGTAGATAAGCAACTGGCTGGTGTAAAGGGTTAAGTATGTGCCATAAGTTGATAATAGTAAGCAATTAAACCTTGACTTTTGCCTCCCATTGTCGTCCAACGAATTGAGTTTTTATATGAGTCCGTGACCTTATTGCTACTTACAAGTAAGTACCATATTAGAGACGTGTTGTATGTATGTATCTCTCATAAGTGCATGAAATTAAACCCAACTAAGTAAACAGCACATATCTGCATATTTTATTGCAAATAAAACTTCTTCTTCTTCTTCTTCATCGAAGCGAATTTAACACGACACCAAGCCACCCATTAACCTTGAATTCAGGTCAATGGTATTTGGAAACCTATAAAGCGCCAGCAAACAAAATAAAATGCAGTAGCAGCAATTTGAGTAGAAATTACCATATGTTGTTTACACAATGCAATTTTTATACAATGCACACGAATTTACAGGTGTATTATTTTCAATTAAATTACATAGTGTGATTTGTTGTTTATAAATAATGAAAAGTAGGTTAACATGTCCATACAGTTCTCTTCAAACTTCTAACCTGAGGCCCGCAGTCGAAGTACTACACCGAAAATATTTTTAAGAATGAAAACTCGGTGCCGCAAAAAACTCAAACTTTTTACCCCTTTTTTTTTTTTTTTTTTTGTATTGCTGTATTTAACAAGTAGGGTGTACCCCTATGACTGCAGAGCAATGTGTTGAATGGAAGGAAGGAAGATTGATAGGTGGGAGAAAGAAGGAGGGAGAATCAGAGTAGGAATGCAATCACACAACGACACACACAATCACAATAACGAAATTCGAAGTTGTTTTACATAATTACTAATAATAATTAAAAAAATATATATATAATTTATCTCTAGCTCAGAGTTCCCTAAAGTATTCGAACCCAGGCGTCCCAGGTTCAACTGTGAATACGATAAAACTTTATTCTCGTCAATGTGTGATGTCAATTGCGATCAGTTCGCAATTTCAAATTAAGAAATTTTTTTCAAGATAAGAATATGATAAATACCAATTCCTTGGTACTTCCAGCCCCGCAATGGATCTAAATATCTTACTTACTTACTTACTTTTAATGGCACAACAGCCCATGGAGGGCCTAGGCCGAGCTTTTCGCATCCACTCATGTTGTGCGTGTTATATTTGTGCATGAATGGAAGGGACCTACAGTTTAATGCCGAATCCGAACGGCGAAGTGAAAAGCTTTTCATAGCAATTTTTACTCTTGTAGGTTTGCCATTGCCTGCCAAGAGGTGGTGCAGTGTAGAAAAATTATTTTCTACTTTTTGATTTTGCCTGTGCCGAGATTCGAACCCCGGACACTCTGCGTAACAGTCCAACGCACTACCACTACGCCACAGCGACCACAAATATCATAATAATTAAATGGCGATAAAAATGTATCATTTTGTTACATTAATTCCCCTATAATAGGCCGTGGTCGCTGTGGTGTAGTGGTAGTGTGTTGGACTGCTACGCAGAGTGTCCGGGGTTCGAATCTGGGCACAGGCAAAATCAAAAAGTAGAAAAAATAATTTTTCTACACGGCACCACCTCTTGGCAGGTAATGGCAAACCTACAAGAGTAAAAATTGCTATGAAAAGCTTTTCACTTCACCGTTCGGATTCGGCATTAAACTGTATGTCCCTTCCATTCATGTACAAATATATCACGCACAACATGAGTGGATGCGAAAAGCTCGGCCTAGGCCCTCCATGGGCTGTTGTGCCATTAAAAGTAAGTAAGTAAGTAATTCCCCTATTTACCCTGATTATTTATATTTTTAACACTTCCATTTTTCAGCCAAATAATCGGCAATATTAGAGGCTAACTCGCAACCAAACCTGTGATTCTTGATCTAAGTAACATGATCGAGTCCGAACTCGACGACGTTTTCGACGACGTTTTCGTTAAAACAAAATTCAAGTGAAAATAAAAATTATAAAATTATAAATTAAACAATGTTTCCAGTTCAATTTCAGATCAACTTAAACCAGTTTAATCAACTTTAAGAGCTACATAATTTTAATTTTCACTTGAATTTTGTTTTAACGAAAACGTCGTCGAAAACGTCGTCGAGTTCGGACTCGATCATGTTACTTAGATCAAGAATCACAGGTTTGGTTGCGAGTTAGCCTCTAATATTGTTTCGCAGACATGTTCGATGAGTGAAATGGATTTTTCACACCGTCAAAGCATGTCTTCGAACAATTTTCTGATTTTCATCAAGCATGCTCGAAGACCATAATTTTTTGGGTCTACGCAGTGAGATTATGAGACGACCTGCGGTCTTCAAGCATGCTCCACCCTCTGAACGGCTCCTAATTGCTGATCTCTTGAAGTTCTCTTTAAGCAAAAAGTACTGTAAATGCAAGCAATTCTCATTTTGTCTCGTGAGAGAGAGACTAAGAGAGAAAGAATCGAAATAGATGTGGTAAACAAAAAAAAGAGGAGGATAGATAAAAAAAAGTCATTAATATTGCGAAGAGTAAAGAAGATGAGGTAGATGAAAGATGGTCCTGACTTTATACTTGAGAACAAAGAACTTGAGAAATTTATTTACATTTATTTAGGATTCAATGTAAATGATCTTTCGGTATTACATATTTAATTTATCGAATTTTAAGAATTTAAGACAATTGATATTTGAAGATTTCAAGTTTCTGTTATAATTTTCAACTAGAATAAAAATTTTTTTTTTTTTTTGTTTGTGTAATTCAAGGGTTAAGGTTTTAAGAAGAAAAAAAGACCATTCAGAAAAAACAGTATGAGAGAGCGAAAAGGAATCAGTGCAGCTGCAACGGCATACAAAATACCGAGACGAAAAAGAACAACAGACCGGAGACGTCAAACACGATATGAGTATGAGAACAATATGAGTCAAAAGGTAGTGGAGGCAGGAGGCACACAATGAGCAGTAACGACTAGACAGATACTAACATCAGATTTAAGCTCACATAGGAGATGCAGTAACATATAATAGCAACAACAACAACAAAATGAGAACGAGACATACTAGATACATGTGTTTTTTATTGCGTAAATCGATGCGTTGCAATAACAACTATTGTTGTTGTTGCAGTTTTGGTTGTTTCTCGTTTTATATTGACTGACGTCCCAATGGGAAAATTTAAATCGCCTTCCTAAAATACACTGTAGGAGCGCTGACTTGCTTGCTTCTCTGAATGCTTATGAGGAGCACTTAATAATTTTCAAAAACATCTATATTTATTTCTAAATATTGCTCAGAACAAAGAAAAGATATACGTTTTTAATAACCTATGAATAAAAGATGAAAGTTTACTTTCTACGCTCCTAACTGTTAATGCCATGTTTTCTTTGCATAAAAATGCACTTCTGGCGTTCTTTAGGAGCGATATATTAGCTCTTACGGAGAGCTCGATGTGAGCGCTCTCTTCCTATGACATGTAAGTCTGCTCTTAGATGATGATACTAGCATCATGAAAGTTTTTGACATTCTCTTTTGAAGTTTTATGCTCCTTTTAGGTACGTATGTTTACTAGTCTCATGAGACTTCGCTCTTTGTTTTGATTTTTTAACCAAAATAATCAAATTTTCAATCAGTTTTGACTCATTATATTATTAATTTACTATTTAAACACTAAATAATTATTATGCTATGCGATCGGCGTGCAGAGAGTTTTAAAATAAAACAAAAAAATATTGTTCAAACTACGAACAAGTCCCAAGAAAAACGGCGTTAATGTGTAAGTTTCATCAAAATGCTGCCCGAGAGATTCTTCCTATCCCCCTGATATTTCTCTTCTCTTCCCTACATTTGCCCGAGTTTCATGAGACTAGTCTTATCATGTGCAAGCTAACGAATGTACAAATTATTTAAGCTGTACTACTTACTTATAAAGGGGAGCACCTACTGCTGACAGGGGAGCACTTCGGTGTGGGCAAAGAAGCGCTTTTGACGATATTCCTTTTCCGTTGGGGTTTTACTAGAGTACCATACATATGTATGTATGTGTTTTTTTCACGCATTACTTCATGCATATGCAAGTAAATGCTTTTACTATACTATAAGGCGACAGTACAGCAACAACATACATACGTACGGTGTAAGTATAAGTATGTGGCAAGGCAGGCAGCTGCTGTTGGTTGTGCTGCTGCTGCTGCTTTTGCCGCCAATTTTGTAGATATGCTGCTGACTTTTTTCTTGCTGCTGTTGCGCTGACAATTACAAATTGACTGTGTTGTTGTATGCTTTCATAATATTTGTCTGTTTTAAATGTTTCTGTGTGTGTGTGTGTGTGTGTGTGCTTGTTTTCTTCTTTTGTAGTTTGTACATATGTATGTAGGTATAGTGCAGTAGTAAAAATCGGTTTCTTTTTTGTGTGCTTTTTTTTTTTTTGTATATGCAAAAAGTGTAGCAATTATAAAGAAACCGAAAAACAATAGCATGCATACATACATACATACATACATACATACATACATACATACCATATACGTTCATATATTATGTATTGGCAAAAACATCAACGACAATAACTATACTGCCATAATAAATTTATTTATTTAGCAGCGCGCCTTGGCAGTTTGAAACATTACTAAACTTTTGGCTAAAAAAAAAGGCATTAAGTAAATCAAAACACTCCAATGCACAAGCAAATGCTGAAACATATCCGTAATGTTGAGAGAGTAACGTGAAAAGAGAGTGCATCCAGCAGTTAGAGTATGTGTGAAGGTGCTTGAGAAAAACAAAGAGAGAGAGACAGAGAGAGTGAGAGCGGCTATCAAGAAATCAGACATACACATGCATGCATGCAGAGGCATAAATAAAATTAAAGAAAGAAAAGCGAGAAAGCCAGCTACAAAAGCAACAATAACAATAACAATAACAACAGCTGAAGCTATAACAGCAACAACAAACACAGCAGCTACATCGGCAGCAACAACAACAACAACTCCGGTTTGGTTGAAACGAGCGATCGAAAGAAAAAAAAATGAAAAGAAACTCCATAAATATTAAAACGTAATTGAACGCGGCAACCGCTTTAGGCAGCAGTTGGAGCAGTTGCTACATTTAGCCAAAAACATGAAATCAGTCAGTCGTTCGGTGTTGATTAGAGCGTTCGGTTTGGTTTACTGTGCTTTAGTTTTGATTTGCTTGTCTTTACTCGAAGGGTTTTGCTTGAAGCAAAAGCAGCAGCAGCAGCAGCAGCAGCGGTAATAGTAGAAGCCACCACTAGAAAAAAGAAAAACATTGCGGATTTGCGTTCGCTTGCGTTTTGCGGTGCTGCGTGTGAAGAAGTTTTGAAAAAGTTTTCCTCCTAAACTAAACTAAAAGTTTACTTAAGTTTATAATCTTTTTGTGTTCTTTATTGTTCTTATTTTGTAAAAAAAAAGGTGGGTTAAATTTTTTTTTCTTTTATTTTATTTCTTTAGTAACATTAGCTTCTTTTTTTTTTTTGTTTTTTTTTTTAATTTAAATTTTTTGTTTGCCTTTATCTCAGTTGGTTTGGCAGTTAGTGAGCTTAGTGTTATTGTTTCAAAAAAAAAAAAAAAAACATTTGGTTACATTTTGCTCTTACGCTCTGTTTCATCTGTTATTGACGCAATTTTTTACACTATGTAGTTACCACAAGTTGTTGTTGTTGTTGTTCCTAGCACGATGGTTTCTTTGGTTTTTTTTTCGTGATTTTAGTTTTGGTTTGGTTTGGTTTGTCTAAAAATTATTGTACATTGAGTTTGTGTGATTGTGATTTCTTTTACATTTTCGGTTAAAGTCGGTTGCACACACAAACAACTAAAAAAAAAACAACCCAATTCCAGTCTCAGTCTAAAGACAAATACAGAAAAGCTGCGAATAAAATTTATATAGAGTCTTAAAGATTTACGTATTGTTCATGGTTTTTATGTATTTTTGTTTGTTTTATTGTATTGTAGTATTCGCGAAAGTTACCAGTCAATAAAAATGTTATATCACCATAAATTTCATATACATTTACCATATGCTTGTAGTTTTATACAGGGTGAGTTGATACATACATATGTATGTATGTAAAAACTGCAACCAACTATCGGCAGTTTTACACATTTGCCTTTGGCGCTACATGCGGTCGTAGTCGATACTGATAAACTGAAGTAGTTCATTGTGGTAAAGGCATAACACTTGCCACAACGGCTGTGTATTTCTTTATCGGTGTCCTGTGTGATTGCATTCCCTCTCCCATTCTCCCTCCTTCTTCCTCCCATCTATCAATCTTCCTTACATTCAACACAATGCTCTGAATTTATAGGGGTGCTTGAATGAATCAAAAAAAAAACCAAACCCGTAAAAGCAATTTGTCCCACAAATGTAATGAATTTCGGTGTGTTTTCGAATTTTGAAACTGCTCTAAGCTCCCGGACGTAACCCTTTTCAGGTCGCTTATCAAAATTGCTAAGATAATTTCTTGATTTTTTGTTCGGGGTCTATTAAGGTCACATCAATATACAAATATAATAATAAAAAACAATTTTTGTGTGCACTTTAAATGCCATAGCAGTAATTACCCTACCCGGAAAAGAGGTACCCAGCATTGTTTTATGTTGGAAAAAGCTTAACCTCTTGTGTATAACATCACAATCAATACGTTGCTCTTTAGGTCGAGTAGTTATTTAAAAGCTATTTGTCGTTAAATTTGGAAAATATCTTTTTTTAAATGTAAATTTGTAAAATGTGCAAACATTTTATGAAATTATATAAAGTTATAATTTCAATTTCCTTTTTATTTTATTTTTTTAATTATATAAAGTTACTCTGTAGGCTTTTCCTAGGAAAAGGTGTAGAGATTTATTATTTATTATTTTTAAGTTCGTTTTCTTTTTTTCTAAATGAATTGGCAATACGAATTTTTAAAGCTGCTACAGCGAAAATGCAACAAACAGGCTGAAATGGGTTAATGAAAGTCTTATAATTGTATTTTTGACGAATTTTTAAAGCTGCTACAGCGAAAACGCAACAAACAGACTGTGAAATGGGTTAAATGAAAGTCTTATAATTGTATTTTTGACGAATTTTTAAAGCTGCTACAGCGAAAACGCAACAAACAGACTGAAATGGGTTAATGAAAGTCTTAGAATTGTATTTTTGACGAATTTGTAAAGCTGCTAGAGCGAAAACGCAACAAACAGACTAAAATGGGTTAATGAAAGTCTTAGAATTGTATTTTTGACGAATTTGTAAAGCTGCTAGAGCGAAAACGCAACAAACAGACTGAAATGGGTTAATGAAAGTCTTATAATTGTATTTTTGACGAATTTTTAAAGCTGCTAGAGCGAAAACGCCACAAACAGGCTGAAATGGGTTAATGAAAGTCTTATATTTGTATTTTTGACGAATTTTTAAAGCTACTACAGCGAAAACGCCACAAACAGGCTGAAATGGGTTAATGAAAGTCTTATATTTGTATTTTTGACGAAGTTTTAAAGCTACTACAGCGAAAACGCAACAAACAGACTGAAATGGGTTAATGAAAGTCTTATAACTGTATTTTTGACGAATTTTTAAAGCTGCTACAGCGAAAACGCAACAAACAGGCTGAAATGGGTTAATGAAAGTCTTATATTTGTATTTTTGACGAATTTTTAAAGCTACTACAGCGAAAACGCAACAAACAGGCTGAAATGGGTTAATGAAAGTCTTATAACTGTATTTTTGACGAATTTTTAAAGCTACTACAGCGAAAACGCAACAAACAGGCTGGAATGGGTTAAAGGTAAATAAAGTGTTCGAATGAAGAGGTACAATAAACCGTTAGTAGCAGCCCGAAATAAACAAAAAAAAAACCGAAAAGTTCGGCCTACTACGTGCTGATCATGTCGCAATTATTTTTCATTAGTACCTACATTTTAAGGTACCCTGTATAAGGAGTTTTTCTTTTCAATTATTCATGCAATTCATGTTATTTTACTGTTTTCTGGGTCGAAGAATTCTTTTTTGATGTTTAATTTTACCTAAGACCTACACTAGAGGGCGCTGTCATATAATTTGTGCTATTTTTATAGGTAAAAGTTTATTTTTACTACTTTTGAGGCTAAGAAATCAATTGCTTTATAAAATATTTTGTAGGTAATATTCTAAAGTAAATTCTAATATTTTTAGAGACTTTAAAAAATAAAAACTCCTTTTTTATGTGTTTTAGAAAGAACATTTGGTATTTTTGTACGAATAATTCCTTTTTTGAATCAAAAATTACTTTTTGTGAATTAAAAATTGACATTTTGAAAGGAAAAAATCATATTCTCATTTTAACAACAACAAAAATACCATTTAACCTATTTACTTTACTTTTACTTTTAATGGCACAACAGGACATGGAGGGCCTAGGCCGAGCTTTTCGCATCCACTCATGTTGTGCGTGTTATATTTGTACATGAACGGAAGGGACCTACAGTTTAATGCCGAATCCGAACGGCGAAGTGAAAAGCTTTTCATAGGCAATTTTTTCTCTTGTAGGTTTGCCAATGCCTGCCAAGAGGTGGCAAGAGGTGCCGTGTAGAAAAATTATTTTTTCTACTTTTTGATTTGATCTCGGCCTGTGCCGAGATTCGAACCCCGGACACTCTGCGTAGCAGGTCAACGCACTACCACTACTATTTAACCTATAGGAATATGTAAAAAAATGCAAAAATTGCTAGATCCTTGTGTAGGTCTTAGACCAAAATTAACATCAAAAATGGATTCATCGACCAAAAAAACACGGAGATTTTATAACTTGCCAAAATAATTTTAAAAATTTCCTTAAAAAGGATACACTTAAAAAGGGTACACTAAAATGTACTAAATTTTCATGAGTATAAAAAAAATTTTAGAATTGATATAGAAAAACCCCGATATGGGTTTCTTGAGGAAGCTGTTAACTTCCATATGCTTTTGGTTTCATTCCGATCGCTTTCACAATCTTTGAAAGTTTGTTTCAATAGTGTAATTGATTATAAATCGCAGAGAAGCTCTAATAAAATGGCAAAAATATTTCACGTGCTTTATTGTAGCCATTAATAGATCCAAGGCATGGTTTGGAATTATTAATCCCCCGGTTTTTGGTGAAAATTTTATACATTTTGATTTATGGTCCTGAATAAAAAAAATACTGAATATACTCATCGTTACGTAATCCGGAAACAGAGTTAAGCTGAACCTGAAATATTCAGGTTCTACAAAACATGATATCTGGGTAAGAGGATGCTTGAATCGAAAGAAGTTTGATACTCTTAAGAGACAGCATAAAATTGCTATACCAACAGCCAAAATGAACAAATAAAAAAATATGGTTTTGTAAAACGTTTCCAAACAGAACTTAGTAACAAGAAGAAATGGGAAGCTATGGTATACGTATCTGCAACATATCAGATAGATGAGGTTATAATTACATTGGCTGGTATATGCGCAGTTCCCTTAACTGATGAAGGTACCGGAGCAGCAAGATTACATGGACCGACGATTATGAGCCCATGGGTGAAAACTCGTCCATCTTTCAATTGAAAATATATGCTATGGTATTGATATGTAGGTGTGCAATCTTCTTCAATCTCAAACGCGTCTATCAGAATAAAAACATTGCAATTCTAGCCGATAGTCAAGCGTCTATCAAGGTACTAAAATCTTAAACCTTTAACGATGAATATGCAAATATGCTTGTAGCAAAGTTCCAATAAATCCCACTTGACCGCTCGAACTTGAATTCTGCTTGGCGTAGCAGCCGATGGGCAAATATGTTTACCAAGCCCCCATAGGGAGACTTAACATTTTGAAATTCATCTTTATT
The DNA here is from genome assembly GCA_958295655.1 of Palloptera scutellata. Taxonomy (NCBI): domain Eukaryota; kingdom Metazoa; phylum Arthropoda; class Insecta; order Diptera; family Pallopteridae; genus Palloptera; species Palloptera scutellata. The sequence goes on from OY282449.1 coordinate 53,911,434, forward strand.
TTATAATCGTTCCACAGGAGAAAGTCTCCTCGTCAAAGGGTTACAACTAGTGATGGAGTTCCTTTGATAAAACCAATACACCGGGTCCACATAATCGGAAAAAGGAGCGGAGGAACTTTTATACCAAGAAAATCTACCAGGGCTAGAACATTCGAAGCACACATAGGAACATATAACCTAAAACGCTTCATCATGAGTAGAATAATCAAGGACATATTTCAGGGCTTCGAAAAGTACCTAAGCTTGAAATATAATCTTACAAAACTAAAATTTTCGATAATTATACTCAATGATGGCGTAATTTTTACCAATGAGAACTACGCAAATAAGCAAAAGAGCGATGATTTGGGTGCATAAGAAATCGTATGAAGATTAATTAGATTAGGTGAAAAGGCAGTACTCAGATAGCCCAACAGTGTACAGGAATTGAAAATTATGATCTGCATATAAGTGATACCTTCAACAATATTACTCTGTTGCATCCAGTCCAGTGCTTTTGAAAGACCAGTGCTCTTGTGAACCTTATTGGGACTGTTTTAAAATTCCTTTCTCTGAAGAGGTTGCCGATTAGAGAGGTTGCAATTGGATGCTCTGAAGATTGGAGCAAGATGTTTATGAACCAAATTCTTAGTTTTCTCACAATAGTTAGACTCTATAACTTCTAGATACTCCAATTAGAGATAAGCTTGTTTTTTGTCACAAAAAGAAGGAAGGTTTCACATGTTTCCTTATCAAGAAAAAGCCGTTCTGTTCAGCCGTTTCCGATTTCCCCCCAAGATCTGTTGATGGTTTCCTTTTTTGTTTTGGTTTAAGCATGATTTCAGTATACCCATGTTTTAATTTTCATGGATTATTCATTAATTGTAGCTGTTTATTGTTCCACTCAATATTTGCAATGTCTGCAGGAAGGAGACAACTAAATGCGTGCTTCTTACATAATTCCTTAAGTATGTGCAGCTTAGCTTACATCCGTTTTTCACCTTATGACCTTATGGCCATGGCTATGAAGGCTTTCGAGCTCGTGTTTGAGCTCGAGCTGGCTGTCAACGTTAATTAAACAAAGCCTGCTATTAAGACTTGGTTGAAAGACGTAGAGGTTCCGGCAAGAGTCGGCGAGCCAATTAAGAAAGGCCTGAAATATAACAATAGCACTTCATTGCTACCCATTAGTGGAATAATAATGTCTCTCCAGGTATACTTAAATCCAGCAGCCTTTAAATCAATCGATATTTAATTGGAAGCTGAAATATCCAACACTAGAAACTTATAATCAAAAAATGTCAAAGAATGAAAAAAAAAAAAATACTTCCTCTTTGCCTGGCTTGCGATTCGGGAAACCAAAAAGGGGTAAAAAAGTGAAAGTACAATCCGTCACGTAACTAACTACGAAAGTCATACCATTTCGGAGTGAAATACATACGTGCCGAATGGTACGTTCACGGATCAGACGATTCGAATCTAAAACGAACTAGTAAAATGAAAATGAGAATGACAATGAGAATGAGAATGAGTATTTCAAAGTTCCTTCATTTCACACCATCTCACCCTGTACGTATCTGTAACGTACGAGTCAGTTTGTATGTACGTGGGTAGCACCTTTTGTGCGTGCGCTTTTGCCATTGAGGAATTGCTTTTGTTTCAACAATTGCAATAATCTTCAAACACCAAACATTTAATCAGCTACATTATCAACTTAACCATCATCATCATCATCGTCATCCACATCATCAGCATCATGATAATGACGACAATGATGAGAAGAGCGAATCAGAACAATCAACCCCAACACCAAACCCCACCACCAGTCTTACCACAGCAAACAAAAAACCAAAAAAACCAAACACTCATTCATTCATTGTCTTTCCGTATTTCAGTCTGCGTCCGCGTTCGCGTTCGCGTCCGCGTCCGCGTCCGCATTCGAGTCCGTGTTTCTTGTGCATTTTTGGCACACAAAAACTCTTTCACATTGAAACAACAAAAGTAACAATGACTACTACCTACTATCTACTACCTACTATCTACTACCTACCACTTCCTCCTTACCCCCGGTCATTCTCTAGCAATTGCTTTTGTTTGAATTTAATTAACTCTTTTTTTTTGTTTGTTTGTTTTTTGTTAACTGCTTTGGCTGACGACGCTTAACACTTTTAACTCATCGCCAAGTACAAACACCGATGTACATACTATACTTATTTACATATACATACATACTAGTATGTATGTGTAAGCACATATGTACTCGTATGTATGTGTAAGTACATATGTACTCGTATGTAGTATGTACATATTTACAAATGGTATCAAGTACTCGTACTAACTTGTACTTGTTGGTAATATCTTTTTGTTTCTGCTATATTTTAATATCTTTTTGTTTCTGCTATAACTTTGTTTTTTAATATTTTTCAATTTTTCTTTTTGCAACTTTTTTGGTGTTAAATACAATTTCATTTCATAGTTTTTTATTACAATGTTTTAGCGTTTTTGCGCTTAGTGTTTGCACAGTTTTAACTTGAAATCTATTTTTAGGTACACCATAATTAAAAAAAATAGTAGGAATAATTGTATTAAGTAGTTGCAGTCTGATGTGGTCGAAAACTGTATTATTTTTACGCTTCAACGCTGGACGAGCTAAACCGTAAATCTTTCAGTAATAATTTAAAATCCGAAAGGCGTAGTGAAAAAAAGAAGAAGAAAAGAAGACTCCCTGAGGGAAGTCCCACAATCATAAACATATTTTACAATAGCTAACGAGTAACTGACAATAGCTGCGTTTTATTTGCCACTCGCTGCTAGTTAAGTGCATATTACAAGCAGCGATAACTGTTTGAATGATAATAGTTTGCCCGATTTAGCAACTTGATCGTTTTATTCCCACATGATTAACTACTTTCAGGTTATACTTGCAAACAAAATATATCCGAACTTGTAGTTATGTAAAGAAAATTTAGTGGGAAAATCTGAATTTCATAGTTAGAGGTTAGATTGAAAGATAGTTTCCCTTTTTTGCAATTTCTGTCTCGGTTCTTCTTCCGATGAAAACGATTTTCCATTACCATTTTAGTGAATGCATCCAACCTCAAAAACCATTTATTCAGATTACAAGAAGCCACTAAAGTACAGGGTGACAGTTAATAAGTGTACACAACAGTTTTGGTCATAGAAAAATTATAGTAATTAAAAACGAAAAAAAAAAAAATGTCGAACAAAAAGTTAACATAATGTATGAGTAAAAATTTATTCAGCCAGTTTCGAAGTGGCCTTCCTTAGCACGAATACACACACAGCCTCAAACGCTTCTAGAAATTTTTGGCTCCTCCATCGTTATTCGTTCCCATTCACGGCGCAACGACTGTTTCACGGACTGCAAATGACGTTTAGCAACGACCCTGTGAGATCCGGCGAATATGGTGGCCATTCTTGAGATGTGCTAAAACCTGAGGAAAATGAGCCCATGCACCATTCTGGTCAAAGTGTTGTCGGGCCCAGGGGAGTATCTCACTTTACTTAACTTTACTTTTAATGGCACAACAGGCCATGAAGGGCCTAGGCCGAGCTTTTCGCATCCACTCATGTTGTGCGTGTTATATTGGAAGGTACATGAATGGAAGGGACCTACAGTTTAATGCCGAATCCGAACGGCGAAGTAAAAGCTTTCATAGCAACTTTTTACTCTTGTAGGTTTGCCATTGCCTGCCAAAAGGTGAGTGGTGCCGTGTAGAAAAATTATTTTTTCTACTTTTTGATTTTATCTGTGCCGAGATTCGAACCCCGGACACTCTGCGTAGCAGTCCAACGCATTACTACTATGCCACAGCGACCACAGGGGAGGGGAGTATCACAGCCTCCAAAATTTCTCGGCGTTACACTTGGTAGTTGCTTTTGACTCCTGTGTTCTACAAAAATCAAGGGTGTCTTGCCATTTGCGCAAATTCCACGCCCTTACCATGAGCGATTTAGGATTTTGACGATGTTGAATGATGAATGATGGTCCGGGAGCCTCTGTTAAGCAACTTCTGTCATTTTGACAGTTATTCACTGTGACAACGATTTTTCCCATCCAATTCCTGCGGTCCAACGTTAAAGTAGACGACATCTTTGGAGTCATACGCACTTCATTCCATTCGTAATTAACTGGCCTGTCTGGAGCTTGTAAGCATTGAGTCTTAGTTCGTTTTTTGCCTGAAACAAACTTATTCACGATTGATGCCAGTTTCGTGAGTAACTTTTCTCATGGAAACCGTTGAATTACACTGCACCCGCTTTTCAACGCATTTTGCAATTCGGCGGAGGTGGGTTTTCAGCCACTTCCTGGACGATCACCTTCATGACCGAGCTCCTTAAGTCGTTTATTCGGATGAGAAACTAACGAACGAGCAATACGAAGCTGCCGCGCAATATCACAATTGTATACACCTGTTAATTGTCACCCTGTACAATATATTGGTATATTTGATGGCAGTGATCTCCCATATTCCTCTGAGGAATGGATTCTAAAAAGATTTAAAACTAGTTTTAGCTAGATAGAGTCAGATAGAGTCAGTGCTTGACAGTTTATTTTTCATAGTTATTAACGATGACCTCTAGACCCTCATACTTCCATTTAATACACCCATAATTCACTTTGTAAACTTGACCCCTGACTTATTTAATTATTTTAGATTCTTTTTTGAGACATTGCCTCAGATGAATTTTTTTTCGCAGAAGGAAAGGTTAGTTTACTTAATTGAAATATAATTTAAAGTTCTAAATGAAAATTGCGCATTTTCGACCCATAAGTCCCCAATACTAAGTAAATTGTGCTGGTGGCCTTTGTTTCTATCTATGTGAAAATATTTTCCCATCTTTTTTTCTGTTTCTTGTTATTAAACCTTCATAAGATGTATTACCCAGTACCAAATGTATTACCTTTAGACATACATATTTACATATTTCACTTACATACCTACATACTCCTATTCATATATACGAGTAGGTACCATGTGAATTGTTACTTCTTTGTTTAATTGCTTTATACGTTTTGGTATACCCCAGTAACCAACAACTTAGTTATAGGAAGTTGGACATACCGAATTTGATTTGATTTGAGTGAATCTCTTTTTGATTGAAAACGTAATTTAATAATTTAATTAAAAATGGTTATTGAAAGAAAAAGCATAGATCAATGATACTAAAGATGGGCCTGTTGTTGCTGTTTTCAAGTTTTCTATCACGTTTCCAGCATCTAGCAAAATAGAAACAAAAATATTTTATGTCTTTTTGTGATTTCCGTTTTTCTGTTATTAACTTAATTAATTAATTTTGCTGTTGTTCAAAAGCAGCAGCAACGAAATTACAGTTAATTTAATTAACGACTGTTAAATTTGTTGTTTTTTCACATACATATTTATTCATTTCGATTTATTTTTAATATCCTCTTTAGTTCAGTTTTTCTTCAATCGTCAGTGATGCATTAAATGATACAAATAGCATATTAAAATAAACAGGGTGGACCATTTACAGTTTGGAATTTGATTTCGGTATAAGTAAGAGAAGAATAATTCTATTTTCAATGGTTTTCTTTTTTTATTATTCAAAAGTACAAAATCGTACAAATTACTTCCTCGGTTGGCCTTGCAGCAGTAGCCCATACGATCAACCCAATTTTTCAATACATTCTCAAGTACCATAATTGACCGATTTCGCGCTTAAGAGACTGGAAGGTTAGAATAACACTTAACTTTATAGCCTTCCCACAAATAATACTTGTGCATAGTCCAACGGAGTCAACTCGCAACTGCGTGATGGCCACTGCATATCAACGGAAACGGCGAATAACGCGATTTTCAAACTTTCCACGCAGAAAATCGATTTTTGCACCGCTTGCGTGACATGGTGCACCATCCTCTTCAACAAACCAAATGTTGTCTAAGTCCATATCTTCTATAATAGGCTACAAATAATTAGTTATCATTGTGCGGTGGGGCATACCTTCCTCATTTTCAAAGAAAAATAACCCAATGAACACAAACAGTTACTTGTTGAGGGTGCATTAGCTTCTCAACAATCACGTATGGATTGTCTGAGCCCTAGATGCACCAATTTAGCTTATTAACGTAACCATCGAGGTCAAAGTGAACTTCGTTAGAAAAGACGATTTTTCTGTAAAAATGCTTATTTACTTCCAAGCATTTCAGAGCCCAATTAGCGAACCGAAAACTTTGCAGATAGACTTCAGCTATTGTACCAATTGAACTTTGTACAGCTTCATACCGAGGTCTTTATTCTAAATTAGCAACAAAGAAGTTCGTGAAATGTTCAATTCCGAAGAACAATGGCATATTCTGGGCAATAGCAGAATTTTTTCGCGTGTACGCACTATAAAAGTATGAGAACGTGTTATTTTATCCAATAAAGAACAAGTTTCACGCACTTGTTCTCTTCTTTTAATGACACAACAGACCATGGAGGGCCTATGCCGAGCTTTTCGCATCCATTGTGCGTTTTATTTTTGTGGTTTCACAAATTGCATGGAACGCGCTTCTCTTCTACCGAATTTTTGGCATAATTTTCTTACACTTTCAGTAGAAGATTCACCATTTTGAAAGTAAATTTTTGATATTTCCCAACATTGCTCAAGAGTATATCGACCCATTTTGTTAAACGCAAATATAAAACTAATTTTACGTCGTAATACGAATGCCGCACTCAAAATAACCGATAGTTCAAATTCCGAATTTTAGATGGACCACCCTTTTTAACAAGTTAGTTTATAATTAACTATACCAGCTTCAAAAAAAAAAAAGATCAGCATTTCTGAAGACTAAGAAAGTAGATGGTAGGGCAGTTTACTTTAAAGCATCTGGAATTTTATTTATAATACAAAAAAATCATAATATAATATGTTCCTATTCAAATTTCTTCTTTTTTTTTTATTAGAGTTACGATTTTTTTAACAAAGCTGTTATTGTTTTTTTTTATCATCACGCATTGACAGACGATTCTATTCTCTCCTACCGAAAACCAATGACTGTGATTGGTCAATTGTAATACATACATACATACATACATACATACATAGCATGCAATGAATATTCTCTCTCTGCGTATGACATTAGGAAGAAGGAGAGAGTGAGGAAAAGAAAGAAAGAAAGATGGGGTTCGCTGTAATGTTAACATTTATAATGAATTTCCAGACAGAAATGAATTGTTTCTCTCCTCAGTAAAGATTTTGTATAATTTTTCTATGCAGTCATCACCTTCATTACGTAGTGCTTAAAAATATAAATCTGAACTCGTTCGTTTACATTTAATCCAACATATTTTCGCTGAAACTGTAAAACCACATACATATGTACATATGTGTATGGTATATAGGAGCAGTTAACTTAATATTGCTTTGTCGTAAATGCCATGGCCTCTCTCAAGAAAATACCACAAATCAATACTCAATTGAAATATTCACCATATACATATGTATGTATGTACATGAATTCAGTTTGGCAGATTTAACGACGAGATATGAAGCGGCTGATGTGACATACAAATAATAGAGTGTGTTGTGTTAAATAAAATATTTAAGTATTTTTGAAATAATATTATGACATTGAAATTAATCGGATTAAAATCAAAATCATAATGTGTCATGTGAATGCATTTGAAAAACTTTTGACACATTGTATTGTGTCTACTTATGTATGAAAATTTTGAAAACATTTACACCTAAATACATATGATATAATCCAATTAGAGTCGAGCTTAAAATTTAACGTGTTTAAAATTTTTTATAAATAAATAAAAACATAAAATAAAATTCTGTGCGTCAGTGGGGCGCCCTACAGTCACTTCTTCAGAACGTTTGCGTTTTGAGTGTCCAGGTTAGGTTTCGTAACCTTGTAAAAACCAGAGTCTATCGCAGACATTAAAGGCGTGGCCGAAGGAATTTTTAAAGATGTGCTGATTTATGCAAACAATAAGCCATGCATTTTGATGATTCCCTGATCCCAGTTCTGCTACATTTGGTTTAACTTCATTGTAATCATTTGCATTTCAAATGCATGCAAAACGCGCTCTTTTGACTAGGAACTCGGCAAAATCTCGTCTATGTTTTGTTGTGCTATTGCGAGTTGTTATCTTTCCACGGAGGAAAGAATTTCAGGCAAATTTTCAAGAAAATCTTATGCGCTTCTCTTTCGTTGGGAATTTGGACAACTCAATGACTGCCTGATGAACTGAGGACTTTCGAAGGGTTTCAATGGTATGAGTGTTGATGCAATTATTGCCATTCATGCTATCTCTCCGCATTGGACTTTTCAAGTTGTTTTCCAATGAAATTCGAATTCTGTTGTGCTTCAAGTTGCTTGCGAAGTCTACACTCTCGCAAAATCACGATAACAGAATTTGGATTTTGTTGGGACTCCGTTTTTCGACGAAGTCTACATTCTCGTTGTCTCTCAGCCGAAGTTTTTGGTGCTGGAGATTTTATCGTAACACAATCGCTATTTGTTTCTTCCTCACGTTTGTTTTTCTTTCAGTCTACACTCGGTCATTCTTTTAGCTCTAGAAATTTCTAACGATTTTTGTTTGAAATCTCAAATTTGACTAGAAACTGATTGGCATCTAGCGCATTCTATCAATTGAGTTTGATTCATACTCAGCGCCCTCTATCAATCAAGTTTGAATCATACACGAATCAGCGCCTTCTATCAATCAAGTTTGATTCATACTCGTGGGAACATGTGGATGCATTTGTGCTGCAAATCATTTATGTATATATATGAGATCAAGCGGAGACTAATTCTTGCCAACAGGTATTACTACGGGCTCAGTAGGCAATTGAGAAGTAAAGCCCTCTCTCGACCGACGAAAATAACGCTCTATAAGTCCATTATCCTTCCCTTCCTAATATATGACGCAGAGACGTGGACATTGACCATCAATGATGAGAGGCTGTTAGGAGCGTTCGTGAGGAAGATAGTCCGTAAGATCTACGGCCCAGTATGCGTGGGCGAGTGTATCGAATAAGATGGAACGATGAGCTGTATAAGCTGTACGCCAACACTGACATAGTCAAGCGTATAAAAAACCAGCGGCTTCGCTGGCTGGGTCGTGTTGAGCGAATGGAAGAAAGCGCTCCAAAGGCTAGAAGGGTGTTTTATACGAACCACGGTGGAGGAACACGCAGAAGACGACGTCCTAATCTCAGTTGGAAAGACCAGGTACAGGGCAACCTGAATGCACTTGGCCTTATCAACTGGCGCCAGCGCGCGCATAACAGAGGCGACTGGCGAAGTTTTGTAGAGGCGGCCAAGACCGATCATCGGTTGTAGTGCCAGTTAAGTAAGTAGTAATGTACATATAGGTACCATATGTATCCTAATTTTTTTCATACTTCAATTATAGAGGGCTCTCCCCTTCATTTTGGTGACAATTTCCGTTTTGCAACGAACCTCTTCACAAAT